>OY986438.1:41039121-41162678 GCA_963920525.1 Dichetophora obliterata | reverse complement strand
TTTTTATTTTATTTTATTTTATTTTATTTTATTTTATTTTATTTTATTTTATTTTATTTTATTTTATTTTATTTTATTTTATTTTATTTTATTTTATTTTATTTTATTTTATTTTATTTTATTTTATTTTATTTTATTTTATTTTATTTTATTTTATTTTATTTTATTTTATTTTATTTTATTTTATTTTATTTTATTTTATTTTATTTTATTTTATTTTATTTTATTTTATTTTATTTTATTTTATTTTATTTTATTTTATTTTATTTTATTTTATTTTATTTTATTTTATTTTATTTTATTTTATTTTATTTTATTTTATTTTATTTTATTTTATTTTATTTTATTTTATTTTATTTTATTTTATTTTATTTTATTTTATTTTATTTTATTTTATTTTATTTTATTTTATTTTATTTTATTTTATTTTATTTTATTTTATTTTATTTTATTTTATTTTATTTTATTTTATTTTATTTTATTTTATTTTATTTTATTTTATTTTATTTTATTTTATTTTATTTTATTTTATTTTATTTTATTTTATTTTATTTTATTTTATTTTATTTTATTTTATTTTATTTTATTTTATTTTATTTTATTTTATTTTATTTTATTTTATTTTATTTTATTTTATTTTATTTGATTTTATTTGATTTTATTTTATTTGATTTTATTTGATTTTATTTGATTTTATTTGATTTTATTTTATTTTATTTTATTTTATTTTATTTTATTTTATTTTATTTTATTTTATTTTATTTTATTTTATTTTATTTTATTTTATTTTATTTTATTTTATTTTATTTTATTTTATTTTATTTTATTTTATTTTATTTTATTTTATTTTATTTTATTTTATTTTATTTTATTTTATTTTATTTTATTTTATTTTATTTTATTTTATTTTATTTTATTTTATTTTATTTTATTTTATTTTATTTTATTTTATTTTATTTTATTTTATTTTATTTTATTTTATTTTATTTTATTTTATTTTATTTTATTTTATTTTATTTTATTTTATTTTATTTTATTTTATTTTATTTTATTTTATTTTATTTTATTTTATTTTATTTTATTTTATTTTATTTTATTTTATTTTATTTTATTTTATTTTATTTTATTTTATTTTATTTTATTTTATTTTATTTTATTTTATTTTATTTTATTTTATTTTATTTTATTTTATTTTATTTTATTTTATTTTATTTTATTTTATTTTATTTTATTTTATTTTATTTTATTTTATTTTATTTTATTTTATTTTATTTTATTTTATTTTATTTTATTTTATTTTATTTTATTTTATTTTATTTTATTTTATTTTATTTTATTTTATTTTATTTTATTTTATTTTATTTTATTTTATTTTATTTTATTTTATTTTATTTTATTTTATTTTATTTTATTTTATTTTATTTTATTTTATTTTATTTTATTTTATTTTATTTTATTTTATTTTATTTTATTTTATTTTATTTTATTTTATTTTATTTTATTTTATTTTATTTTATTTTATTTTATTTTATTTTATTTTATTTTATTTTATTTTATTTTATTTTATTTTATTTTATTTTATTTTATTTTATTTTATTTTATTTTATTTTATTTGATTTTATTTGATTTTATTTTATTTTATTTTATTTTATTTGATTTTATTTGATTTTATTTGATTTTATTTGATTTTATTTGATTTTATTTGATTTTATTTGATTTTATTTGATTTTATTTGATTTTATTTTATTTTATTTTATTTTATTTTATTTTATTTTATTTTATTTTATTTTATTTTATTTTATTTTATTTTATTTTATTTTATTTTATTTTATTTTATTTTATTTTATTTTATTTTATTTTATTTTATTTTATTTTATTTTATTTTATTTTATTTTATTTTATTTTATTTTATTTTATTTTATTTTATTTATTTTATTTTATTTTATTTTATTTTATTTTATTTTATTTTATTTTATTTTATTTTATTTTATTTTATTTTATTTTATTTTATTTTATTTTATTTTATTTTATTTTATTTTATTTTATTTTATTTTATTTTATTTTATTTTATTTTATTTTATTTTATTTTATTTTATTTTATTTTATTTTATTTTATTTTATTTTATTTTATTTTATTTTATTTTATTTTATTTTATTTTATTTTATTTTATTTTATTTTATTTTATTTGATTTTATTTTATTTTATTTTATTTTATTTTATTTTATTTTATTTTATTTTATTTTATTTTATTTTATTTTATTTTATTTTATTTTATTTTATTTTATTTTATTTTATTTTATTTTATTTTATTTTATTTTATTTTATTTTATTTTATTTTATTTTATTTTATTTTATTTTATTTTATTTTATTTTATTTTATTTTATTTTATTTTATTTTATTTTATTTTATTTTATTTTATTTTATTTTATTTTATTTTATTTTATTTTATTTTATTTTATTTTATTTTATTTTATTTTATTTTATTTTATTTTATTTTATTTTATTTTATTTTATTTTATTTTATTTTATTTTATTTTATTTTATTTTATTTTATTTTATTTTATTTTATTTTATTTTATTTTATTTTATTTTATTTTATTTTATTTTATTTTATTTTATTTTATTTTATTTTATTTTATTTTATTTTATTTTATTTTATTTTATTTTATTTTATTTTATTTTATTTTATTTTATTTTATTTTATTTTATTTTATTTTATTTTATTTTATTTTATTTTATTTTATTTTATTTTATTTTATTTTATTTTATTTTATTTTATTTTATTTTATTTTATTTTATTTTATTTTATTTTATTTTATTTTATTTTATTTTATTTTATTTTATTTTATTTTATTTTATTTTATTTTATTTTATTTTATTTTATTTTATTTTATTTTATTTTATTTTATTTTATTTTATTTTATTTTATTTTATTTTATTTTATTTTATTTTATTTTATTTTATTTTATTTTATTTTATTTTATTTTATTTTATTTTATTTTATTTTATTTTATTTTATTTTATTTTATTTTATTTTATTTTATTTTATTTTATTTTATTTTATTTTATTTTATTTTATTTTATTTTATTTTATTTTATTTTATTTTATTTTATTTTATTTTATTTTATTTTATTTTATTTTATTTTATTTTATTTTATTTTATTTTATTTTATTTGATTTGATTTGATTTGATTTTATTTTATTTTATTTTATTTTATTTTATTTTATTTTATTTTATTTTATTTTATTTTATTTTATTTTATTTTATTTTATTTTATTTTATTTTATTTTATTTTATTTTATTTTATTTTATTTTATTTTATTTTATTTTATTTTATTTTATTTTATTTTATTTTATTTTATTTTATTTTATTTTATTTTATTTTATTTTATTTTATTTTATTTTATTTTATTTTATTTTATTTTATTTTATTTTATTTTATTTTATTTTATTTTATTTTATTTTATTTTATTTTATTTTATTTTATTTTATTTTATTTTATTTTATTTGATTTTATTTGATTTTATTTGATTTTATTTGATTTTATTTGATTTTATTTGATTTTATTTGATTTTATTTGATTTTATTTGATTTTATTTTATTTGATTTTATTTTATTTTATTTTATTTTATTTTATTTTATTTTATTTTATTTTATTTTATTTTATTTTATTTTATTTTATTTTATTTTATTTTATTTTATTTTATTTTATTTTATTTTATTTTATTTTATTTTATTTTATTTTATTTTATTTTATTTTATTTTATTTTATTTTATTTTATTTTATTTTATTTTATTTATTTTATTTTATTTTATTTTATTTTATTTTATTTTATTTTATTTTATTTTATTTTATTTTATTTTATTTTATTTTATTTTATTTTATTTTATTTTATTTTATTTTATTTTATTTTATTTTATTTTATTTTATTTTATTTTATTTTATTTTATTTTATTTTATTTTATTTTATTTTATTTTATTTTATTTTATTTTATTTTATTTTATTTTATTTTATTTTATTTTATTTTATTTTATTTTATTTTATTTTATTTTATTTTATTTTATTTATTTTATTTTATTTTATTTTATTTTATTTTATTTTATTTTATTTTATTTTATTTTATTTTATTTTATTTTATTTTATTTTATTTTATTTTATTTTATTTTATTTTATTTTATTTTATTTTATTTTATTTTATTTTATTTTATTTTATTTTATTTTATTTTATTTTATTTTATTTTATTTTATTTTATTTTATTTTATTTTATTTTATTTTATTTTATTTTATTTTATTTTATATTTTATTTTATTTTATTTTATTTTATTTTATTTTATTTTATTTTATTTTATTTTATTTTATTTTATTTTATTTTATTTTATTTTATTTTATTTTATTTTATTTTATTTTATTTTATTTTATTTTATTTTATTTTATTTTATTTTATTTTATTTTATTTTATTTTATTTTATTTTATTTTATTTTATTTTATTTTATTTTATTTTATTTTATTTTATTTTATTTTATTTTATTTTATTTTATTTTATTTTATTTTATTTTATTTTATTTTATTTTATTTTATTTTATTTTATTTTATTTTATTTTATTTTATTTTATTTTATTTTATTTTATTTTATTTTATTTTATTTTATTTTATTTTATTTTATTTTATTTTATTTTATTTTATTTTATTTTATTTTATTTTATTTTATTTTATTTTATTTTATTTTATTTTATTTTATTTTATTTTATTTTATTTTATTTTATTTTATTTTATTTTATTTTATTTTATTTTATTTTATTTTATTTTATTTTATTTTATTTTATTTTATTTTATTTTATTTTATTTTATTTTATTTTATTTTATTTTATTTTATTTTATTTTATTTTATTTTATTTTATTTTATTTTATTTTATTTTATTTTATTTTATTTTATTTTATTTTATTTTATTTTATTTTATTTTATTTTATTTTATTTTATTTTATTTTATTTTATTTTATTTTATTTTATTTTATTTTATTTTATTTATTTTATTTTATTTTATTTTATTTTATTTTATTTTATTTTATTTTATTTTATTTTATTTTATTTTATTTTATTTTATTTTATTTTATTTTATTTTATTTTATTTTATTTTATTTTATTTTATTTTATTTTATTTTATTTTATTTTATTTTATTTTATTTTATTTTATTTTATTTTATTTTATTTTATTTTATTTTATTTTATTTTATTTTATTTTATTTTATTTTATTTTATTTTATTTTATTTTATTTTATTTTATTTTATTTTATTTTATTTTATTTTATTTTATTTTATTTTATTTTATTTTATTTTATTTTATTTTATTTTATTTTATTTTATTTTATTTTATTTTATTTTATTTTATTTTATTTTATTTTATTTTATTTTATTTTATTTTATTTTATTTTATTTTATTTTATTTTATTTTATTTTATTTTATTTTATTTTATTTTATTTTATTTTATTTTATTTTATTTTATTTTATTTTATTTTATTTTATTTTATTTTATTTTATTTTATTTTATTTTATTTATTTTATTTTATTTTATTTTATTTTATTTTATTTTATTTTATTTTATTTTATTTTATTTTATTTTATTTTATTTTATTTTATTTTATTTTATTTTATTTTATTTTATTTTATTTTATTTTATTTTATTTTATTTTATTTTATTTTATTTTATTTTATTTTATTTTATTTTATTTGATTTTATTTTATTTTATTTTATTTTATTTTATTTTATTTGATTTTATTTGATTTTATTTGATTTTATTTGATTTTATTTGATTTTATTTGATTTTATTTGATTTTATTTGATTTTATTTGATTTTATTTTATTTTATTTTATTTTATTTTATTTTATTTTATTTTATTTTATTTTATTTTATTTTATTTTATTTTATTTTATTTTATTTTATTTTATTTTATTTTATTTTATTTTATTTTATTTTATTTTATTTTATTTTATTTTATTTTATTTTATTTTATTTTATTTTATTTTATTTTATTTTATTTTATTTTATTTTATTTTATTTTATTTTATTTTATTTTATTTTATTTTATTTTATTTTATTTTATTTTATTTTATTTTATTTTATTTTATTTTATTTTATTTTATTTTATTTTATTTTATTTTATTTTATTTTATTTTATTTTATTTTATTTTATTTTATTTTATTTTATTTTATTTTATTTTATTTTATTTTATTTTATTTTATTTTATTTTATTTTATTTTATTTTATTTTATTTTATTTTATTTTATTTTATTTTATTTTATTTTATTTTATTTTATTTTATTTTATTTTATTTTATTTTATTTTATTTTATTTTATTTTATTTTATTTTATTTTATTTTATTTTATTTTATTTTATTTTATTTTATTTTATTTTATTTTATTTTATTTTATTTTATTTTATTTTATTTTATTTTATTTTATTTTATTTTATTTTATTTTATTTTATTTTATTTTATTTTATTTTATTTTATTTTATTTTATTTTATTTTATTTTATTTTATTTTATTTTATTTTATTTTATTTTATTTTATTTTATTTTATTTTATTTTATTTTATTTTATTTTATTTTATTTTATTTTATTTTATTTTATTTTATTTTATTTTATTTTATTTTATTTTATTTTATTTTATTTTATTTTATTTTATTTTATTTTATTTTATTTTATTTTATTTTATTTTATTTTATTTTATTTTATTTTATTTTATTTTATTTTATTTTATTTTATTTTATTTTATTTTATTTTATTTTATTTTATTTTATTTTATTTT
This sequence comes from Dichetophora obliterata, assembly GCA_963920525.1. NCBI lineage: Eukaryota > Metazoa > Arthropoda > Insecta > Diptera > Sciomyzidae > Dichetophora > Dichetophora obliterata. Next base: position 41,155,861 of record OY986438.1, on the reverse strand, counting down.
ATTTTATTTTATTTTATTTTATTTTATTTTATTTTATTTTATTTTATTTTATTTTATTTTATTTTATTTTATTTTATTTTATTTATTTTATTTTATTTTATTTTATTTTATTTTATTTTATTTTATTTTATTTTATTTTATTTTATTTTATTTTATTTTATTTTATTTTATTTTATTTTATTTTATTTTATTTTATTTTATTTTATTTTATTTTATTTTATTTTATTTTATTTTATTTTATTTTATTTTATTTTATTTTATTTTATTTTATTTTATTTTATTTTATTTTATTTTATTTTATTTTATTTTATTTTATTTTATTTTATTTTATTTTATTTTATTTTATTTTATTTTATTTTATTTTATTTTATTTTATTTTATTTTATTTTATTTTATTTTATTTTATTTTATTTTATTTTATTTTATTTTATTTTATTTTATTTTATTTTATTTTATTTTATTTTATTTTATTTTATTTTATTTTATTTTATTTTATTTTATTTTATTTTATTTTATTTTATTTTATTTTATTTGATTTTATTTGATTTTATTTGATTTTATTTGATTTTATTTGATTTTATTTGATTTTATTTGATTTTATTTTATTTGATTTTATTTTATTTTATTTTATTTTATTTTATTTTATTTTATTTTATTTTATTTTATTTTATTTTATTTTATTTTATTTTATTTTATTTTATTTTATTTTATTTTATTTTATTTTATTTTATTTTATTTTATTTTATTTTATTTTATTTATTTTATTTTATTTTATTTTATTTTATTTTATTTTATTTTATTTTATTTTATTTTATTTTATTTTATTTTATTTTATTTTATTTTATTTTATTTTATTTTATTTTATTTTATTTTATTTTATTTTATTTTATTTTATTTTATTTTATTTTATTTTATTTTATTTTATTTTATTTTATTTTATTTTATTTTATTTTATTTTATTTTATTTTATTTTATTTTATTTTATTTTATTTTATTTTATTTTATTTTATTTTATTTTATTTTATTTTATTTTATTTTATTTTATTTTATTTTATTTTATTTTATTTTATTTTATTTTATTTTATTTTATTTTATTTTATTTTATTTTATTTTATTTTATTTTATTTTATTTTATTTTATTTTATTTTATTTTATTTTATTTTATTTTATTTTATTTTATTTTATTTTATTTTATTTTATTTTATTTTATTTTATTTTATTTTATTTTATTTTATTTTATTTTATTTTATTTTATTTTATTTTATGGAGTTTCCAAATAGGTTTTTTGACTTTGGCTGTTTAATCGCTCATATGCTTGACTCCCAATAAATAAGTTTTACTGCACTATCGGAAAAAGTAAACATCTTTGGAAAAGTTGCTCATCCTTCTCAATTTCCTTATCTACTTCCCACATCTGCATCACGATTTTTCGACACAGTCAAGAGGACTGCTAATCAGCAACGCCTTGTTTGTTGGTTTTATAAAAATATTAGAATGATAAAATTTAATTAACTGTATTATTTTTATGTGGCACAACGAAGCTGCTTGTCTGCTTGGTCATGCCAGCAGCATCAGCATCACCATCAGCAGATAAATGCAAAAGGCCCAGAAGCTGGGATGGGCGATTTTGTTGCTGCAGGCAGGTGCCGTGGCCGTTGATGGGGCGTAACGGAGTTTAATATCTATGAAAGCAGTCGACAGCATAATTTTCACAAAGTGAAAAGCGGAAAATTGCTGAACGTTGAAGTTATATTGCTGCAGATATTTGTGGAGGGTATGACTGATGAAATCAATGAAATCAGGTAGGCGTCGCACAGTGTAACGCGGTATATTGGATGGGGAACAAAAATATAAGGAATCATCGCATGTACATGAAATTTAGCAAGTATCATTATTTTAAAAATATAAAACTCCACACAAATTTCCATTAAGATAGGCCACTCCCTTTGTTCAGCTTCTTTACAAAATTTACAATAAATGTGCAAAATCTCGATTTGTGGAAACTGTAAAAACCACATTAACTCTTTTTTTATTGAATGGATACACGAAATGATGATTTAAAAATTGTATCAATATTTTCCATGCTCTTCACCTAACTCCAATACAAAATGAAGAATAAAAGTGCAACATTTCCAGTTTAAAAAGCATTAGAAAAAAAAGTGAACTATTTTTAAACTAACTACGTTCACATAAGACATGGTACATCATAAATTGCAAAAAATATAACTCAGTACTTCAAGGCTTAAACTAAAAATAACAAATACTTTTATTCATAGGTAATATATATAAGATATTATAAGAAGAAGGATGAAGAGATTTCATTTATTTACTGCTTGGCGTTGGAAAATTCGTAGCTTGGATTTTGAAGGATCGCATTGAATGCTGCACAGTTTTATTTGTAATCATATTTGTCGCCTGCTTGCATTTTTTTCGAAAGTCATCGAAGTTTTTGGCTGGGAAAATGTATTTTCTTAATTTAGTTTTAATATTAGCCCAATATCTTTCAATGGGTCTTAGTTCTGGGCATTTAGGTGGGTTCAAACTATTCTCAATAAAATGCATGTTCTTCTTTATATACCAATCCCTAACTAAAGCTGAATAATGGCAAGTTGCTAGATCGGCCCAAGATATTATCGAAGAAGTGTGTTTTCTAATTAAAGCCCAAAGTCTTTTCTTCAAACATTCGTTTAAATAAATTTCAGAATTTATGGTGCCAGTCGCAATATATGGGATGCTTCATTTACAGCATTGGCAAATGACCTGCTAAGCCATGAATTTTTGGGGAAACTTTTCTCGCTGAACAGTTTTATATTTTTCAGGAACCTTAGATCGTTTTTTTATATACTGCTTTTCAATACTGCTGAAAAGAATTCCCTTCCAGGCAACGCACGGAAGTCTTTTATTACACGTTTCATCATCCCAGATAATGCACATTTTCTTATTGGTCACACGATATTTATATAATTTTCGGCTTCGCTTAATTGCAACATTTTATTGTTTTTGTTCCCTCCGGGGTATAACATATTTTTTATATGACTTCTTTTTAACTCTTCGCTTTATTCTCAATATCCTAACATGGTTTGTATTCAATTTTTTGCCAAATCGTGTAGTGAGAGGTTGGGATTTTTCTTCAAAATTCTTATGACCTCCCATTCAAATTTATTGTTCCTTCCAGAACTTTTTTACTCGTTTCTTTCTTTCTCGAGACTGATTTATGTTCTAAGAAGCGAATTACTGTTCTTCGAGCTATCGCGTAGGTGCATTTTGCAAGTTTAGCAATAGGAAGTTTTATAGGAAGCGTTTTTATTATATAAGTAAATGTGCACAACTTTTTCGCGAATTCTTTCGTGTAAAGGCGTCATCTTCGGGTTGGAGGGTTTAAGGAGACTGAAACATGGATAAATCAAATTAGACATATTGGTAAGCTGAGTGCCAAATAAAATTCAACTTTTGCTCTCGTAATTTGAGAAAGAAGTTTAACGGTAAATTTGCAATTTTTGATGTACCATGCTTTAATTATCATATAAACTTTTCATCAAGATCTGCCACTCATTTTGCTCAACTCCCATACAAAATTAAGAATAAAAGTGCAATATCTGTAGGTGTAGAAAGTGTAAGGAACAAAATTCATTTTATTTACTTGATTTATAGAATAGCCGTGTAAAAATTACATCAATTTTTGTCACGCCCTTCGCCCACCTCCCATACAAAATGAAAAATAACAGTGCAATATCCCCAGTTATGGACAGTATAAGAAAGGAAATGAACTTGTTTATTTTTAACTGGTTTCACTAAATTATCATATAATTATTTTATTCAGATTTACCATTTCCTTCACCCACCACCCACACAATATTCAAAGAAGTTTATTAATAAAAAAATATTTTCATTTTAATACATGCATGGTTAGAAATCTTGTACTAAAATTGAAACTTTTCTGTACTACATTTCTGTCTACACCAGCTTTAGTTTCAAATCTAGTATTTACAAAATACTAAAAAATGGTTTTAATACAGCTTTGGTTTCAAATTTAGTACAAGCTTGGATTCAAATATTTAAAAAAAAAATAACAAACAACGCGAGATTCGATCACACGACATTGAGTTTGTAAACTCACTACTCTAACCACAGAAATATTGGCTTATACATAAAAAGCGCGATAAACAAAAATATGAACCGAGTCGCCTAATATTGAGTCGCAGCATTACCAGGCCAACTTTTTACGAGTCTTAATCCAAATTTAGTATCCACATGTACTAGAATTTAGTATTATTTGTATTAAAAACAAAAAGTAATACAGAGTTGTACTTAAATTGAAACCAAAAAGCTAAAATTTAAACCAAAAACTAAAATTGATGGTGTAATATTTGTTTTGGTTTCAATTCTAGTAGAGAAAAGTTTTAAATATGAGTTAGTATTTGAAAAGTTTCAATTTGAAACCGCAAGGTTTAAAAACATGCAGTAATATTTTAGTGGGACTAAAATTTAGTCCAAGATTTCTAACCGTGTTGATCTTCATTTAAAATGAATTCGTTGATTTCATTATCATTATTGTGTTTTTTTTTAATATTTTTCCAAGAGAAGATATAAAAGGATCTGATTAAAGCATTAACCCACGGAATAGATCTATATTGCATGACTATCTTCTAAATCAATACAATTTTACATATTTTTACATATTTAATTAAGCCTACAACCTTCACTACAATTCTAACCAACGGGTATCTTAATGGTTGAAAATGACAGCGTAAAATTATGGAGAGTTAATTGTAACCAAACTTAATAATTATAGTGAATGTTGTAGTCAAAACCCTAACAAACAATTTAAGATGAACTACGATGAAATCAAATGCGTAAAACTCGAGAAATCTTCACCCTGGCTGAAAATTATTTTTTTACACCACCTAGCAAGAAAAAGATGCAAATATTAAAAAAAAAATTTAAATTTTTAGGACATTGATTTTTTTATTTTTTGCGTAAAAAAATTTCAAGTCTCTAAGTATTATTGTCTTTGCACAATCAAGCCTTAAATTGAGTCCTGTTTTTGTTTTATGTGTGGAATTTCAACAAATGCAAATATTAAAAAAAAATTTAAATTTTTAGGACATTGATTTTTTTATTTTTTGCGTAAAAAAATTTCAAGTCTCTAAGTATTATTGTCTTTGCACAATCAAGCCTTAAATTGAGTCCTGTTTTTGTTTTATGTGTGGAATTTCACCTTGTCATGTATTTTTTTGTACACAATTTTCATTCAAGTGCTAATTTTCATCAAAAAATGCTTTTAAAATCCTTATTTGAAAGTAGTCTGAGACTAAATTTTGGGAATATGTTAACAAAGGCATATATAACGACATACTTGAAAATAAAAAAAACACAAAAATGTTTTAATTCTCTAATTGCATATAGAAATTAAGGTTATTTTTGATATCTTGGACCTTTTTTGTGGTATATGAAAATTTTTTATATATGTTCTCTTTTTTTAGCAATAACTTGTAAAATATATTTTTGCTTAAGTTTTGTATATGAATGTTACTAAAATTTTTGAGATTTTTCAAAATATTCAGTGCAAAACTATAACAGAAATTTTGTGAAATTTTCAAGGCAGCATAAAAAGACCATAACTACCACAAATGGAAAGATATCAAATAATCCCTGCAGATTCACATAATTAAGACTCCTAACTATAAATTTGAATGCATACTTTTACAAATTTTTGACTTTTCTTTTCTATACCGACTTTTGAACACCTCGTTACACTGTGCGACAAATTGTTGACCGTAAAAAATTAAATGAGGTTTTGATGGGCAATAAAAAAAAACCACAAAGCAACTCAAGTTATGTGTTGAAGTAAAATTTTATTTCAACAAAATAACAAGTTAATAAAGATAAAATGGTATTCAATACACCAATTTACGCTATATACAAAGTAAATATGGCTTGGAATGAATGGCTGTTAGCTCAAGCAGTGGAAATTGCATGATCGTTAAGTATTTCAAGCCAAAAATTACCTTTTTGTAGAAAAAAAAAGAAAAACAAAAATACACGAGAGGAGTGGCACTTCTTCTCTTAACTACTTAGCGTTTCTGGCTTTTTTCATGTTGCTCTTGAAGACCCAACGAGTGTAAGCAACAAAAGATGTACAGACACAAAGCTTTAAAGTGAACGAAAATAAATGCAATTCCAAAATCTAAGCGCTATTGGCCGTGTCCTTTTGTTAGAGTGGGAGTGTGTCATTGTGTGCTATACTGTTCATCTGCAGATGTATGAAATCAAACTGTTTTCCCGAGAGCTTTTAGCCAAATATAGTTGTTGTTGTTGCAATGAAATCAGTTACCATCATACCGGAATTTCTGTTAAAATGAATCCAATCGAACTTTTATGTTTCTTCCAACTCCGTCACTCGAAACTATTTGCCAACCATTGCAATAATAATTGGATATCTGCTCATCTTGGGTGCTCAGCATGTGCTTAAGTTCAATTTAACCCTACTTCAATCCATTTCATTCTGCGCTACGACTGCTTTGCAGAACATTTGGGAACAATATCAAGGAAGCAAGAAATAAAAAGCAAAGAAAGATGACGAATGAAATCTAGCTTAGATACAATGCATTTTGGTAATTTTTGGACATCATGTTGTACGGTTAATCAAGTAAGCACCCTCCACAATGAGGATTACCGCTCACAACGACAAGTCCTTTTGGTACCTATCGTATTTACGTATCCTGATTTCAGCTGCACAACATTGTCGTACAATAGCTTAGTTTTTGTCAGCCCTCCCCCCTCGCACCAGAACTCACGCATTTAAGAATCACCCAAAGCGTTACGACGAGTGTCCACTTCGAGTCCATGGTTCTCCATGTGTGTGCGGGTGGATGTGTGTTAAAGTTTGTTAGTGCTTGTTCATGTACTTTCCCCATGTGCACAAAAATGGATGCGGATACATTTCGAAACCATTACGAGTCCGTCTGAACGCATTTCGCTTTTTTATGTTTCGACGGACTCGTTTCGAACCCGTTACGAATCCGTTAAAAAAAAAGATCAAAACGTTAACATAAAAGTCAGTCTTAAATTTGTTTTAAAATCTGTTATTTTATTTTCAGTGGATTAAGGATACGAAATTGAATTGTGTTCTTATTTTTAACCGTTTTCAAAAAGGAGGAGGATTCGACTTCAAACGAATTCGCATTATTTAAAAAAAAGAGTCCAAAAAGGATTCGTATGTAAAGTCCGTTCTGAGTTCGTGACGTATCCGAAAAAGTTGAAAAAGCAACTCGTATTTTTGAGCGAAATTTCATACGAGACAGGATCAGTTCCGGATGCGAAACGCAATCCGTTTCGGATAAAAAATACGAAAAAGTAAGTCCGTCTCGAATTCGTAACTGATGCGTTTGACACACTGGGTTTTTACTGCAGCAGTTAATCCGATTTCTTTTCTTTCACATTTTTTTCTTCTTCTTTTCTCACTCCATGCTTGTTGCTCCCTGATTCGTTCTGTTGAGCATTGAATGTTGCCAGCAAAGCGTAAATCCAACTTAAGTTGGTCTTGTCTTCATGCATGTCATTCTACTGTACTATGATACTCGAAGTCATCCTTTTTCTCTTGAAATTTTGGCATTTCAGCTACTGTGTCGCAGCAGCTTTGCTTGCTCTGGTCGTAATTTAAAGGCTTTTGTGCAGAATATTCGACAACTTACAGCACTGGATTATTTGCTGTCGAATGCACACTTTCTTTTGCCCTGACACACGCACATCACTCACTCGACAACTCACTCACACCAGTGTCCAAAATGTGTAAACTTTTGTAACTTCAAATTTTGGCCATTTAGTTTTTTATTGTCTCATCTTAATAATAATGCACAGTATGTTGCTTTTACTTGATTGTTGTTGCGGCTGGTTAAGCAATCCTTCAGCTGTTCAAATAAGTTGCAAATTCTTTGTGGCATGCTTTGTTGCACATCCTGAAATTGCCCGAATTGTCAAGCACATGTATATTGCTAGATGAATGCAGGAAGCCGCTATGAAGCGGAATGCGACACTTTATGGCATAAAGTTGCTGGCAAATGGGAAGATATTTTTCTATTTTATGATTGAATTTATATTCTATACGCGCAGGAGTAACTTTCAGTAGTTGTGTATACGAACATAAGACATTTAAAGTGATGTCTCTGATACAGCAGTATGCACCAGACATAAGGTACATTATGTATACATATAAGTTAATAACAAATTTATTTAGAACAGAAAATTGTTTTCTTTGAAGAGCAGTTACTTTACATGGGAAAAAGGAAATAGTGTATTATTTAAGACATTCACTCCCTGTCAGCAGAATAGGTTCAGTTTATCAGAGATTTTTAAAGCTTTTGGTGTTGTTGCAATTTTAGAGGCAAATTAACTTGTAAATAAAATTATGCAAAAAAAACCAACATATGTATTACCGTTGATTAATTTTTTTTTGTTGTTTTGTTATTTTATTTTGTTTACGTTATTAGTCTCGAAAAAGCGTCCTGAATTTTGAAAGTGTGATTCTCAGCGAATCAGGTGAGAAGTGCCTTTCTTTATTCAGTTTTTAAAAATTAATATTAGCAAAAATGGGTTGTGGAAAAGCACTGAATTCAGAGGAAAATTAAAAATATTAATTTTTAATGGACAAGGTTAGAGTGCCCGAAAAATTTGACAAAAAATTGGCTGAAGTCAGAATTGGATAAGCAATTTTTTAAGAAATAAAAGCCAATATGGTAAAAATATGATAGGCTGCACACCATATCAGCTGTAGATAGAAAAGTTAACATTAGAATAGCCTCCAACTGATCTTTTTCTGTACCCAAAATTCGGAAAGAAGCTTCGATAAATGCTAGTCCTTCAACAGAAAGACGTGTCATTAAGAGTGCGCAACGTTAAAAAAAAACTTAAAAACACCCCACTAAATGCACACCGTAAGGGACAAAGGTTACAATTTTCAAAAAATTCACATGTCATGGAAACGAGAATGGCAGTATGTAGCGTTGTCAGATGAAAAAAGTGTAATTTTGACGGGCCTGACGGCTACAATTTCAATTCGAAAAAGGAATTGAAAAGCTCCAGAGGAAAGAAGGCACGCTAAAAATTTACCGTGTGCTGACTCTGGTAGATGCACATCTGCAGTGATAGCCGATACACATTGACTGCAACAGTCGTTCACCGACAAAACGAAAACTTGCCCTCAGAGAGAAATGTTGCAGTTTTCTCGACGACTTGATTAAATTGAACGCAACAGCAACAATCTGTATTTCATACAAAACATAAACAAACTCTGCTATGTTCACTCTTGTCCTCTATCAAATTAGAAATAGATCGAAGTCTGCGGCAGCAACAAATGTGGTCGTGTTCTCTCTTTGTCGTGCCGTCTTCAAAAAATACATCTTCATAAAAATCATGCGTTCTATTTTTTGACAATTGGCGTTCGTCGCTAGTCGCAGTCAATGTGTATCGGCTATAATTCGCTCCAGAGTACGACACTAAAAAAAAAAATCAAAAAAGTGTGTCGACCATGGTAGATGCGAACCAGAGATGATTTGCTCCAGAGTTCTGCGCACAGAACAGGAGTCCAACTTCGTGAGCTTACCTAAAAGGAATGCTGACTTAATTGGTTTTGTGCCGTCCTTTTATATTATGTGGTGTGAAAACCAGTTAGGAATTATACGTTTGCCGTGTGAATTGCTGCAAAAAAATATTTTTTATTTTGACAGATGTCCGCGGCTTTAATACTTCCACTTGACCTTAGAAACACCGTCTGTGAAGCGCATCTCAATTGGTAAAGGTTAAGAGGTCGCGAATTCATTTTCTAATTTTCCCATACGATTTGTATGGGGAAAAATCAGTTTTGCTGGTAAATTGAATTTAGAGCCACTATCTTTTAAACAAAATGGTTAAAAAATTACGTGTTCCCTCAAAAATTGTCTGTTATGATTTATCTAAATTTCTTTTTAATCGGATTATTATTTGGTGGTTGTCCAAAACGATTAAAAAATAAAAATATAAATACAAAAAAATCTACTTGTAACTTTTAATTCAAAAACATATAACAACCCTATGAGCTTTTTCTTCATTGTGCATTCCAACTGTCCAATAACAATAATGAAAACGGAGTACTTTAAGAGATATTGATTCTTAATGAAACAATTCTAAGTAAAAGTATTCATTTATATAGGTAACTCTAAGAAGTGGGCCACAGACCACTATAATAATCAGATGAAAATGAAATTTGAATATTTTATAACAGACAAAATTTGAGGGAACACGTATTTTTTTAACCATTTTGCTTTAAAGAAAGTGGCTCTAAATTCAATTTACCATCAAAACTGATTTTAATTAGAAATTAGAAAATTAATTCGCGACCTCTAAACCTTTACCAGTTTAGATGCGCTTGGACATCAACAGGTTTTTTTTTTTTGGGACATGTATATATCAAAATAATATCTTAAAAGAAAATTGCTATATCCAGAACATAATAAAGATAAATTCAATCTAAGGGAAAAAATAACAATACTAGTAAAAAGCTCTCTACTGTATATCTATGAGTAAAAGAGTAAAAGAGGTGCGGTTAAAAAAAAAAAAAAATAAAATTCACAAAAGTATGTTAATACAAAATATCATTATTAGTTTCCTCACAAGAATACACAATCAATTTATAAAAACAAAGGTTAATCGTCAATATGTGCATATGACATGATTTTATGCCTGACTTGTCTACACAAAAAACTCCAAGGAAAAAAAACTGCTTAGTAGATTTGCTTGAAATTTTTACAAGATGTTCCATAGAAGACGATATTCATTGAAATAAAAAATTTACAAAAAAAAACATTTTTCAAAGGTAGATTAAGGCAAATGTTTATTAATTAAAATCCTTACAAAATTGATATTTAAGTATTTAAGTTGGAAAAGGAGCCCTGCTGTATGCCTGCCGGCAGTATATGTACCTCAGAAGGTCAGGAGACATGCTCGCCTCCATACCCGCTTATATCATTTTTCTATAGGTATGTCCTAGGCCAGCATGTCTTCCAAATGAACTGCCCTTGCACCAATGCTGCATGCATCTCATGGTATGAATGCAGAATTAATACTGTAAGATGCATTTTTGCAACGGCTGTTGATTTGGCAGACATGTTTGCTGAACTTCCAACCCATGTTGCCGGAAATTGAAATATTGCCATTATCCGGTAACTTGAACCGCGGCCGCGTGAGCGTAGATTCATCTGCTGACCCATTCGACCATCCCAGCTGTTTACTAGTCGTCGCTTAATTTGCTTCATTAAGAATGATCGCTCGAGCACAGAGTAAGAAAATTTAAGTCCGCTTTGTTATTATAAGCAATTAATGCATAAAAACAGACCGAAATCACTAAAAGAGAGAACAAACTAAAAAAAAAAAACAACAAAACTAAAAGCCATTAAGAAAAAAAAAAAGAAAAAATTATTCTCCTATGGGATTTGAACCAGTGTAGGGCATTATTCGATAAAAAATTATTCGAATAACGAATAATAAATAATATTTCTTCTTTATTTTTTCAGTTAGAACTCAGTATCAAGCATTTTTTATTTTATTCTTTATTTGAATTTCAAATAAATTATTCAATATTTTTATTCGTTATTTATTATTTGAATTTATGTTTGAATAAAAATCTGTTTGATACGGAATACTGTGAAAATTAAATATTATTCATCTATTAAGTTCCTCGTTAAGTGAGTGGCATCTATCAGGTTTTTCTTCTGCCACCATGAGAATGTTGTAGGTTAATAATTTTAAATAAAGAAGATGATGGTCACAACGTGAGTGCTTCTAGTGTTAAGTGTAAGCGTCGTTTAGTTAAAATTAAAGGAACGTGGAATTCTTCCTAAAACTTTGTTTCCCATTTGAAACAAACTGTTTACAAGCTGTTATCCATATATTTAAGCTTAGAAAAATTTAGCAACGATAAGTTCAATTTCTTATCCACTAACGTATTCGAACTCGAGGTAACAAGTGCTTTTTTCTTTATGTACAAGTTCTTAAATTTAAAGTTGGTTATTAAAGTTACTGAAATATTTTGCGGACGCTGACACAACGCAAGGTTGTCTAACTAAATATTCCGCTATTAGAAACAATTTTATAAAATTCAATTCAACTTATCTTCTTGTATGAAACTTTTCTCATTCTTCCACGTTTCTCATAAAATATCGGACGAAACGTTTGTAAAAAAGAGTAATTCTAAAATCAATCTTGTTAAAAATTCAAACTTTAAAGAAAACCTACTTGTTTTCTGTTACAATTAAAATTTATTTATAAATCTATTTAAATTTTTGAATAATTAATGAGAATAACCATGACTTTATTATTATAGGCTGTCCATTCGTTTGACAATACCCGTAAATATGTAAACAAAAATAAATTCTCTCTCAAATATAAATGACAATCAGGGTTTTGTGGTCTTCTATGAAAAAGTGATGGGACACTGCTTCGTTATGCATTTTTTTAAAAAAGTAGTTAGTCTATATGTTGCTGTTTTCAAAAAAACAAATTAGGGCACGGTTGCCCTAACAACTGTTGCGTCACGATTTAAAAATGTTTTTTGTTCAGAACAAAAAACATATGTTTGGTCGAACAAGAAATCGATACTTCAACTAGTTATCGATTTTTAAAATTTTTTTGCTTAGTACAAAATCTGTTCAATAAAATATCTATATCCTTACCATTATCTAATAGACATAAAAGATTGATATGCCATTTGAAAGATAATCAAATTATAAATTAGAAAAAAAATAAAATAAATTTAAGAAATATTTAGAGCTTTGTGAGCAGTTTTATATTACTTTTGCTTTTAACTATTGATAAAGCCATTATTTTTTAAAATTTGCAGTATTTAATTTAATATATTGAAATCCATATTCGTTTTAGTCCAACTCTAAGTTTAATTTATTTGTTGCGATGATTAACTATTTAACTTAATAAAACGGAAGCTTTTGACCAAAACTGATCAGCTAAAAGTTTAAAATTTTTTCCACTGTGTAAATTGAAGCATCCAGTTTAAAAGGGGTATATGCAAAACTTGACAGTCAAGTCTTGACGAGTGCGAACCAAGATAAAGTTGTCATTTCTGTAACCAACTGTGTATTCATTAATGGATAGACTGAAATGAAATTGAGTATAATACATTAAAGTAGTTGTCAAATATATGATAAAAACGTTCAGAAAAGTGTTTTAGTTATCTCTGATACCTGCGATTTTGAAATAAAGACCATTTTGTCAAAAAACACAAAATGCCTACAAATCAATTTCATGACGTAATGATCTGAATAGATTTTAACTTACTTTAGGGCAGCGATGCTCAAAACTTGCTTTCGAGCTAAGAGCTTTTTCAGCTATGCATACTTATATAAATTCTGGCGCAGCTAAAAAGCTTTCAGCCTGCAGGCGTACTTATTGTAGCTCCAGTTTTATTTTATATTTATCCATTTTTCAAAAGTAAAAAGTGCACTTTTGGCGAAATTACTCCCATATACTAACTTTTATAAGCAAAATGCTACGAAAACACTTAATCTGTATTTTAAAACATGTTTTCAATGAAATTTATATCTAAACTGACTCTACTTTTTTAATATTCAAATTTTCAAAAATTCATCAAATTTAAAAATGTTTTGTGTTACGTGTGTCTGTATACATATCTATTATTATTTCAATATTGATTTGCACAAAAAAACATTAACATTACCTTTTTAAAAACTCAATAAAATTTTCAATCAAAACCTAATCAAAAAGTGGTAAACGTAGTAGAATTAGCAGTATTTTTGGATATTTAGTACTACGAAAAAGTATGATATTTAGGCAACTATGCTATATTTGTCATTAAAAAATTACTCTTTTGTTCTCCTCTTCAATTTTACGGGTGTTTATCTTCTTCTTATGAGAATACGTCAAACGAATGGACAACCTATAGTAATGAAATCATGAAAAATAACGAATAAAAAGTATTTATTCATCATTTGAAAATAAAAATTCAATCAAATACTTGTTATTCAAACTTTTTAATAATCAAAATTTATTTAATGTTTTTGTTTAGAACTATTCTTGCCCAACACTGATTAGAACTCACTACTCAAGATTACAAAATACATGAATAAAAACTAGAGCTCTAGTCAACTGAGCTATTCGCACTGTTGTGATTTTGTTGAAATAATATAAAGGGTGCTTTTATAGATACACTCACAAAAATAATTTGTTGGCGTTAGGTTACAGTAAATACATTTTTACTGGGGTACTCATAAAGTAATTGTTTCAATTAAAACTCTGTTTATTTAACTGTAATTAAATAAGCATAATCGACTTTCGGTTGACGTAAATGCTAATTTTATTATTGTAACTTCATGACCAAATAACAGTTCGGTTAAAATTCAATATTTGTGCTTTAATTGCATGAACTAAATGGAATTTGTCAATTCAACTTACTTTCCGTCTAAGCAATCTCAATTTATCCAAAACAACTGACCAGTACAATTACAGATTTACGGATAAAAGGAGTAGTAGAAACATCTGCATTATTTATTCTGTCAAAAGAATTGTTCTTACGTTACCACCGAATTTCAACGATGTTTAAATATTCAGTTGCACCGCCAAAGTCAATTGCAACAGACGAATAGTCAATAAAAATAGCTTCCATGTGGTCACCTTAACCACAACCGTCGCTTTTTTCACGCTCGCTGTGTTGCTCGTTCCTCCTTTGTTCAATATTCGGTCGATTTCTAGTCGGTTTTCTTGCTGCAAGTTGTTTAAGTGTTTTAATGTAAAGATATTATTTAAAAAATATATATATCGAATATTTAATTAATATAACTTGTGCAGTTTACATAAATTAAATTCATTTCTTCGTAAATAATCGCAAATGTGCAATAAGAAACAACAAAGCAATTCTTATTTCCGTCGTTTGTTTTTCACACTCGCTATGTTGCTCATCGCAGCCTTTGTTCATGATTCGGTCGGTATTCTCGCGATGGGAAGACTCGGTTCATACAACCGAGTTCTGATAAACGCGATAAGCAGTTCATTGTGCACAACCGAATGGCTCAAAAACTTGTCTGCAGTTCCATTCTCGCAACGGAATGACGTAATTAGCTCAATTGGGAAATTTGTAAATTGCATTTACAAAATTGCCTACAATCGACAAAGTAAGTAGGGCAATTATTCGGTTCTGGCAATGGGTTTAGTTCTGTGAGTGTAGATACAAGTTTAAATCATAATAAAACATAATAATTTATTTTAAATATCAATGAAATGAGCTTTATTGGATAGAAAATTTTATGACATTAATGCTGAAATATGATTTCAGCCATGTGACCGCCACGACTGGCGCGTACAGGGCGCAATCTGGAACTCCAATTTACACAAATTTTTCGCAGCATTTGCGACCGCATCTCGCCGATAACTCTTCGAATGTTGATTTCAAGATGTTCAATTGCTTGTGGTTTATCGACGTAGACAAGTGACTTTACATAACCCCAAAGAAAATAATCCAATGGGGTTAAATCACACGATCTTGGGGGCCAATTAATTGGGCCATTTCGTGAAATTAATTTTTCTTCAAAAGTTTCCTTGAATAAATCAATTGTAGCGCCCGCTGTGTGGCATGTGGCTCCGTCCTGTTGAAACCACATATCAGCAAGATTAATGCCAGCTAATTGAGGTACGAAAAGACTTCGAATCATGTTCCTATACCGTTCACCTTTGACAGTAACATTCTGACCATCATCGTTTCTGAAGACATATGGGCCAATGACTCCGCCAGCCCATAAAGCGCACCAAACAGTAATTTTCTGTGGATGTATTGGTGTTTCGACAAAAGCTTGTGGATTCTCCTCACTCCAAATACGACAATTCTGTCTATTTACGTACCTACTCAACCAAAAATGGGCTTCATCGGAAAATAAAATTTTCCATGGAAATTCAAAATCAATATCAATTTGTGCTTCAGCCCATTTGCCGGATTGGCGGCGCATACGATGGTCGTTTGGCTTTAATTCCTGCACAAGTTGAATCTTGAAAGGTTTTCAGCCAAAATCTTTTCGTAAAATCTTCCATAAAGTGGAAGGACACAACTCCAGTTGCTGAGATTGGCGACGAATTGATTGTTTAGGATCATCTTCAATGTTTTCCTGTACAGCGGCTACAGATTCTTCAGTGCGCACTGTTCGGCATCTCACGGGATGCGTATTATCAGTAACAGTAAATGTGGTCCGAAAACGATCTATTGTTCTTCGAATTAGCAGCTCTGAAGGACGATTATGTACGCCATAAAATGGACGAAGTGCACGATTAGTTTGACGAACAGAACCATTATTTTGATTAAAAATTTCCACAATTTGCACGCGTTGCTCTGAGGTATGTTGAATCATAATAAAATGTCTAAGCAAACATAACAAAAAACAACTATCAGCTGTTAAATGAGTGATTAAATAAAGCAGTGATGCAAACTCAAAGTTGTATCACTCTATAAAAAACACCCTTTATATCGCAACATTGTTGCTATCAAAAGTGCTTTGACGCAAACACAAAGTGTCGGCGAATTACAACAATCATGAAAATATTGAAGTTGTTTTCCCTTAAAATTAACCGGAATTTTGCATTAGCAAACATGATACTTTTGCTAATGCACCTCACTTAGAAGTAAAGAGGAAGTTTTTGAAATTTAAAAATATAGACTTCTTTACTTAGCATTAAAATTATAACCTGCCTCCCATCGGCAGACCTGCTTTGTTAAGGTTAGTCTCACCAAAATATGATGAAGTGGTTGCTATTAAACTTTCCTCCCATCTTCACAACAACTACGAACAATAACTCAATGATGGATAACGACAAGGATCATCACGAATACGCTATTTATTGACTGCTGCTGCTGATGCGGCTTAAAGACATTGGTACTCATAGCTTAATGGCCTTAAACAGGATATTAAAATGATTTGATTTCCGCTCTTTGCTGTTGTTTACCTTGACTTTTAAAGTGTGTGTGAAGGCAGCACGCTTATTGTATATAGGCACATAATTCTTTGTTATCTGAAGCAAGACCAATGCGAACAATTGCAACTTATTATGATTATTTTGGAGCACGTCTTGGCCAAATGCTATTTTCATACACGTACCAAAAAGCAAACAAAAGTTGGTGGTGGTCAATTTGGGCCAGTGGAGGGAGGCAAGTAAAAAGACAATAGGCGAAAGAAAAAAATTACGAAGGTAATGAAATTTTATGGAGCACGCGAAACTTTTTCCATAACAAGACTAATGGTCAATTGCTCGGAAGAACGCGCAGCAGCAAAAGATTATAAATTTGCTTATAAGCTTAAAGCATGAGCTATGTTTGTGTGTGTGCAGATGTATGTCAGCTGGATGCTGCTGAGAATGTTGGCTCCAAGTGATACATATAGACAGCAGGTAAGACAGAGAAAGAACAGCAAGTGAGCTGTAGTTAGTTACCAATATGCAAAAAAAAAACAACAAAAAAAATTCATATAAAAATAATAGAGGCAATAATGAAAATGAAAGTCAGCAAAAGCTAGAAAAGCTATTTGAACGAAGGAATAAATCAGCGTTATTGGCTCATTTATAAGAATTTCACTTAAATAGCAAGTAAACTGTAGTAAAGAAACACACACACACAGATACACACACATGCACATAAAATCGCATATTAAACACACGCTCCATAAAACTTTGGCCAACACTAAAGGTAACATTGTGTGTTTGGGTTTGTGTTTGACTTTATGCAGGATTATAGGTTTTCAGACAGAGATTTGTTAGCTTCTGCAGTTTTGTAATATGCCGCTTTTCGCCCAACAGAATGTTTAATGAATTGGCTTTTAAGAATATACATACAAATAAAAAATAATATCCAACATAAAGATTAAGCTTTACGTTGTTCGTCCTTGATCCTGATGGTGCAGCGCAACAGTTGAACGAATATAAAACATGAAGTGATACATTAAATGTGCCGGCATGATCTATTTATCTTAAATGCTAACTGCTGAAGGTGGATTTTGGTGCAAACTTTTTGATATAATCGCTGTTGAGACTTTTAAAAGGAAAGTGCAAGAAAAAAACTATAATTTTTGTAAGCTTTTCGATGTCATTTAAAGAACCAAAGCTTAGTGGATCTTCGAAAAAGCTATTAAATTATGTTCTTAAAGAATCAACAATTATCTACACTTCAGCTGCCTTGGGATTAAAAACCGCATTATTCTAACTAATGCTGTCTTCAACTCAGAAACTATTTTAATGAAAAAAAAAAATTACAGTTTTATTGCATTTAGCCTTAAGCGCTTTTACATAACTACACCGAGAGAAATAATTTTCTTCTATTGAGAAATTATTTTGCTTGCTTTTATTGTATGCGAAATGAATCCATATTTACTTATATCAAGCATTTTAAGCTAATAATTAAAAATTTTTGTTTTCACTATTTTTATTTTCACTTTTATTTATGAATCGTGGAATCCAGAATTAATTGCTAATGTTTAGTAGCTGGATTGTTTTCTTTAAAAAAATTTTTTTGTTTATATAACAAGGTAATATTTTCATTAAGACGGAAAATATATTAAAGTGATTCCATCAATTATAAGCGCTAAGCATCTATGAGCTTTCTGTTACTTATCAAGTTAAAGTACAATGAGAGCAATGAAAAAAATTTTAGCAATTCTTTAAAAGTAATTTAAAAGTAACCACAAAATCATTTTGTTCTCTTACTTATGAATATAATGTTAAGCTCTAACCCCTTGACTTAAATGATTGAGTAAATGTAACGATTGTTGGTCGTCCTTTATAGTCTAGTGCGGAGTGCGCTAGACTAGCAACCCAGAGGTCCCCGGTTCGAATCCGGGTTTGAGCATGCTTCTTTTCACTTTCTTTGTACTTTCCTACATTTAAGAATTATTGAAACAAAATAAAAATCCACAACTAAATGGTGAAAAATGTGGAACTATAAGACCAGAACAACTGAGGGCTGGAAATGCTTTTCGAGGTTAAAGCATAACACTAGCCTCGGTTATAAGCAATTCAAACTGTCGTTCACGTTTGTTTCGCCTAATCGATAATGCATGTATGGTTTCAATCAATTTTTCCTCTAATAAGCTATCCCTTTCGTTTCAGGTCAAAGGCCAAACGTTGTTTGTATTAGGCGCATTAATTGGTTATTTGATCCTTTTAAAAAAAAAATTTGCTTGTGACCATTGTTGTTGGTTTTTTTTGTGCCCGTGAATTAAATAGGTATTCTTTATTAGCATTCGATGCTGGTATGCAGTTAATTTAATAAAAGTTTTAATGGCATATTTCGCGATTAAAATTATAAAGCTTCCGAAAATCTTTATCTGTGCATTTTTTTCGCGTATTATAAAACTTTTTCATTCTATTGTTCACTTCTGAATGCAGAGAGTGACAAATAAAAACAAATATCAACAAATTCAAGCATGTTGTAGAGCAGCTTGTAAGATCGTAAGCGATTTCTGAAATAGCTCAAGAAACTCTTTCGTTTGCTTATTCGCTTTTAATTAATGTATTGAAAAATAAGAAAGCGATCATAAGACTTTTTTATTTGAGAAATAAAAAATTGCTTGGAAAAAATAAATTTCTTCAGTTTTTATTTATATCATATCTAAGTAATGCCATGGAAACTTCAAGGAACAACAATTGCTTACGTGTTATTCATGAGGTTCAAGGTTAAAAAAATAAGTAAAAATATTTTTTCTCTTCTATAGTTTTTGCGCTACTATCTTTTAAGCATTGTCTTTTAAGCAAAATATCATAAAACTTACCTTTACTTGGAAAAGGAAATATTGCTTGTAAAGTTCACTTAAAAGGTGTTTTCAGTATGGTTTCTTCAATTTTTTATGGTTCTCGACGGTAAAATAAAAAAATAAATCAGTGAGTAGCTTTTATATAAAAAAACATAAAATTAAAGTTTTTTCTTAAATGACCTCTATATTTATTATGTTGACTTTATATGATTTAAATACAAATTCTAAATGTTTGATAGTTTAAATCATATTTGATTTTAAATACAAATTCTAGTTGTTTGATAGTTTAAAATCGTTTATTGAGCTTAAGGTCAAAGTTAGAACAATATATTGTTCTAACGAATCTTTCCAAAGAAACAACAACAAAGTTTTTTCAATATGAAAAGGAAAAAATCACTAGCTGATCTTATTGCACAATTTCAAAACATGCTTTGTTAGTGCAGACTTCCAGCAGGCTGTTGGACTACATATAATAACATAAGCATAGAGACTAAAGTAAAACAGAAATACAACAACAAATGTGAAATTATGAAAATTGAGAAAAACTGAGAAATTAACTGTTCAAATCTCATCGCCCCGGTGGTGCAGTGCGTTAGTGCGCGCTTGCACGGGTATCACAAAGATTTCTGATGACGCCTTTAGCCGGGCAAAAATTGTGCAATAAGATCAGCTAGTGATTTTTTCCTTTTAATATTGAAAAAACTTTGTTGTTGTTGTTGTTGTTTCTTTGGAAAGATTCGTTAGAACAATTAATTGTTCTAACTTTGACCTTAAGCTCAATAAACGATTTTAAACTATCAAACAACTGTCTATCATCATCAAGCATCAAACATCAAGAATTTGTATTTAAATCATATAAAGTCGACAAAACATAAAATTTTTAAAAAATAGTAAATGTTTCAAAAATTTTGTAAAAGCCTCTCAAATTTAAAGTCAAAGACGAAAATGCCTTTTGCCCTAAGATTTACCCACGTCTATCAAATCGGTACCGTAGGAATGTTCAAATTTAAAAAAAAGTCATTATTGCCATATTTTAAACGAAAATCCAATGAAAAATTCTGTTTTGTTACTTGATCTTATTGGTTTGAGGAAAAAAATTATTTTTACATAAGTTTTATTTTTGTTTTTTGTAATTTTCTTTTAAAATGGGCAAATATTGTGATTCAAAAAAATAAAAAATATGCAGAAAAGCTGTGCTATCTGCCATAGTACTTAGAGTGTAAACATATGCTTTTGGAATAATAATATTAATATACACGCTCAGAAATCTTGGATTAAATTCTAATAAAAACTGTATTGTATATATGACCACACCAGAATTGCATTAGAATCTAATATATGTCCAATATTAAAATTAAATTCTTATCCCATAATACTAAATTCTAATACAGAATTGGAATAGAAACTAAGTTTAGAACAATACTATTCTGGTTTATATTTTAATACATTTGTAATCAAGTGTAATACTTCAGTTATTAAAAAGTAATACGAAAAAAAAATTCTTATTAAATATTAATGCTAATTGTATTAAATAGTAATACAAGATGTATAACATTTAATACATATTGTCCTGAAAAGGTGAAAGGAAAAATCAACATTTATGGAATAAATTTATGGAACATTTATGTAATAAAGCTATAAACCTTTTATATGTTTACTTACTTTTAAAATTCCAAGTGAAATAAAAAGAAAATATTTGGTCAACCAACAACAAAATATTTATTCATTTAAAGTTTATTTTATAACATACGGTTTTTCGTTAACAAAAACTATTTCTTTAGGTTTTATTTTGACAATGTCTGATTTCGGAATCAGAATGACAATTTGACAGATGCTTGATAGATATTTGTATTATATTTTAAGACAATTTGTATTATAACTTGTATATAATACAATTTTGTATATACTTTATACAGATAACATTAAATCAATTTTTTAATAAACTTGAAATTATAAGTTTTAATCAAAAATATATTAAAAAATGCATGATTCCAAGGCTTGGCTTAAAATTAATTCCAAGATTTCTGAGCGTGTATGTATTCTAAATAAAATAAAAGGCCAACAATCTACATTGCTTAAAGTCATTACTAAAAAACATCTAAAATTAATATGGGAGGTGCCACGCCCCTTTGTTAAACACCATACAATGTTATCAGTTAAACTTCATGTGTAAATTGAGTTCGAATACTGAATTCTTAGGCTGTGCGGCCTTTAACTCCAAAGCTATTCGATATCGCAAATCGCAAATTTGGGTTGTATGGGAGGTGCTACGTCTCCTTGTTCAACGTCCATAAAATGTTATCAGCAAAACGACACGTGGAAATTGTGGTCGAATACCGAATTCCATGGCTGTGTGAACTATAACTCAAAAGCTATTCGTTATCTCAAATTTGTGTTGCATGCGAGGTGCCACGCCCCCTTGTCCAACGCTGTCCATACTACGACTAACCTAACTTGCGCATTAATGCGATCAACTTATTTGGAAATTTTCATCGCGATCGGATGAACGGTGTAGAAATATATTAGGACACACAAACAAACAAACAAACAAACAAACAAAAAAAAGCACATTCATTTTTATATATATAGATAAATTATATGTTCGTTATTGTTTAATGGTTTAAAACTTATTTTAAACAATAAATTTTTTGATTTATCATATATGATAAATTTTTGTTTTGGATGTGAAATTTTTGTCCTAAATGTGAATTTTTTTGGAAGTTTGGTAAAAAAGTATTTTGGTAATAAGAAGAATGTGGCAACCCTGGTCAAAAGATAACGAATAAGCAATGCGTGGCAGCTGGGATGATTTATTTATCCTTTATTTAATTCCTTTATTAAATATACTGATTAAAAGCGCAAACTTTACTGACCCTCATACCTTAAAAATCCTTTATACCTCCTTCGTCCGTTCGAAACTGGAATATGCGTTCTTGATTTGGAACCCTTTCTATGCATGTCACACTTTACGCCTAGAACGAGTTCAGAAATCTTTCTTGCGGTTTAAGGTACGAAATTTTAATGTTAACCTTCCAAATCCGTCATATAATACTTGTGATCTTTTAAAATTAAAAACTCTTGAAATTAGAATAAAAATTGTATTCAAGTTATTTAATGGAAAAATCGATTGTTCATCTTTATAAGCATTAATTAATTTGAATGAGCCTAGTAGAACACTTCTCCATACAAGTATATTTTATTTAGGCCTATGCCGATCTAACTTTGCCTTAAATTCGCCCATGTATAGGGCCCAAAATGATTTTAATAATACTACCCCAACAACACTCTGTTCGTACGCCTGAATATTTTTAAATATCAACACTTTCAACTTTTATTAATATTGAGAGAGCAATATTTTTGATACAACAAAGTTTTTTTGTATTCCTTAAGCTTGAAACCTCATTTCTAAGGTCGCCTTCATAGTGAACGATTTAGCTGAAGCTGATTTATAAAGCAGCTTTGTCGAGCTTTTTTTTAAACAAAGTAAACGCTTATTCAACGCTTCACAAAGTAGCTTCTTGAGCCTATTGGTGTTTATTGCGCGCTTTCTGATTATGTGAGTAAGCGAGATTGAGATGTAAGCGCTCAAAACTATTTAAAAACTAGCTTTATGCTCAGAGTCAGCTTGCACTATAAACACTAAGCTTTTTTTATATGTTTATACACAATAATTTTTCAGCAAAACCTCTATGCTCTGCAAAAAACTATGAACGCGACCTTAAAAATTAAATTTCAAGCTTTAGGAATATAACAAACTTTGTTTTATCAAAAACATTGATTTCTTAATATAAATAAAAATTGAAAGTGTTTACATAAAAAAATATTTATGCGTACGAACTGAGTGTTGTTAGGGTCAAGATGCTTAGTTGATTTGGATATATCTAAGGAAGCTATGAAGCGTTTGTTAAATAATATGGTTTAGTGTTTAAGTTAAAATTTTTCTTAGTCTGTAAGAACTGTGTTCATAGACTGAATTAAATAAATAAATAAATTAATAAATATTATTAAAATTTCCAAAGAAAAATACCACTAAATAAATTTGTAACACAAATATGATATTTACAAATTTTTTCATAAAAATCGGGCTAGTACTTTTGGAGTAAAGTCGTTACTTAAAATTTTCACTTCAATTTTACATAAAAGTATAGATATAGATGATATGAAATATGAACCCACTTATTTTTTCGAAAAACTCAGCACAGTTTCTGGTATATAATTAAGATTCAAAACCTTTAAATACCTGGTAAAAGAAACAAATTTCATATAAATCGGAGTTTTGTAACAAAATTTGTAAATGGTTTAAATAATGTTTACTTACGAAAGCAGTAAAAGTTGCGAACTATATTATTACCGGTAGCGGAAAGAGCTATACATTGATTTGAATTTTATTTTTATCCATCTAAAAGTTGTACTCGTTTTTTTCCAGATCTCACTTATATTTTTAATAGTTAATGACGGTAAGAAACATAAATCTTACACGTGTTTTTATAAAATCGAAATACTTCGTTTTCCCTCAAATGTCCCAAGGTACAGTATGCGCTTATTTTGATGCGTTTAGAGAAAAAAAAGAGAAGCTGAATGATGAAATTTTAAACCGCTTTGTTGAAGATTCGTACCGATAAATACTTTGATTTAGTAAACTTAACTAAAAAAAATTAAAATGATTTACTTGCACTAAGGAAATTGTCATTTCTCCGGAAAATCAGTTTTTTTAAGCCTAATTTCTAACTCATCAGAAAACAGTATGTCTATTTCAAACAAGATATTTTCACTTGAAGAAAATAGTTGAGTGAAATCAATAAATATTTGCTGGAGTTTTAAGAACTCCCTTCTTGGACTTAGACATTTTTCTTAATAACATTAATATGTGCATTATCTCAATATTTTCTCTTCTTAATATATATATTTTTAATCGCTTTTTATATTTTCTCTGCAAAAGCAATGCTTTTTGTATTCTTAAATAAAATAAATAAATAATAAATAAAGTTATTGTTAATTTTGTACATAAATGAGAATTGATAGCCAATTTTTATTTGCAGTTCAAGCATATAAATTTTGATTTTTTTTCTCTCCGTGTCAACTTACATCTCTGCTCATGCCACTCACAAAACCACCAAAGCAAAGCGTTGCCATCAGCAAATGAAGTGTCAAAAATACTGCTTATCCCGTTAAATCGTTGTATAAATTGACCCAATTTATTTGAAATTATTAAATACAATTCAGTTTTGTCAAAATAATTTTTTTTTTTTTTCTGTTTTGCGATATTTCTGCTCACTCGCATGCGCCGACTTTCAATCAGTTGCACCTAAAAATATGCAATATTTAAATAAAAACCAAACCAAGGTAGCAAAAAAAAAGGATTTTGCTGGCAGCGAAACAAGTGTTATCAGCATTGCCATGAGTTGAGCACCTACCCCACCACACTTTCGCCCAACACACCGTTCTCGACAGCAACATCAGTTGTCGTGGTCACCGCGCTGCATGCGGGGTAAAGCGACAACTCAAGCGACTCATTATGCATTCCCACGTTGTCCATTTATTTATGCAGATAAATATATTTTTTTAATCCATATTTTTTTTTGCATTGCTCTGCTTTACTCTGGTGCATTCTACAAAAACAAACACATGCATACATACAGTTAGTTGACTCGTGTGCACACTCAAGGATATGCAGAAAACCTTTATATTATTGCGATAATAAATTGCATGTGCATATTTTTTTATGCTTTACTTTTATAAACTTTATATAAAATTCATTCAGTTTCGCTTTTCGTTCTTCACTCTTTTTTCTCGTTACTTTTACAAATAGTGCGAATACACACAAAGCAAAAAATTTGTATATGTAAAAACGTAGAGATCTTTGAGGGCTTTCTCAATGAGAGAAGAATGAATTAACTTTACTTGGTGGTGTTTTCAAAGAAAAGGTTAGTTTTCTGTGATCGTGTTATGAGTTGCAAGGTGTATTGAATTTATATTTTGCATGAATGCTTTAAGAAATTTTAAAAAAATTAAATAAATCAAAAATTTTTTTTATTATTCGGTCAGAGTATTTATTTCTGAGTTATGATTTAACTTATTTTTAAAAATATTTAAGTAGTTTGTGTCTCTTTTAAGATTTATAGAATTTTGTCCTTGTTCTTGAACTTTTTCATAAAAACAGAAACTTCTGACTACTTTCTACCTTTCTAAGCTACACCATACCTGGTTGTTTTTTGCCTCTTAATAGCCAAGCCTTCTTTAATAGATTGTTTAATTGTATTCTAAATGTTTAACATACTTTTAGCTGTATTTCTTTTCCATTTATTTTTTTTTTGCCGTTTTTGGTAATAAAAAGCACCCAATGAATCAGAAACCTGATCAGAGACTCGAAGTGCTTAGATTGTCAAGTTTAGGGACAATCTGTTCAGTACTTTCCACATATGTGCGCTCAGACAGACAAACATTTAAAAAATTATTTTTTTGGAATCCATATCCTTCCAAATGTTCAGCGACAAAAGAAGAACAAATATTCGAGGTGGGTACTCTTTTTTTTGCAGCTTTATAATGTCTATAGATAAAGTTTATGGGTTTAAAAAAAAATTTATATAGTATTTGTTTAATTCTTTTCACCAATTTTTTTACTCTTGTGTGAACACAGCTTTGTCATACTATATCTGCAGGCTTCTTTTACAAATTTTGAAATACCCTCTGGTGACATACCTATACATGTTTGTATACAGAAAAATGTACAACAACAGAAAAAAGCTTTTACCGTAGGCCTTTTGCATATTTTTGCGATAAAATTTATCACTAAATAACAATCTTTCACGTCACAGCAATAAAGTTTGATATCACGTGTGTCGTCGAGTGTTACATTACAGCAGCCAGATAGTATACCTATGTGCAGGAACCAAGGTATGGTAGATACACAGCCGTGTACAATAGGGCGCCACAGGATATGCCAAACATACATATGTCAATATTTTGACCTGATGTTTTTTCATATGTGGTCGAAATTTGGTTTTTGGGTCAAAAGACATATTATTATTACGTTGTTTTATTTAAAGATGCGGACATAAAAAGAAATGCTCAGACAAGAAAAGTTTTAAAGAGCTTGTAAAATATAAAAATAAAACTAAATGTAAAAAATTTTAAAAACTCCTCATCATAATATTCATTTCTCAGCTAGTGAATATATCATCTCCTTAACTCGAATTTTAGTCAAAAACTTATTAATTTTTTCTAAAACCCGCAAAGTATGCAATTTGTTGAAGTTGCCGATAACCTTGAAATGACCTCGTGTTTACGATTTGGGCTGGCCGCAACTCAGCACATCAAAGATGATAAAAATATTATCGCTCGCATGAAAAATAAGCTTTTCTGCAATGTTATCGAACAAAAGTATGGCACAACAAAGACCAAAAATAAAAAATTTACTATATACACAGTATATTACACACATATTTTATATCAGCTGCTACTCATCAGCAGCAAAAATATTGCTACCCACTAGTACCAACTTCTTATCTATGCATAAAATTTGTTTGAACAACAAACTCAACATCAAAAACAACAATAACAACCATTCAAGATGAAGAAAACAACGCGTAGCAAAATATTTACGATAGCGAAAAACTTAAGTAATACCGCTGTTTTTGCAGTTGTTGCCATTGTTTTTGTATGATTTTTTTATGTTGTTGCTCTTGATGTTGCTTATACTATACTGTTGTTGCTGCTGTTCTTTTGATGCTACTTTTAATGTGCATCGCGCGATCAGCAGCACAGCATGTAGCAATTTGTTTCGCTTCAATGTTTAGTTTAAATTTTATGAACAGATTAAAGTACGGTTTGTTTTCCCAACATTGCGAAATTTCCCAAACAACTAAAGACAACTTAGGAACAACTAAAAACAAACAACAACAACAAAAGCAAATATGCCAAAACTTAAGCAGGATGCGCTTCCATTCGAACTAATACACTTAAGGATACCACAAAATTTATCAACGATTGACGTAGTAGCGCAGCAGCAGCTCACAAAACTCTCGTCAAACTTCCACTTAAAAACTCACCACCGCCATCACCGCCAAAACCAAGCAGCGCGAGATAATTTGTTGCTTGCGAAAACTTTCTTCAAGATTTCGGGCAGAGAAATTTGTTGGTCATAAAGAAAAGTTTCTCGCTTGACGCTGCTGTGATTATGTGGCAATTATTGTGATTGTGCGCTAAGCAAATGTTTGGCAACGATAAATTTTTGGCATTATAGCAAAAGCATCAGCAAAAACAACAACAACAATAACAATGTGTACAAGAATAACAACAACAAGCACGATATGAATAAGAAATTGCAAGGATTTAATTATTACAAAAGTTTGCAGCAGAGTGGAGCTCATAAAAAACAAGGTTGATCCATAATTGATCTTTATTTGGAATGGGACTCATTGACCTCTGCTTGAATGGAGGGCGCTTTGAGTTAAATGAAGATCTGTGGATACAATAAATACTTTGAAACAAAGGTTTCCTTTGAAGAAGTTCTTTTAACTAGTGAACCAAAATTATGTCTTTTAACTTCAGTTCGGCTCTTAGAGTAGATTAACTTTTTTAATCATTCATCGAACTAAAATGCCTCTCAAAAATGAACATTCTTTCGTTTGAAAATCAGTTCAAAAAAGGAGGTAATAAAAAGAACATTGTTTTTAATACTTTCCAACGCTACTATGATGATAAACATCAGTATATATTTCTGTAAAAAAGAATAAATTATGAAAAAAAAGAATGCCGTTGCGGGGAATTAAACTTGCATCCTTTGTGACAATAGTCAACTTTTACCACCACAGGCCATATTAATCGTTGCAAATTTTGCATACATTTCTGAACTTGGAATATGCCTATACAAGAAAATAAAACATTAATATATTAAAGATATTTTTGAATAAAAGAGTTTTTATGTATAATTAATTTTTTTTATAGTTAAGTTTTTATGTATAGTTAATTAAAGCCCAAATTTTTGGTATAATGTTTTTTTTTCTAATGTTAAAAACAACATTCTGTACTAGGGCAAATCTTTTTATCATGTAAAAATAAATTCATTAAATTAATGTATACAAATTGAACAATTTGTATTTAAAACCGCGCGGTTTTCCAATCTGAAAACGCCATAAGGTCCATGGACATAATGTCTACTTCGCAAACGGACAAAGTGTTCATGGACCTTATTTTTGGCATTCAACCTTGGTGTGCTCTGTTGTGGTCTTTTATGGAAGTGATATCTTAGTGAGCGATGTTTTTTCTGAATGTCTTTTTTAATGAATGTCTACATTTTTAAATAATTTGAAACGTCAGAAAAGTTTTTAATTATTTAATTTAATTATTATTATCATTTAATAATATAAATAACTTAATTTCAAATGTTTCTCACTAAAATTTTGACATCACTGTCGCCAGCTTTTGACTCCGCTGAATGCGAACAATGCGTGCAATACACGATCTTTATTTAGTTTTCTTTTGTGTGACATTCGAAAGTCGCAGCACGTGAGAAAATAGGTAGGTGTCAAGGTTACCTTTAATAATTTTATCATGAGTACACATCAGAGAAAAAGACGTCTTCTTTTTTTTTTGGAGCGCAACTCTGCATTTATATGTATCTCACTTTTGTAACGTTACGTTACAATTATATTTCATATGACATCACACTACAATTATATTATAATACACTTAATTTAAATTTAGTTGATCCAAACTGTAAATAATAATAAATGCAAGAAAACAAAAGCAATACAAGAAATATATATATATATATATATATATATATACATAGTTAAGTTGTATAAGTTTATTCGATCACCACTGTAAATATCAAACGCAGCTGCAAGACAATAAAACGACGAAACCGACCAACGAACAACCAAACACAAGCATATCTAGGCCAACCAGCTCAATACATACAGATAGGCAACCAACTAGAGTAATAGTGCAGATTAGCCAGTACGAAGAAAGCCTAGGTCATATAATTCCCAACAGGTTTTCACCCTACAGCGTATATAAAGGTGCAGTTTAGCCACACAAATCAGTATTTCTTTTAGGTGTGCTCACAGAGTTTGACTCTGTTTTCGTGTTCATGACTCTGGATTCCAGTTCGGTTAACACCATGATAGAATTACCAGGTACTATTCTACTTTTACTCGTTACTTTGGGCATATAGTGTCAAATTCGTGGCAAATAAAAGTACTGCAAAAACACCAAGAAGTAAAAGGGGATTTTTGCTCTTACTTTTACCCAGATGTCTACATATGAACATTAACAGGTGACGAAATTGACGAACTGCACGAGGACGCCTTAGAGTACGTTGCAGGCTACATTATAAAAAGGTTACATTTTTAAGGTTTTCAACGTAAAGACTGCTCCTTTATATGGGTGGATGAAGTCTCACAGGGAAGGCTGAAAAAGCCATCAGCTGCATTTATGGAAAAATAAAAGATTTGGAGACCGTCTTTAATCAAACCAATGCTAGGAACATTTAGTGTGCAAGGAGTACAGAAAAAAACTCGCTGAAATGTGTTCACCAAACGAACTTCCCAAACCCGTGAAAGAACTCTTCATAAAATGCAGAATGCATATTCGGATTAAAACTTTTAGTAAAAGATTAAAAAAATCGAAAATTAAAACAAAATATTTTGGCAATAAAAAACTTTTGCAATTTCGTTTATAAAGCAATTGATTTGGTTTATATTTCAACAACTATATATTCAGCTCTAACATGAATAATTTTTCACGTGAAATCGGAAAAGTGAGTTTTAATTTTTATGATAAATTTCAAGACCATTTTGGGAATTTTTAATGCAAATTTGTTGATAAACCGTTGATGAACGAATTTGCATTTAAAATTTCCAAAATGAGACATTCAACCAGACATCCAACCAGAGACAGCACATGGGGCACTGTTGGGGGGTGCATGACCAGTTAGAGCAAGCACTTCTACCCAACACCTATGCGCATGACTCTGGGTTCCAGTTCGGTTTCCACCAGAGACAGCACATGGGGTTACGTGGGGGCGCTTTCAATTGCGGCTCCTATGTGCATGACTCTGGGTTCCAGTTACACGGGGGTTACACGAAACAGTACTGTGAAGACAGTCGCAACACATTCACAAATTTTTACCCACACACACTCACTTTTGCTACTGTCTGCTCTACTGTCTTAAGTTTTTTGTAGACTGTTGACGGGACAGTAGAATGATATTTAGCATATCAAATGACAGAAGACGAGAAAATTTAATATAATTAATTGAAAATTTGCAATACTTTGGCGTGCTCGTAGTTTTAACAAAAAATGTATTTATAATATAGAAATTTTTTACCATTTTGTCTACTGTCTTGCCAACTGTCTTACCAACTGTCTGGACTCTTTTTTCAGATACAAAGTTTGACAATTAATACGTATTTTTAACTTTCTTAACAGTCCTGTCTCGTGTAACCCCCGTGTTAAGGTTTCCACCAGAGTCGGCGCGTGGGATTAATTTGGGGGGCCACCTGTGCGCACTCTGGGTTCCAATTCGGTTTCCACCAGAGTCGGCACATAGGGGGCCTTTTACTACTCTGGGTTCCAGCTCGGCTTCTACCAGAGTTGGTATATGGGGGTAGTTATGGGGGTTGTGCTACTCTGGGCTCCTAGTTGTTGCTTTATTTTTCGCCAGTTATTAATGAGCATTCCTTGTAGCTTTCCTTTTAGTAAATGGAACCGACCACCGACATTGATTACCGATTAGCGACTACCAATTACCGATATCGACTTACATTCGCTAAAAACCCTCACCCTCGGCTAAAGTAGTTTCAACCGTCATCAACTACCACTCCCTCCGGCTCACACGACACTGCACTGCGAAGTATAATAAGTCTATAATAAGGCCAAATTATCAATAAAGAATTTGAATTTAATTGAAAACTGCGTGATTTTTATTATTTGTGGAAGTTTGTGGTCCTTTCATTTGACCCTGTCATGGCTGAGCTGGCCTCAGCCGTTAGACAAAACCACCGTCACACTTTTCGCTTTGCCTCGAGCACATCTGTTTTTTTTCTTTTTGTTGTGCTCTGCTAGCTGAGCGTAAAAAGGATAGGGAAGAGACTCATATGGAGTTAACTGAAACTCTCGTAACACAACAAAGTGAAAAGAAAGAAACGACTAAGCAATGCGTGGCAGCTGGGATGATTTGTTAAAAAACCTCATACTTAATTTTATATATACTTATTATTAAAATTTTGAAAGAAAAGTACTTCTTAATAAATCGGTTGCACAAATTTTGTCTTTTAAAATATTGTTCATAAAAATCGGCCCAATGCTTTTGGAGTAAAGTTGTAGCATTAAATTTTCACTAAAAATTTATATAATAGTATAGATATACTGGCAAATGAGGTTAATGAAAGCATCTCTTATATAGCTAAAAGGATATTTTTTCATATTAACACAACGTTAGTGTGGTGGGGTATGACATACCCCATATCTTTCAATATCTACCATTTCTTTCAATATCTTATTTGTAGTATTTGTAAGTTTCAACAAAACTATTCTTTGTTTAAATTGCAACGCACTAAAAATAATATTTTTTCAACAGTAAATCAATGAAGAAATCAGAAGCGATCTGAAATTTTCGATAACATTTCTTTGTAGTATTTTTCACGACTTTTACTTTTAGGGTATGTAAGACCCCACCACACTAATTGCGTGATTTTTTCCACCACACTAACGGCGGGTTAAAAAATATATAATTTCTATTACATTAATACATTATAAGGTAAATTGATTTACTTTACTATTAATATTGCCTTAAAAAATATCAATTTTGATAGATTTAAATGAAAAAAAAACTTTTATATAATAGACATAAATCAAAATTAAACTGCACAAATTGTTGTTTGACATTTGTATGTGTACATTGTACTGACGAGAGAATACACATCTGGATAAAAAAATAGGTACACCAGGGCTTTAGTGGGTTTTTTTGAAATATTTTATTATTCACATATTTTTTTGTAAAAAGTAATTATTATTTCAGAGTTCAATATATTAAAAATAAGAGTAACAATTTGAATTCGAAACTTAAATAAAGAAAAATTAGTAATTCATAACAAAAGATAATGACAATGATTTTCATGTGGCCATAAAAATAGGTACACCGGTAGTTTCTAAAGATAAAAATAAGATAATTGTATTTTATTTATTGTTTTGAGAATACCTCAGCTTAGTACAAACCAGTATCCTGAATATCCGCCATTACTGTTCAAAACAGCCTGAATCCTTCTAGGCAAGGACGAAACCAAATTCTGGCAAGCCTCCAATGGTATATTGTACCATGCTTGCTGAACTTTTTCCCACAAATCGTCCTTATTTTTAAATTTTTGTTAGATATTCTTTTCTTAAATTCACTCCAAAGATTCTCAATCGGGTTGAAGTCATGTAATCATCTGATATAGCTATACCTCTGTATAACTAGGCCAGGATATACAGTCGATTTTGTTGTCCTGAAAAAAATCCTTTATCAACTTCGATGAGTGTTTGGGGTCATTATCTTGTAGGAACCGCCAAACTAAGGGCATTTCTTCACTTGCGTAAGGCAACATTATTCTTGTAATATTTCCACATATTCGAATCGGGTCATAATGTCCTGAATACGAAATATTGGGCATACGCCATAGTGGGGAAAAGCATCCCCAGACCATTATGCTTCCGCCACCATGTTTGACCGTTTTCTTAGTGTACCGCGGATCGAAATCTTTACCTTTTGGGTGACGAACATTCCTTCCGGCATCATTAGAAAACAAATTTTTTTTTTTATCTCGTCGCTCCATAGGATGTTGTTCCATTTTTTGACTCCTTCATCTCCTGACCATGAGGCATGAATTTTGGTAAATTCTTTCCTCGCGTGTAAGTTTTTCTTACGGAAGAGTGGAACCTTACCTGCTATTCTGCCATAGAGCTTTGAATTCACTAACCTTCGTCAAACAGTCCGTGAAGATACCTTATTGCTTGTCTTATTGCTTCTGTGTGTATTTTGTTGATATTTTCTCGTTGGTTTTAACACATGTTCTTAAATAGAAAAACGAACCCCTAGAGTATTTTTTTAACACTCGATTTCACTCTCTGTATAATTTTCATACTAAGGACTACACATGTAATCGATTCTAAAGGAGTTAACTCCACTGTTGTAGTTTGTTGTTACAAAATTCAAGCTTCCACAACTCTAGTACCATGTTTGAAGTATGGATCATAGAAGAAGAATACTGTTTATACGGTTCTTGTCCTTACCTTGTATATGGGCATTTCCACAGAAAAGTCTACCGTGACCAAAAAATTAAAACTTATTAAAAGCTTATTAGTTGGGGATATTATCTAAGAGAGACATTTCAATATTATTAATTAATGCAATTTCTACTTAAATTCATTAACCATGATGACCAAATTATCTGCACTGTTTCACAAATGTAGTTTTTAGTAATTTAAGTAACGTTATGCCAGTAACGCAACGCCAGATCAAAAAGCCTAATAAAACAAAACAAAAGAAGATTTTTAAATTTGATCACATAGAAAATAAACTTATGTTAATTTAATCCCTCCTAAAAAAAGTTTTATACAAAAAATCTTGCCAAATTCAGAGAGTTTTGCAAATTTAGTAATCTAAGTCGAAAACCACTTCCGTTTTTTGTAATGTTACGCCAGCACATGTATTTGCTTCTATCTCAGAATCCTTAGGATTGGTTGTTGTTATTGTTTTTACTCAATATAATGCTATTTAATTACTACGTAAATATAAAAAACCCTTTTTAAAAATTAGACATTTTCAATCTTTTTTTTAATACTTTTTCATACAAATCGTCCCTAACGCCAGTTTGGAAATGCGTACATGCTGAATGAGTTAGTACAGTACGGTTTGAAAATGCGGAAAATACAGTACGAACTAACAAAATATTACGCTTGAGTATTTTGTTAACAATAGAATTCACTCCCTATAACATTTGTATACTACTACGGCTTTAGGCATTTCCACCAAAAGGACAACCGCTAATGAAGAATGAAATTATACTGAAAATTCTTTTAAACCTCCACTAAAGAGAAAAATAATTAAATAAATTTATATTGTAAGAGAACTTAGAGCTGATCCCAATTTGAAATTAAAATAAGGCAACAAACATAACAATGGCAAAAAAAGATAGAAAATGGTGACAAAAGTTAAAATAAATATATATTTAAAATAGCTCGTTTAATACAATGTTTAATTCAATTTCATTTCATTTTTCAATTTTTATGGTATTGCATTGCACTTAATATGGTTTCCTTATTTAAAAAATTATAAATCTAAAAAATGTGTACTTCTTTGAAGGAAAAAATCTTTAAAGTAAGGTGTGTATCGTGATCATATTGTGGCTTGTATAAAAATATTAAGTAAGATTTTTCAACGAATAAATTATGAATATATAGCAACATTATTTCAGATTATATTAAAACAGCTAAACACCTATTTTGGACTTCGGAGCATAGGCCGAAGGGGAAAGAAAATTTCAGGGACTTCCCACCTTCTTTTTATAAGGGTCCAGTCTGGATAGTTGTGTCGAAACTTTTTTGCCTTTTTCAACAGCTATAACTTTGTAGAATAGCATACTAAAAGAACAAATCTAAATTCGTAATGGTTCATAAGTTATGAGCCTCTGAGCCGATCACGTCAAAGCAAGTATCGCACTATACTTAAAACTTCAAATGCGTTTTCAAGCTGACGACTCTCATAACTCAGTAAATTTTTAACAAATCTTAATGGTTTTTTAAAAATACGAGTAATTTAATCATCCATGTAATGGATCATAATTTTACAATTTTCAAGAAAAAATTAAAAAAAAAATTTCA
Source organism: Dichetophora obliterata (assembly GCA_963920525.1). NCBI lineage: Eukaryota > Metazoa > Arthropoda > Insecta > Diptera > Sciomyzidae > Dichetophora > Dichetophora obliterata. Next base: position 41,120,213 of record OY986438.1, on the reverse strand, counting down.
GTTGAAATGACAGAAAATGTTTCAAACGCCACCGTTTTGTTATTTTCTAATCACATTCATTAAAAGTGGTCTATTCCACAATCACACTCATACTAAACAGAAAAATCTTTGGAGTTTTTTGGTTCAGATGATTTTTGCGACCTGTTTGATGATTTTTCCTGCTTCAGGATATTGATTAAATGCTCTAAAACTTTTATACAACCTTCTTCAAAGTACTGATGCCTAAAAAGTTTTTAGTACCTATATGTTTTACTTTTTCGAAAAAAAAATTTATTGAAATTGCCTATTTTTCGGCCTTGTCTAACCAGAATGTTCACTTAATAGTAACATTTTATTAAAAATGTTCTCTAGAGTGTGTTTGTTATCTGCTCTATTCGTGCACAGGGGCCTTTAGAAACCTTTTTTTCAAGAGAAGGTACGAATAAAGTGCGAAGATTTGCGATGAAAATTTTTGATATTTTTTTTTACTTATGGCTTTGTTTACGACCCAAAATATACAGTAGTTTGCAATGATTCAATTATATCCCTTTCATAAACAAAATGGAAGGGAACAAATAGATGTGTAATATAAAGCAAAAACACAAAAAAATGCTTATACAATAGACATTAGATTCGTATTTAGGTTGTTAATCATACAATCGCCTTGTTATAATATACAAATATTCTAAGGACTATTTTGCCACTACCGTTTTTTTATACAATTTAATCCTTCATTTCAACAAAGTCCTATGCGATGAAGATTTACGACCAGCTCGTTCATAATTTATCAACTGAGATGAAAACTTTATTTGTGGATTACCGTTATATTCACAGCTTTCAAATTGCTTTTCTTTTATTCGATTTCTACTTTTATCATATTTTAGAAATTAAATTCTTTTTTACTATAAAAACAGTGCTAGCTTAACTATTGGAACCTAGCTGTAATTCCGTTTATTCTAAGACTCTATTTATATATGTGTTTTTTTAATTTTTTTTCACTCTTTAGGCACCACTTTGTCTATGCCCATATTTCAGCAGCATAGTCAACACTCACTCAAATATCCTGTCGGCTCCTACTCACACATGTCATCACAACGCCAGGATTCATAGTTCTCCTGTTCTATTATTTTTTTTTTATTGTAATCCATTAAGAGATTAAGAATTTTTTATTACATTTTTTATGACAGTTTCTACGTTATTCCTGAAATATCCTTATTTTTACAACCGACCATTTTTTATATATCTCAACTCTAATTTAGTTTTTTATTTTTTGGTTCTTAGTCTTAAAACAAACAAAAAAACAGTCAAGGGTCACAACAAGTTTTTGCTGCCAGCTTTGCCTTGCTTGGGTTGAACGTGTGGATTGCAGTTCGTAACCCATATGAATGAACAATCACAATTACCATTACGTTTTTATACTCTGCTGTGATGTTATTTTTTTATTTTCTCTTATTGAAATGTTGTAGGTTGAGCCTTTTTTGCAATTTCTTCTATATATTCCTTTTATTTTTTGTAGTGAACTTCTCCGTTATTTTCTCTACGAAATTGCAATTGTTTTTAAATAAAAGATTCTTAAGCTCAGACTTGATATAGTTTCCGGCGTCAGCAATGTAAAATTCACGTTAAAAACTATAGACAAGAATACTTGTGTAGTAAAAAATTGAAAACTTGTCCTTTTTTATAGGAAATAAAGTGCTGCATAAGAATGTTTTATAACGAAAATGGAGCCAAGAGCTTAATTTTGACTGTGAATGATTATAAAAAATCCTTCGTTATAAAATAGAGATGGGTAGATAAAATGCACAGTCCAACATCCAATATAATTATAGACTTAAGTTAATGGATTCTGGTAGAGGATATAAAAAACTTGAGGTGTTTAATTGTTTTAAAAGTTCGCGTCTGAGTAATTTTTTATATAGGTTGTAAGTTTACCCAAAATGTTATGTTTTATTAACATAAGAAGTAAAAAATTACTATATATACTCCTTTGACATAGTTGTTGTGTTGAAGGACTTGTATTCCTTTTTTTATTTTTAAAAATAGTTTAAAAAGTACCCTTAAACGTAGGGTTGTTGTGTTTACATTTTATTTATTTTATTTAATTTTTTATATCAAAAAATTCCATGAAAATATTTTTAAAAAATATTTAAACTCTCTAGAACACCTTTTTTAACATTGGTCTCAACATTTTTTCCTTTAAATTTGAGAAAGTACCCTTAAACGTAGTCTTTCAGGATTAAAATTATCTCCAATGTTCATAGCGACATGCACATTTTATCTTATATGTCAACAACTTTTGTTAAATAAATATCGTAAATATCGTTAAAAAAAAAATTGGCTAAAACTAGTAGGGCACGCACTATCTTCGTTTTTCAGTTTAGTCAATGTCTTGAATGTTGTATAATTTTGAGGACGTCTATTTTATAAAGCGTGGTTTTTATCTTAATATTTCACATTTAAAACTCAGAGAAATTTTTATTTCTTAAAGCTTATGTGCATAATATCAAGGTATAACAATACTTTTTTGGATTTTATACAGGTTGACTTGACTATTATGATACGACGCTTTGTATAGAAGATGAACGGAGTGTTCAGTTATTTTTTAACAAATTCCAAACATTGAGTGCACATTTAAGATATTAACTAATTTAAGAATTTTCAAGCCATTGCAGTAATTTTTTTTTAGAATTTAAGGAAAATTTACTTTAGTCACTTTGTATGGGAGGTAGACGTGGTTTTCATTCGATTTTTACAAATTTCATACACAAAGTTCATGGGTTAAACCCGACGCATATAAAAATTTTTCTTGGAAAATGTCACTTATGTCCCATTTGACGAAATTTATCTATTAAGACAAAAAGTTAACAAAATTTAAAAAATCCCTAAAACTAAGCAGATCTCTTTGCTGATTATATACTTTTCACAAGTAACTGAAAACTGGCTATTTTTCTCCATAGACACCTTAGATAAATTTAGTCCAAGAGGATTTATAGCAAAATTTTCCAAAAACATTTTTGTAGAATATTTTTACTCTTTACGACTACATTTAAGGGTACTTTTGAAACCTTAGTTTTGAAATGGGCTCAAAAGAATTCATAAAATGAGCGCAAGAGAGTAAAAATATTATATAAAAACTAGATGATATACCCGGTGATACTCGAGAAGTTATATATATATATATATATTAGAGTGGGTCGATTGGTATGGAAGGAAAAAAGTGTTAATGGGCGCTTCGCGTTTCTGATTCATGGGATTGTACTGAGCAAAAAAGTCCACTAGACCATACGTTTTCGGTGAAAATCGAGCTTCCACATTTTGACATGCAGTTTTTTCTCAGACTTTTGTCACTTTTTTTTTTATATTTTGGCCTACAACAGCCAAACCATTGAGATTTTTGTCTTAGTATTGGATCGAAAATCTTAATGGTTTGGCTGTTATAAGCCAAAATATCCAAAAAAAAACGTGACAAAAGTCTGAGAAAAAAACTGCAAGTCAAAATCGCGAAGCGCCCATTAAGATGTTCAAATCTCCCCACCCTAATATATAAATATATATAAAAAAACAATCTGAATCATAACAAAATGCTCCCAATTTTTCACGCAATTATTCGCAATTTTTATATACAAAAAAATACAAAACAATTTGGCCACTTCAGCCCTTTAAAGGACATTAACAGAGCTTCTTATGGGCTATTCTGCTGTGTGTTTTATCAAATTTTGTACACAATGTATTAAAAACTGGACCTACGTGTTTTATACCAACTGCAAACGGCTAAAGTGTATGTTCTCGAGAGGCTTTTCATGGAATTTATAATTCTCTGGGGTATTCCATTGTCTGCAGAGGGGGTTAAAACCAAGGTACTTCTGCGCCAAAGTCACGCACTTACATTTTGTGCCTCGGCCGCCACGTTTTTACATTTAACCATTTATATCCAAATTTTTTAACTTTTTGTCATCGCCAAACATACCAATTTCTTCAGATTCATCAAACACCTTAAATGTTTAAGGTAAATAATCTGCCATGCAAGAATTTTCAAAGTTATATTAGTGCTATTTGGCAATTGCATACATTTGTGGTAAGTTACATTCATGGTTTAGATGTTTTTTATTAGAAAAATTTTCTAAAAATTTTAAATTTAAAATATGCAAGAAATTGACACCACAAAACTTTCGTTTCTGAAAAACACAAAAAGTTTTTAGTACTAATTTTATTTTCTGGTCAAATAGAAAAAAAAATCGATAAAAAATAAAGTGCTGTCTTTGGAAGTGAACAATTCGTTCATTCTTTTCTTTTTTTTTTTGCAATTTTGATTAAATGTCCGACTAATCGTGTTTCAATCTTTTTCATTTTAGTTTCCCTTCTAAAATTTATAATTTTCTAAAAAAACCTAACGAATTTCTTTATTTCACAAAAAATTTTGGCAAAAATATATGTTGTTGAAGTAATATTCAAAACCAAAAATGGCTTTTTTAATGTTCTTTCGTATGGCATGAATTAATGTAGGGTTGATTTAACGTATCTATAGAAAAAATTTAAAAAGTTATACGATCGAAAAACCATTGATAAAAATTTAAGATATTTTTTATTTTTACTCATTTTGTATTTTTGTAATTTTGTTTGCATAAAAGACAATGGTTTAGTGAAAGAACCATGACAGTTTCTCAATTAGTTTCTCAGTTATACTCTCAAATACCCCTTTAAACACTTCCACAGCAACAACACCGCAACCTACCGGGTCAAACTCTAAAACAAAACCATCTACCGAGCCGCACACACACACCAAATTTCATCAAAATTGGTTCAGCAGTTTAGGAGGAGTTCAGTGGCAAAGCCATGTTCAGAAGAATTTTATGCAGAAATATTTTTCTCATAAAATTTCACCATAGTGAGAGACCTATATCTACAATTACCACTCATAAACTTAATAGTTAATTTAATAGTTTTCTTACTTTTAATGTTATTATATTGCAAAATTAATATTTTTACAGAATATCTAAACCATCGGCGACTATGTTAAAGACACTTTAAAGAAACTTTTTTCGAAAAGTGCAAAAACCATCAAACCGGTCAAACTCTAAAACAAAACCATCTACCGAGCCGCACACACACACCAAATTTCATCAAAATTGGTTCAGCAGTTTAGGAGGAGTTCAGTTGCAAAGCCATGTTCAGAAGAATTTTATGCAGAAATATATTTCTCATAAAATTTCACCATAGTGAGAGACCTATATCTACAATTACCACTCATAAACTTAATAGTTAATTTAATAGTTTTCTTACTTTTAATGTTATTATATTGCAAAATTAATATTTTTACAGAATATCTAAACCATCGGCGACTATGTTAAAGACACTTTAAAGAAACTTTTTTCGAAAAGTGCAAAAAAAAATCACAACGAAGAGGTCCAGAGCATTAAAATATTGTACCAAAACATTTTACATAAAATTTCATTATTAATCTGAAAACACAAAATTGTTCCTTTGTCAAAGTCATATATTTAGTGATTATTCTACTTTTGTTAATGGCTAAATTAAAGTCAATTCAAAGTCTTTATAAAAAATACGTTTGTTTAAATACATTACTTTTACATTAAATTATATGTTAAAATCAATACATCAAAATTTTGTATAGACATGATACTATTCCTTGAGCTTATCAAGAAAAAAATTTAAAACAAAGTAATTAAATTGAGTACATTTTGGCATATTTCTGCATTCGCTACTTCATTAATAATACATCAAAAGTTGGTTTATTTCAGGCATCGCAATATCAATGGCTTAATATCGAAGCTTTCTACCTATAGAAAAACTAGTCGCCATCATTAAAAGAATCCTTATTCGACTCTTGAGTATTTAAAAACTTTTATCTACATTAATTTTTTTCCAACTGTGCGATACACCGAACTAACAAAAAAAATTTATATTTGGACTATTGTTTGAGTCACTACAAAATCATTTTTAAATTAACTCACTGATTTCTTGTCTGTCCGTGTGCATGTTTGTTCATTTATCTATTTCTATTCCTCTCTCTCTCTCTCTCTCTCTCTCTCTCTCTCTCTCTCTCTCTCTCTCTCTCTCTCTCTCTCTCTCTCTCATCTAGCTAAATAAAATCGAATTTTGTCTCTGTTGTACTGCTGTCAAAAGCAGTTCCTGCAGCTGAACCATTAGCAACAGCACATCATAGACAAAGAAACCTCATCTATAAAGCATTGACCGAACATCGTGGCGAGTAGCTAGCTTTTCGACCCCAAGGGGAGCAAATTTCGGGAAACCTTACATCAGTGATGAATCAAACCATATGGGATCCTTACGAAAATGAGAAGCAACTTTTATAAATATTTTTAATTTAAAACAACATAGTTATTTTTGTCCTCTCCAGTACAATTATTCCTATGAGAAATATTACAACTTGATTGCAAACAAGTAACTCAACTAATGCTGAAAGATATTAAAAAGCCGTAAATTTAATGTTAGGCTATAAAAAGCTTTCATCCTATCTTCAAGTTTTAATCTTAAGAGCTATTCTAAATGGACACTCAACCATATCAAAGAAAACACAATCTCAATCTTAAACTATAAACTGGACTGAAAAGATTCTCGCCATAAGTTTTTAGTATACATTTTCTTTAATACCAAATAAAACAGCATTAAGAAGAGTAGAGAAAAGAATTGAATAAAAACCCGGAAGGATGTTGTGGAAAAAACAAACGAGTTGTATATCAAATAGATTCATCAAATCTCACTCATTCACTTACACACAACATTCAGTCGTTCATATTCATTCATTCCATTTCATTCTTGGCAACCTCGGAGCCGAATCTGCAACTAGCCACTTCAACTCTGATCACACCATGAGAACACAAGAGTTGATGTCGTCCACTCACTGGACAGACAGCTACTTCCTTTGAAACTTGTATAAGTTGGTAAGTATTGCAGATTAGAGATAAAAACTCTACACATCCTGCGCTCCTTGTTCAAAGTAGGAAATTGAAAAATGTTCTTAATTTTATGATTGGTTTTTGATGCATTTGTTGCTGTTGTTGTTTTTGATATTGTTGCTTTGGCACTGTACAAATGACTGGGCTGTGACATGGGAATCACTCGAATGGCGCATAAAATTGCTCTGGGTTGAGTTTGAATTACAAATGCTGACGATGAAGTTTTTAATGGAATTGAAATTTTTATATGGGGAAAAAACCGTTATGTGATTGTGATTGAATGTAGTAATAAACACATGTGTGGCTATTTAGTGTTGAGTAGAAAATAATGGTTCAGGTTAAACAATAACCGCATGGGAAAGCACCTTAAGCTGTTTCATTTTGAGCATTGATATTGCTAATGATTACATTTAATATCGGAATGATTTTTAAAATTCCGCGACTATATTTCTTTAACATAGAGAACTCAAGTTCAAAAATAAATATTATTTGATACAGATTTTCCTTTTTAAAAATTTTCACAATTTCTTGTGGAAATATTTTTGGTTTTACTGCTAAAACTGTTGTGCATTTTTTTTGTGGTTTTGTTATGTTCTATAATTTAGTATCAATAATTTTATTTGAAACGACTGAATACAAACAGTTGTAAGCTAAAATATCTTTTAAAAGAGTCTGAAATTTTCGTTCACAACAAGAAGGGGCCGTTTGAGATGTCAAAATTTAGTTTAAAAAAAACATTATTATGCAAATATATTACGATCCGTTTCTTATGGGAAATATATAAGTAAAATAGATATTATCTTATATGTAATCATTGTAATCAAAGGTAATCAAAACGAAGAAAAATAAAATGTTCAAGCTCTAACCGATAAAAAATAAAGAATTTTGTTCAGATTTAACGTTTAAATTATAAAAACGTTTGTCCGAAGAGGCTAAGAAGGCTCGAAACAAGGGCTCCAATCGCTTCAGGGAGGATTTTTCTCGGAAATGTTGTGGGCAGAAGGCTAATATAAATGATCTAAATTTTTATATTACATTTACATATAGGTTTAGCATTTATTAATATTTAGGAACAAAAAATAAAGTTCCATTGAAGTTAATGGTTTTATAATTCTTTTATAGTTAGTTAACTAAAACAAAATAAATTGTGTGACTGGAAGGCTTGACTTATTTGATCACACTTTTTGGTATCAATTCACAGTGTGTTGGCTAGCAAGTGTAAGAGGAAATTTTTTATTTGCTATACTTGATGTGCAAACATACAAAAATTAAAACATGAAGCAATTTCAAAGCAACATCTGATTTCAAATAAGATTAAACTTATATCAACATTGATTTCAATGCGTTGGTTTTTTACAATAGAATTTAAGGGCTTATTGTAATAACGTGATAAGCCACATGATCTAAAAACCAATTTTTTAGGCTAAATACATTAATCAATGCATTGCCATTAATCACTGAAGAGATTTTTGCTATTTCTTATTGATTTTCTTACCTATTTGTAAAAGTTTCCGTGTTCAATTTCATTTCTTCATACAAAAATACATTTCTTGAAAACTTTAGAGTCGATTATTTCAAAATATTTTTTATGTGGCTTATCATGTTCTTGCAATAAGCCCTTCAATTTTATTCTAGCATTTGTAGCAAACTGAAATAATATGTATTTCGTTGTTGATTTTTAGGTTTGCTTTTACACAAGCTATGCGACTTAAAATTCCTTGTGTTAGATGAAAAAAATATAAATTATTGTATCTAAAAAATTTAAAATTAAAATTATTTTTTTTTTTCATGCGTATTTTGTATCTTTGTAATACCTTTTTGAAATTCAAGCGATAAGTTATATCGAATTATTTAATTGGTTTCTCTTAGGTTTGGGAAATGTTGCTTTTTTTGTTTTTATGTTTTCATTATGTTCTGATTAAAAAAAACTGAAATACAATCCCTCTCAATAAAGTACCTTGTTGATAGTTGTTATGTTAGTAAAAAATACCATTAAAATATAAGCATTTCTAAAAGCGTTCTAGTTTTCCATGAAAAAAATTAACAAGAAAGACATAAATATAAATATTTAACATATTTTTTAATGATGTTTGCTTCAAGTCATAGACATTAGAAAACTGTTTTAATAATATTTAGTAGAAGTATCTTAATGCTTGAAAAATATTTGAAAAATGTTTGACACAAGTAGTTTCCTAATTAAAAATATTTGCCATATAGTTGCAGCAAGTATTCGGAATATTTGGGAAAATATTTCAAAGATTTTTGGCACAATTAATATACATGCATATGCACATATATAAGTTGAATATATTCATATTCAAGGTGACAAACAGCTTTAAGGAAAGTTTTAGGCAAACAATTTTTATAAAATTTAATCTTTTTTTATTGATTATTGTTGTACAACTATTCAAAAATATGTAAAACAAATTTCAAATCAATCCCGCCAATGATACAAAAACTATAGCGCTTATAACCCTTTGCGCCAGAGTAGTTTTAAGCACAGTAACCTTAAGCCGATAACCGCGGTAGGACATTTTTTTACCCATGAAAATTCTTCTACAGAATTGATCATATCTCAAGATTGGTAACAGGTTAGTGTTTAATTTTTTGTGTATTGCTTTAAGAAAACATAGAGCTATAAATTGTTTTCCGGAGCGTCAAAAATTTTTATGTATAAAAAATCAGAAAATTTGTGTTTTATCATTTGCAAAAAAAATTTTACAAATTGAAAAAATGTAAAAGCTCTTCTAGCCAACCTGCCTGCTATGATGCCTGCTATTGATAAAAAATTTCTGAAATAACACTGTGCTGGCGTAGCAGCAGAATTTATGTCCATTTAGAACACATTAACGACGGTTGAGTATTTTTATACCCAACTCATATTTCGACTACGATGAAAGATACACAGTTGAAATTTGAAGTGGTAGTTCCTGTGATCAATATAAGAAAGCAGATGAAATCGTACGAAGCATTTGGAAGCCGCGGTTGATGTGTAAAACGCGTTTTCTGGAAACAGTCGGCCTTTGTAGTCTAGTGGAGAGTGCGCTATACTATCAACAAATAGGTCCCTGGTTCGAATGCGGGCTCGGACATGATAATTTTAACTTTCTTTGTTCTTTCCTACATTTAAGAATTATGGAAAACTTGAAATCCAATTGTGGAAAATAAATTGTGGAAAATGTGTTATTAAAAAGACAGGAACAACTAAGGGTACAACTATTGCAATCGACCGATTTTGATTTTTTTTTTCAATTTTTTATAATGTAATTCTACATATCATTTACCGAAATTAGCGTTTTTATAAAATTTTTCTAGTTTTTACACGCAACAATTTGGTCAAAAATAACGTACATTTTTTGGAATTTTTTTTTACGCTTTACATTTTAAATTAAATCAAAAAAAATGATATCGGCATATTCATAGTAACTCACACGATATGCGTACGACTTAAAGCTTCGTTTTTTCGGAAGTTTAAGTTATTAATGCAAAAAGTTTCTTATGTACATATATCTTACAAGAAATAGTAATGGTCTGATCTACCAAAATTGTCGTTCCTGTAAATAATTAAGAATGGCAGTGGTAAATATGGGCGTAATTCACGCGACAAAAAAAAGGATGTGTATTTTACAAGCAAGTTTAGAATGTAAAAATTCAGCGAATTTTCTCATATAACTTGTTTTTGTTTTTAATTTCCAAATAATGGGAAAACAGTGAAGTTTCATTATAAACCCACCTTACCTATGGACTTTGTTTATTTAAAAATATATTGAGTTTCCAAAAAATATTTGCCGTAACTCACGCGACTAAATTTCCTTAAATTTAAATTGAATAATTAAGTAATTCTGCCTAATTACTAATACATAAAGTTGTTATGTAACTTAGTACTTAACAAACAAATTTAATATATTGTCCTTTTCTTGCCTCAACTATTTTTCTATTATCTTTAAGCGATGCCTTCCAATTTTATTAAAACAAAAAGTTTTCGAAAAATTTACTAAACATTTACGAAAAAGGAAACTACATTTGTGAAACAGTGCAGATGATTTGGTCATCATTGTTAATGAATTGATATAGAAATTTCTTAAATTAGTAAAATTAAAATGTTTCCTTCTTATAATATTATAAAATAAAAAGTTTTTAATAAGTTTAATTTTTTGGTCACGTAGACTTTTCTGTGGAATTTTTACCCAGTTATAAACGTGAAAGGGTTAAGGACAGGTTCTCATCTAGAGGTCCAAAAACACGGTGATGTTCTTGACTTTTTTTTCATAGAAGGAAGTAAATGAACACCTTTAGTTTTGTGACAGGGATTTATTGATTCTTGAAGTGTAGGAAAATATATTTTTTGTTGCTTAAAAGTGTAATGTGAACTGTCAATACGCCGTCAAACGTAACGTTGAAAAAAGGTACCCAAACGGAATCCATCCCACAGCACGTTCATGTCATCTGATATAAAAAAAACAAAATATTAAAGTTTTTTCTAAATGACCTTGTTATTTATTATGTTGATTTTATATGATTTAAATACAAATTCTGAATGTTTGATAGTTTAAATCATACTTGATTTAAAATACAAATTCTAGTTATTTTTCTTCATCAGAATTTGCTTCATCGGAAATCTTTGTGATACAACTGCAAGCGCGCACTGCACCACAGAGGCGATGAGATTTTAAGTGTCAATTTCTCAGTTTTTCTCCCATTCTATATTTTCACATTTATTGTTGTATTTTTGCTTTATTTTAGTATTTATGCGGGGCCGAAATTGCAATAAAATCAGCTAGTGATTTTTTTCCTTTTCATATTGAAAAAACGTTGTTGTTGTTGTTTCTTTGGAAAGATTCGTTAGAACAATAAATTGTTCTAACTTTGACCTAAAGCTCAATAAACGATTTTAAACTATCAAACAACTAGAATTTGTATTTAAAATCAAGTATGATTTAAACTATCAAACATTTAAAATTTGTATTTAAATCATAAAAAATCAACATAAAAAACAAAAATTTTTATAAAGTATATGTTATATATTGGAGCTTGAACCAATAACATCAGTAAATAGTTTAAAACAACAAAAATGGCTGACATTTGAATATTAAGTAGCGTTTTTTTCACATTTAACGCCATTTAAAGATCTCTAAAAAAATGCGGCCAATATTATCTAAATTGAGGTTTAGGTTCCAATAGATTCTATCTGTTTTGAAATAAAAAAATCTTAGTCAATCCATGGAGTAATTCTTGAAATATCGTGGAGACCAGTTTGTAAAACATAATTTTTCAGGAAACTCATTTCAGATTTGCTTAACCCCTTTTGTACCGCTGTTGCGTTTTTAACACCAAATTTAATGAATATTACAAAAATAACTAAAATTTCGATAGCTTTAAATGACACACCAAACTATTATTTGGAATTTTCTCCATAAACCTTTTTTATTGTTTATAGAAATTAAGCTTACTAGGGTTGCAAAGTTTCTTGTATAAAATACGTCTAAAAAAGGACTCGTGCAAAAATTGTCACAATTTAAATAGTTGAACAAATTTTTTTTTTTTGTTATAAATCAAGTTTTTCAAATTTGTATTCGAAAAATCAATAACACTTCTTCAAGACGCTATGTTGAAAATAGCTGTTGCGAAAACGCAACACAGGCTAATTGCATGCAAATCAGTTGTACTTGTGAGCCATGAAATACATAGCAAGGAAATTGTGAATTCGAAATTGAAGAATACATAAAATAAAGTTTAAAAAAAAAAATGAAGAACCAGTTGTCAAACGAAATGATTTGTCAAACTTTCGCAAAAAAAGCCAGTGTAAACACTTTTGAATGACTCATTTCAAATGAGTCATTTGGCCTAATGTAAATGTAGTATAAAACCCCACATGAATGTGTTTTATTTAATTCTGTGCGGAATCACGAATTTCACTCGAAACAACAGTATTCAAAAAATTGCATGCATAATAATTGACCTCATCTGCGTCAACACAGTTGATAACTTTTTGAGAATTTTTAATTTAACATTTGCCCGAATTATGTATGCAATGAGGATTTAAAATGACTCCGTACCATTTTGCCATTTTTGATTTTCCATATCAATTTACCGGGATTTTTTTGTGTGTTTACAGTGGCAGTGAAAATAAAATTCGATAAAATTTGTAAATGAAATGTAATTTTAATTTTTCTATGGGTTACAAGAGTAAATTTTAGGCGGTCGATTTTAGATCAGTTTAAAAATTTACTGTATATTTTTTTATTCTTTAAGGAAAAATGATTTCAGCTCAGGATTGTGGCTTTTCACTCGTTATTTCAACAATTCATTGATTGTGTGACAAGTTAAGGTCGGAAAAGTGAATAACTTAAGCAAGCCTTATAATAGTGTAAATAGTAATTAAAAAAATAAATAAAAAAGTAGAATAGACAAAAAAATATGTTCTAGGAGGCAACCTACAATCCTCTCTTCAACTTACTTTCTTTCTTAATGAAACATCTCAAGGTATTGCCTGATAATTTTTAACAAGGCTAATCTTCGAACATACGAAGAGAAAAAATGTATTTATTGCCAAACAATTTTTAGCAATTTATAAATTCTTTCACTAAATCTGTCTTATAAACAGTTATTTAAATAATATTGACTGATGTTTTCCGATGATTAAAAGAAAAAATAAATCCTGCTATTATCCAGATAATCAGTTAAGTATTCAGCATTCATATGAGTTTAAATTGATTATGTTTTGTTTTGATCTTTTTTTCTGTCTCGAAATTAAATCTTTTCGGCTTCATGCTGAGGGTACAAATTTTGCATGGCAAAAGCAAAAAAAGAAAAACAAACTTCTAAAGAAACACTCGCATAAATAGACTCATAATGCGACACATACACACAAACACACACACACACACTCTCTCACAGTAAAAGCTGTTAGGGCAGGTACTGAGCTGAATATGCAGCTAAATATGAAATAAAAGAAATCTTTGCAAGGCAATGTTTGCCCCACCTTGAGTTTGAACGTGGCTTAATTTGAATTTGGCGCGCTATCAGGGCACCCGCATTCGAACTGACGAATGCAGATGAACTAAATAAACACAACCAGCAGCAATACAAACGCACACATACAGATACATCCAAACAACAGTCACCCAACGCCACCCACTGCCAACATATGACGCAATGCGGACGGAATGTCAAGCTAATCAAATGAACAAATGACAGAAATTTTCAAATAAAGCTCGCGCTGCAGTCACTCAAATATGAAGGAATCACAGACACAGTTTCATAAACGAACAGCAGTCGCAGATACGCGCCGAGCGGAATGAATGAATGACATTTCATTTAAGCTATGGCTGCTGCTGCTGCTGTTGCTGCTGCGAAAGCCATTTTTAAATTTATTTTGGCGGCAAATAGCATCCAAAGAGAGGGCAAAAATACAAAAATGCAAAAGGAATATTTTTAATAAAAATACGCATAGAAATGAGCTAACCAAAAAGGGTCGCATTTAATTAATTTAAGAGACAAAAAAAGTAACACAAGAAATCATAAAAACAAGCAAACTCAAATGAAAAAATTAAATTATTTTTTCCTATTCCAAAAAATTTCAAACAAATCTAATGCTGCTGGCCATGGCAAAGAAATTCCTTACCTGCAGCTCTTAAATAGTTTTTCATCGACTTCACTCATGAGTTTCATTTACAACTGCCAGACATGTTGGCGACACAAACACAGCACATGTTGGCCCGCAGCATATTCTTGCATATATGTATGTATTTAGTTAAAAGCTTGCCGGCAGCTTCACACGCTTCAATGTCCAAACTTGTGTGTGTTCCAGGTTGTGCTCCGATGTTTGGGGAATTCCATTTTATTTCTATTTGGCCATTCACCAAATAGCTTTCATTACTTTTAGCCAACTGTGTGCTATTTGTGTGTTAAATTTTTCTGTGAAGTGTGTGTGTTTGTGTGTCTGTATGTTTGTCTGTGCGTCTGCTGCTTGCATTATAATTACACACTCTTTGTCTCTATTTGCATATATATTGTAGATTAAAGGTTTCTCGTATACAGCGTCGAGGACCATGTTTTTGTTGAGCTGTCAGACATTCTGTCTAACTTTCTATGAACGCTGCTAGCATTTCAGGCAGTTATGTTTTTAACGTTGTGCCACAAAACAAACGCACCCCGCCAACACACAGTTCTTGCTCCGGCTGGCTGGCTGGTTGTCTAGCTGACGGAAGGGTTCCGCTTGTTATTTGATATGTAAATATTTAATATGGTAAATATATGCATACGCCTTGCTTATCGCCGGATAAATTCTAAAAGAGCTTATAATTAAAGAAATCTGGCAACATATCGCATTTAAATTAAAACGAACAGACTCGCTCCTAACCTCGTCATGTGGGCGGTTGAATGAATAGATGTAATTCAATAAAGTTTGTTGACTGTTGAAAGTTTTGGGTGTACACAAAGTCTTGAACGTATTTGCGGATACGCATGTTTTTTGTTGTTTTCTAATTTTTTTTAAAATGAACATCAATTAATTTTTTTACTTTTTTTATTACAATTACTTATAATGAGTGAAAATTCGTGAGACTAGCCACCTAAAACAAGAAGTCGTAGTTTTTATATCTCTTATAAATATTATATGAAAAAAAAGAAATTGCAATTTTTTTAGGTTTTTTTTTCAATGAGTTACAAAGAATTTAGTTTTAGGCTACTGTTTAAGTAAAATTAATTTTGCTAAGTAACGGTTTGTTAAAATTTCTTGATTTTTGGGCCAAATACTCTTAATACAAGTTAAATTACTGAAATGATTTTTTTTTTAAAAAAAATTTTTTCTTTAAAACTAATAAGTTTTTTATAAAAATTAAAAAAAAAACGTTCTGGACCTCATAGAAAACTTTAAAAAAAAAATATGATATATTAATACAAATTTAGAAATAATACAAACAATAAAAATGATGTTTTATTCATACACAAGTCTGTTATGAAATGTTTTAAATCTGCACTACCTGTCTTGTGCGAGCCATCAGAGCACTGCACAATGGAATGATTAGTACAAAGCAAAGGGAATAAATTATTTTGATGACGTTTTTAGTGCTTTAGGCACAGAAAAGTAAAAAAAAGGTTTTTTAAATATTTGGACAAGTAGGCGTGGTACCTACCATACAAATAGATCTTATTTTTACAATATCTGAAAAATCAGTAAAGCCATAACAACAGAAACTGAGTCAGTCATCAAGTGCATCATTTAAAGGAAATGTGTCAAAAGAAGGCGTGATTGGGCAAGTGGGAGTGGCACCTCCCATACAAATGGATCACATTTTTAGCAATATCTAGAGAACCAGTAACGTCACAACAACAATAACTTAGGGAATAATCAAATATAGCATTTGAAGGAGATATTGCTAAAAATGTGATCCATTAGTATGGGAGGTGCCACTCCCACTTTTCCAATCGCGCCTTTTTTTGACACATTTCCTTCAAATCATACACTTGATGACTGACTAAGTTTCTGTTGTTATGGCTTTACTGATTTTTTAGATATTGCTAAAAATAAGATCTATTTGTATGGGAGGTGCCACTTTTCAATTTTTCTTTAATAAAAACAAAACTAAGCAACAGACTCGATTTTAAAACCATAAATAAAACAATGTTTTCGAACAAATAAATTTATAGTGGAAATAGTCCGCATACATCTACATTGACTTTAATTTACAAAATGTGAAGCAGCTATGTTTCAAACATTGTTTTTTTTTTTTCTTTTATTTCATATTTCGTGACTTTTAAACAAAGTATATAGCGCACAAAAGTGATAAGTGAAAAATTTTAAATTTCCAAAAAAGTTTATTTAGTTTTTAAATTTCAATAAATTTCAGTTACAAACATAAAAAATAAGCGTTTCTGGAAATTTAAAATATTTTACCTATCACTTTTATGCGCTTAACCATCGATATATATATACAGTGGGTGGCCAAATTAGTAAGGACAGCCTTTAGAATGTAAATAAATCGTTACGTCAGTTAATCAAAAAATGGCACAAAATTTAGTTTCGTTGTAAAAATAATGTATATTAAAAATTGCATTTCTAAATACCTTTCATTTAGTTAAAATGAATTTTCGTTATAAATTTACAACATTACATTAGAATATTAAATTACATCTATTTTTCTCGAATGTATTTTAACCCATCAATGACAACGTAAGATATATAATGAAATATACTTAAAATAGTGCATAAGGTTAAAGTTAAAAGCCAACGCTATAAAATGAAAATTTTCCAATTTCTAATTTTTCTAATTTGCTTAAGCTTTTTTTATTTCTCTTCTTATAAACCTTTTATACGTTAATAATCATACGCCTCTCTACTCGCAAATCCTTTAAAAATTTTTTAAACTTCCGACTTTTCCGTCTCATATTAAAACAACTTTATGTTGAAAATTTCAAAAACTAAACTCAACAGATTCTGGTGGTGAGCATTAATGGGTTAAGCAAACAGAAAATAAGTTAGATTTATAGATTTTTAGCGATAACTGGCGCTGATAGATTTTAACGATAGCTTTTAATAGAAAAGAGATACTTGTATACATTTTCCACATAAATTATACTTGAAGCTTGACCATTCTGTAAAAAATATAAAACCATTTTAAGAAAATGAACTTCGTCCAAAAAATTACCGTTAGCTTTGTTTTTTTACAGAAAAGGTAAAAATTTTTTGTGGAACTGGAACCACTTTTGCTAATAATGCCATGTCATATGAAAGCTAATTGAAAATGCAGTTTTGCAATTTTATTATTTTTACAACAAAACAAACTTTTGTGTCATTTTTTAATAAATTAATAAAACGATAGATTCACATTTTAAAGGTCCTTGTCCTTGTTAATTTGGCCACCCACTATATATGTTTCTTAACTTTAACAGTTAAAGTTTTTATGCTTTAAGAATTATTAACTTCTTATTTTTAAATAAGTAACTAAGTTATTTTATGACTTTTGTTACTTTTTGTAAAAAAAAAATGATGCAATCATGCAACTATGCGTACAATAAAAAATACATTTATTTGAATATTTATACATCAAATATATGTTCTATAAATTATATGTTCGTTGGATACTTTTAAACTTATTTTCTGTAATAAATTTTATGGTTGATCATATTTGATAAACTTTTGTTTTGGATATAAAATTTTTTTCTTAAATGTGAAAGTTTTATGAGAGTTTAGGTAAAAAAAATTTAAGCTGTGGCAACCCTGGCCACGATGTAAGCGAACTGATTATTAATAGAACAAGTCTTCGCCGTGCTCGTACTTCGTGAAGCAGAAGCTGAGAAAATTCGGACTGAATTTCTAAGCACCATAATATAGATTTAAGATATTTTTGTTTGCCATTACTTTTAATGCGTACTTTTTATATAATATTTTCATTGGTAGTTGGATGATTCAAAGTGGTTGACTGTTCATTGGGGCACCAAAATACTTCCAACATGCACTGGTTCTAGAAATAAAGCAGATAGAATTGCCGTACTCGTGAGCTGTGATGGAACATCGAAATTTCTTGGAGCGCCTATAATTGATTCCTCTTCCGGCGAAAACTGTGCGTTAGCTGTTCACAAATTACTCTCTGATTTCAACATTATAGATCGTGTAAAATCAACGCGTTTCGATACCACATCCTCAAACACTGATATCAGAAGCGGCGCATGCCGGAACTTCTCATGCGAGAACTTTTTGATCTAGACCTTCTACCTTTGCCATGGCGGCACCACATTCACGAAGTTTTACTTCGGAGTGTGTTCGAAATCAAAATGACCAAAACAAGCGCTCCAGAAATGCCTGTGTTTGAGCGTTTTGCAAACGAATGGAAAACAATTGATAAAAAAGGATACAAAGCCGGAATTCTCAATGCCTCAGTTAAAGAACAAATATCTGATGAAGTACGCAATGAAATGATCTCATTCTGGCGCCATCAACTAGATCAGTTTCAACCCCGTGATGATTACAGAGAATTTTTAAAGCTGACTCTAATATTTTTGGGTGATGAGAAAGCAAATTTCGGGATTCGAACTCATGGACCGACTAGCCATGCTTGATTTATGGTGAAAGCAATTTATTGCCTAAAAATTTTCATGTATCGAAAAAAATTTAAATTATCATTCAACTACTATAACTTCAAGGGCATACCCTACACATGCATTTTCTTAGTTCATATATATATATATTAGGGCTGGTCGATTTATTTTTCGACAATTTCCCTATGATTTCCGTATTCTATGGGTTATTCCATGAAAATTTGCCAAAGGAACCATACCTCTATCGTTAAAATCGAGTCTCCTACTTTTTGTTGGTAGATTTTTTCCCAAATTGACGTTCGTATGAAATATTACCTACACGTTCACATCCATAACTCAAAAACTACCGATCGGGTTTAATCGCCAGTAGGCGCGAAAGGTGAGCTCATTTTGATCAATTTACAAAAAAAAATCTCCAACATAGGTCTAACGGTTCAAAAGTTACGGACATTTTTGTCCAAATTTTGGACCATTTTTCCATTTTTTTCATGATTTTGTCCAAGAATATTACTTTCATGGCCATTTTTTGGCTCAATCCAATATTTAAATCAATTTACAATTCAAAACGAAGAGTTTAAGCCCAAATTTATCAAATTCGGTTGATTAATTCATGCGATATTGCTAAACAAAATAATAAAATAATAAATCGCATGAATTAATCAACCGAATTCGATAAATTTGGGCTTAAACTCTTAATATACTCTTAAGGTAATATTTCATACGAACGTCAATTTGGGAAAAAAATCTACCAACAAAAAGTAGGGGACTCGATTTTAACGATAGAGGTATGGTTCCTTCGGCAAATTTTCATGGAATAACCCATAGAATACGGAAATTATAGGGAAATTGGTGAATTTTTTCACTCCCTACAAATCGACCCGCCCTAATATGTATATATATATACAGTGACCATCCGTTCTGTTTTTAGCAGAGGTGTTCTGTTGTTTGCATATTTTCTGTGTTTTATTCTTATTTCATGCGTTCTCTTGTACACAGTTGGCAGTTTCAACCATTCGACCGTGTAATATTTCAACAAACTCCAGCCGTTATATCGTTTAAAAATTCCTTAACTTGTTATCGATATCAACAACCAACCACTATTAAACAGCTGATTGTGCAATGCAATAAACTTGAAGCCAAGTTTGTCGGTTTGAATTGATCTAAAGAAAATTAGCAAACAAATGGGTAAGTTTTACTGCAAGTAGTATTTAAACCTTCTAGTTCACAAGTATTCTTTTTGTTTAGCTTTAAGTAATGCCTCCCAATAGAAAATGCATATTCAAAGAAGAACTACAAAATCGATACAAGTTCTTAAAAAAAAAAATACATGCCAGTGAAGTGCAATGTTTTAAATGTTTGGCTGTTTTTTCTGCCACTAATGGAGGCAAACACGATGTGCTACGTGATTTACAAACTGGAAAATACCGAAAGGCTGATCCTATAGCTTTAACCAGCAAAACCATGCTTAACTTTGCGCGGAAGCGTGCAATGGATGCCCAAGGAAGAAAAACCACCGTAAATCAAGGGACCTGGGCGTATCACAAATGACTGAATATCGAAACTCATTAAAAGATGTTTCGATGAAAATTATTCATCAGCTCGCACCAAGTGTAAAGCTATTATTGTAATGTGTTAGAACCAAATGTAATGCAACTACTCGAAGCTGATTTGAGTGTTGTCAATTTTATTGCCGTTTTTTTCGGCTGCTCATATCATGGAAGTATGAAAGTGTGCCCAGTACTTGTTAGATACTTTTTACCGGAGAAGGGTGTACGATTAAAAATATTGGAAGTAAATGATCTCCGTGGTGAGTTCTCAGATTTACTCAAAAATTATATTTGTTATCGCATGAGAAAGTTTGCTCTAAGCCAGAAATTACTCGCTCTTTGTGCAGACAGCACTAATTGTTATTTTGGAGGAGCCGCAAGACGCGGGAAAAATAATCTTTTCCATAAACTAGCAGCGTCCATCGGCAGCACCCTTATTGGCGTAAATTGTGCTGCTCACATTGTAAATAATTGTATACAAGCATCGGCAGAATGTCTTTCGGTGGACATCGAAGTCATTGTCGTAAAAATATATTCTTACTTTTATATATATACACACGGTTAGAATAGAGTATTCAAAAGAAATTTACGACACTGTTGATGTTGAATATAAAAAATTGCTGGGGTTTAGTAAAATAAGATGGCTTATTCTTAAGCCAGCAATTGAACGAATTTTAAAGCTTTTAAAACCACTAAAGATTTATTTTTTAAAACAACCTCACTGTCCAAGCATTTTAAAAACGTTCTTTGAAAAATCTGCCTCAAAAACGTGGCTTTTATTTGCGCATTGTCAGGCATCTCTTTTCCATAATTGCATTGCTCAGAATGAATCACAGAATATTTGAAAGGTAGAAGTTGCCTTACTAATAAAATAACTGAAATTGAAAATCACAGAACGCAGAGATGAAATTTTTTACCTCTTATGATCAATAAAATAATGTCGGAGTTTGAAAAACAGAAAACCTAAATGAAATTATTAATCATGTCAAATTTTATAATAATTGCGTTGATTATCTAAACAAGTGGGATCATGCATTTAAAGAGGTTGAAGTGATGGAATGGGTACTGCTACGTACAGTGCCATCATGGGATAAGTTTGTACGCAATTTGATATATATTTTGGAAAAGAGAAGACAAATTAAATTTAATGACAGCGAATTATTTGATGAGTTTACGTGTGCTAAAAATTACGTTACTCCAGATAAACTGTAATGTACCGTCGTATCACTTTGGTTCAAATACAATATGACATATAAGAAAAACGTAAGCAACCGAAAGATTTTATGGAGCCTTTGCTAATAATTTATCTTAAAGAAATTTAAATAGAGATGGGACAATTATCAGAAAAAGCTGAAGAAATTGAAGAATGAAGGAGTCGAGCGGGAGCCGTCTTTGCCACTAGCTGACAGCCGTAGGGGAGGAGTTCTTGACCCTTCAATCCATCGATAGTACATAATATTTTTTTGTTACAGACTCCCTAAATGGACGAATTACGTTACGTTCCAAACAGACTAACTACCCGAAGAATAAAATGCCAATTGAAAACAAAACGCTTTAATGCACTCGTATCTCGAAGATGTATCTGAGATACATAAGTCACAACCCTCCCAACCTGTATCTTACTTGCGCTAAAATATTAGTAAGATCCCATAACGTTTCACACATCCATATCCCTACCCTTTTGGCTCTTAAGAAATCAAGAGATTTTATCTCTTTTTGTTACTGTAAACAAAAATCATGTTTGCAAGAGGAAAACTAGCAAGAAAAAAAAATTAAATTCATCTTGATATGAAAGAAGAATATAAAATAGAAAATTTTATGTTATGTACATATATATGTATATTGCATGTTAGCTTAAAAATTTATACTTAAGTTATTTTAAGAAACATATTTGTATAATTTTTTTTTTCCTACATCTCACAAATGAATATCATTTACAGATAATTTTATTACAAAACTATTTTATTTTATTATTATATTTTTTTAATTACTTTTGCGATTCATCCTTTTAGCTTTTTCTTTTGTTTAGAATTTTTACATTTTTTTATATTTGTAATTTATTAAGCCTTAAAAATAACCATTTGTAGAGCAACTAACAGAAGAGCAACTAACAGAAAAAAATTGTCATCATGTTCATATTCAAGCGTATGATATAAATGAATGAAAAAAACAAATTACACTTTAATTAATAGCAACAAGAATGTAAACAATGGGAGAGTAGGTGATCGATACTGCAATACCGACACTCAGTTTCCATTGTTACTTTTGTTGTTGCCTCAAACAAAGTTAAACGAACAGCTTAAAACTACATGAAGAAGAGTCATAAAAAAATTAAATGAACGAAAAAATTAAAACTCAAACTTATGCCCTGTTTAGGTAAAACAAACGAAGCGTCTATTTCACGAACGCATCGTCCAACAAGCGGCAATCAGCTGTTTTGGATCCATGTATGAAGAATGTCAGACACAAACAAACACAGCTGACTCAGTAACGAACGAAGACGTAACCTCAGTATAAAGTTGGGTCTTTGTAAGCAAAAAAATCCGAACGAGACGTCAAAAATTGACGAGAGCAAAATTATTATCGTTCTGAAAATGGAAGTTGCTACTAACAGGTTTGGAGCTAGTAGAGCAAAAGCAGATGAAAAATGGAACTCCATCTGCTAAAGTAAACTTCTACTGTCCTCCTCAAAGAAGTGCTCACAATCTATTTAAGAACAGAAGATATCACAATCAATTAAAAAACAGTTTCATTTCTACCAAAAGTCAACAATTCAATAACCAAAACATCTGATGCAAAAACTATTGCCACCTATTAAAAAATGCTAGTAATATGTATACAATTTTCAAGATTTTTGTCAGTTTTACGCTAAACGCTGAACTTTTACAATCTAGCAATAATGTTTTTGACAAGTACTGACGTTGGAGTATTTCAAAAACGTAAGCAACGTAATGTTGGACGACTACGCAAGAAAAAATTACAAAGACCCAATTTATGACGATCACGTCGGAAAACGAACGAAGCTTGTCACGAAGGCTTCATTTTACCTAAACAGGGCATTATGCTCTTGTTGTGCAAAAATGTTACTTTTGATTTTAGCCTATATTTTAAACTAAACTTTTTATTATTTGAATGGATATTTTTAATTTAAATAAGTATAGGCAAATTTAAAATGTTAAGTAATTTAAGTTAAAAGAAACTCACCAAGTTCTCCGCTGATTCGTTGAAGGCCTTAAACGATGGCAGCGACGAAGAATTGCTAAAAAAAAAGGAATGGATGATCGATTGTCATGCAAACGCTAACTACAGCGTGCAACCACGTACGTACTGAAAGCGTTAGTATGATTGTTCGATCGGCATATTTATTGGTATGACTGAACTTCAAGCGATTTTTAAAAGGAATGAATTAAGTGACAAATGTAAAGTTTTTTTTTATATAGTTACTTAGTTAACTTAGAAATTTAATTAAATCTTAAAACGGAACAGGATGCTCAATTTGCAATTTCACTATATGGTTAATAGGCAAGAAAAACGTAATATTTTAAGATCAACTTTTTAATTGCTAACTTATTATATTTTTTTCTTTTTTCACGGGAAATAACAAAAAATTAATATTTTATTTTCACTAGTTGGTTTAAATAGATCAAGTATTTAAATAGTGTACTAGTAAACTAGTAATAGTTAAATAGTTTTTTTTTTAAATAGGTTTAAGTTATAATCAAGTTTTTTCTATTTTTTTGTTTCTTATAATGCAATTTTTCTTTTCCCGTCAAGGTGACACTTTTTGGATTTTAACACGACGCACGCGGGTTCTTAGTGGTAACTAATGTTGATATACCGAAATAAAAACGGTACCAACGTTAGGACTGAAGAGAGTGTTTTCTTTTTTTTGTGTTCTCTGCATGATGAGCTTAGAAGTGTTTAAGTATAGATGACGAAGATAAATTAAAATGAAAATGTAAGGCCAGCTTTTGAGACTTTGCCCCAAAGTTTTAAATCGAATCCAATGTACTACAGGCACATCTAAAATAATTTAAATTTTTTTCCTATAAATACCCAATCTTTCTTTCTTTTTTTTTTTTTTTTTTTTTTTTTGAAAACATTACCTTTTCTTGTTTTACAGCCAAATTTTTGGTCTTATAATGATTGCAAGTAATTAGGGATACGATAAGTGGATTTTTCTCCTTTATTTCCACATTGCGTTTAACATTATGTGTGTTTTTAGAAATCAACAAAATAATCAAAAAGCTGAAATAGTTCTTGTATTTAATTAATCATATATTTTATAAATTATTTATACGCACCATTATGTGAGCTATTTTAAAATAAAATTTTACGCACTGCTTTTAGCGTTTAGCTGTTGCTTGTTTGACGATTCAAAGGAAAAGGAAGTTAAAGAAATATTTTCTCTCATTAGTTACCTCGCATTAACTATTAAGTTAAACATGAAGTTAGATGCCTTTTCAGTATAACAATTTTGGAGATAAAGTTTGACCGTATGCTTATATCAGTAGGCCTGAAAAAAAATTTATCGCTTTATTTTTTTATTTTTTTATTTATGTAGCGTTATTAGAATTAATTTTTTTGTTTTTTTTTTTTTAAAGAAGTTCATTACAAAACTAAAGAAGTGGACCGACAGCGCAAAGCTTGTTGACAGTATATGGGTTGAAATATTTCAACATTTTATAAAAAATTCCATACCTTTTCTAAATATTTTAAAAAAAGTCGAATACAATTTGTGTTTACCGGGTTCAAATGCCTCTACCAAAAAGGTATTTTCCATTTTAAACAATATATGGACTAATGAAAAATCCCAAATGAAAATTGAGACTGCGAAATATATTATATATGAACTTAACTGCTTAGAGCTTAAGGAATATTTACAGGGCAAGGAAAATATAATTAAACAAATTTATTCCTCACAAAAATACCAGTAATTTGCATTTGACGCATAAATTTTTTTTTTACTATTTAAACCAAAGCCGATGAAATGTGATTTATATTTTTTTTTGTGAATTTTTGCTGCATTTAATAAAAAAAGAAGCGTTTTTATAAACAAAATTTTTGTTCTGCCTTTTGAGTTTAAATTTATGGTCACTTATATATATATATTAGGCCGGGTCGATTAGTGGGGAGGTAAAAAATCGCCCATTGCTCAATGAAAATCGTATTTCAGGGATCAAAATAAGAAACTTTGCCCGAGGAACTATACCTCTTAAACGAATTCTAATGCCCCAACTTTTGACTTTTGTCGCGTAGGGTCAAATTTTGAAAAATCTTTGACCTATTAAGAGTGCCCCAATCGAGTCCAAATGTATAACTGACCCCCATTAACTTTGGAGGGCCGATCCATCCATGCCAGTGGCACACCCCCTGGGGGTTCGCCATACAAACATTTAAAAAAATCACAATTTTTGGCTCTTTACAATAAAAAATCAGCCAAGGGGGTTCCAGGGCGTGTGCCACTGGCATGGGTGGATCGGCCCTCCAAAGTAAGTGGGACTTGGTCATACATTTGGACTCAATTGGATCACTCTAAATGCGTCAAAGATGGATTTTTCAAAATTTGACCCTACGGGACAAAAGTCAAAAGTTGGGGCATTACAATTCGTTTTAGAGGTATAGTTTTCGGGCAAAGTTTCTTATTTTGATCCCTAGAATACGATTTTCACTGAGAAATGGACGATTTTAAATCGACCCGCCCTAATATATATATATCAAAGCTTGGTACGGCTGTACAAACGCAATCAAAGCCCCGAAACAAGACTTCAATTTGATTTCAAAAGTAGCCGCATACCCCAAATCGATTCATCCGTTTCTTCCGAAAAATTAAAAACCATTTATTGTATTTATCGCCAGAATCGATGGGTTTGGCGTTTTTCGATTCTGTCCTTTCTATAGAAGTGAAGCGAACATGGTGCAACCACTCGAAATCGACGAACCGGCCCTGGAGTTTATTGATGACAAGAATCGCCCGCAGTGGGAATATTTATTATCGTGTTGCATCAGTTATCTAGTGACAAGCCGAACGAAAAAATATTCAATCGATTCGAAATGTCACTTGATTTTATAAAGGAAGACCAATCACAATGGGAATCTAACACCGATTACATTAAAGGTTTCGATTTTTGTAAAAATTTGTTTGTAGTTAATGACGCAGCTGAGCGTGGTGTTAAATTTATGCACAATTATAGCAAAGTATTGACTATAGACAAGCGGGAGACTCAGTTTCTGCTTCAAGTAGTCGATCAATATTGAAACAAATATTCATCATACGAAATATCAGCTCTTTTGACTTCTGAATAGTTTTTTATAATAAGTATTTAAAGTCGAGTGAAAATTCTTTCTCTTTTCGCTCGACAAGAAATGTTCTAATTTCTGCACTTTTCAAACGATTTCTACAAATGATAGCTCGTTAGAACGATAATTTCATTTAAACTATGCAAATAAAATTGTTTGATTGAAAAAAAAAAACTTATAACTAAGTTAATTATTTTTGAAAAAAAAAATTCCAAATATTTCGAATTAAAAATGCTTTGATGGTCGGGTAAATGGTGTCCAATTAACCTTAAATAGATATATTTATTATTTTTACATCAAAAGGAACGATTTTCCAGCCAACCGTTTTAAGAAAATTAATTTTAAAAAATCTCCCTATTGCTACGGTCATCCTTCTTATACATACATAAAATCGCTGGTGCACCTGTTTGTGATAGCAAAACTTCTGAACGACTTTACCGAATAGTTATTTGTGGTCGTTATATAGTGTGGCGGCAGTAGCCTAGTGCGTAGAGTGCTTGGCCCCTAAGCTAAAGAACTGCGGAAGCCCGGGTTCAATTCCAGCTCAGACAGAAAGTTGTTTAAATTGAATTAATTTTTTTGGTTCGGCCGTCACCTCTCTGCAGATAATGGCAAACTTCCGAAAGTAAAAATTGCCATCTAAAGCTTCTTGAGAACATAAGCCGTTCGGAGTCGGCATAAAAAACGTAGGTCCAGTTCTCGGTCATTTGTGATCAAACATTTAATAACACGCACAACACAATTGATCAATAGAAGCTAGGTCAAAGTCCTTCCAAGGGCTGAAATGACCAGTTTATTTATTGTAGTTATTTTGAAGAACAAATAAGTAATCCAGCAGTGGCTTATTAAAATTTTCTCGAGCGTGTCGAAATTTCCCTTTCACAAATTGCCGGAAATTTTCAACCATTTTGGTTGAACAATTGAAATATTGAAAAATTAATGTTGCCATTTTTTGCTCTCTATTTTATTTATTTAATTGAGCTGTACGCCAAATAAGTTCATAAAGCAACAGGTTGAATTTTGAACAAAATTCACATTTTCTGTTTTTTTAAATTAATTATTTCAACATTTTTCCATTGTTCTATATATAGTTATAGTTAATTTTTTACACTTATTTAGATGAAATTTACATAAAAACCATTTCTTTATTCTTTATTTATTTACTCTTTTGAAGGCATGCATGATTTCAACTTAAAAAATTAAAAAATTAACTTTATTTTTGAACCGTGCATTAGAACAACTCAAAATCATCACAAATGTACAAAAAAAAAAAAATTGAAATAAGAATGAAACTATTTTTCGAAGCAATTTTTTATTGCATTATTCTTCACAAATGATTATTTTACACAAAAGTTCTCTCTAAAATGCAGTGAAAACAAAGTTGTTTACACCCAAAACATTGCATGCATTGCTGGAATTATCCTAAAATTTCTATTAAATTTTAAAATCTCTGAAAAATTCTTATGCCATTCATCATCTTTATGCAAATTTAAATATTTAAGTAATTTAAAATCCACACTCTGAACCCTTCATCGAACCCTTAGACATCTCTCAGTGATAGACAGTGATTCCAATGAATTAATACAAATGAATAATGTCAACAGCTACCGCCTCGGGGCCAGCCAGACAAACAAATAGAACAAACACACACACACACTCTCTCCCACTTCTCCGTTGTCACCGCCTCAAGTCATAGTCATGCAGATTTTTTAATTAATACTATGCAAAAATATTGCATGTTTTCCAATGAGACTCCAGTCAAATGACGACCGCGTCAAAGTATCAACACTGATTTTCAAGCCCTACAAATCTAACCAACACCAACCGAATCAACCATGAACGAACGGCGCACACTTCCGTTTCCGCTCCAGCTGCCGCCACAAACTCATTTGAATATTAATAACTCGCCAATTAAAAGCAGCAAAGATCGTTCGTTCACTGCAGCCCTGAAATCAGGGAAAAACGTCAATCAAAATCAACTGTCGAACGAACCTACGAACAAACGAACGAGCAAGTGTAACTAAGAGCAAATGAAGCGGATTTCCGCATCCGCCGACATGGCAGCCAACATGGCAGCGCATAACGCTCTGCGTATAAACGCTGAACGTGTGACCCTTTAAGGTTAGCTTAGTAGTATTGCTTTAAGTGTTGCATTTAATGTCATACGATTTGAAGCCGTCCGAGTGTTCGTACGTTTTGCCCACATGCCGGAAATTTATGCAGCTGCCATCAGCTGCTGATGTTTGGCTAAAATTGCAACCAGTTTTGACATTATCGGTGGGTTATTGTGTTTTTGTTTTAAATGCACACAAAGCATTTGAATAAGGTTGGCAGCACTGCATGTTTTGCATGCTGACGTGTTAAGTATGCTGCATATGCTGCAGGGACAAAAGTGGTTATTTTCCTTTTTGAGTTAACTGGCTAATGAGCTGGTTATTTCAAGGTAAACAGCAGTGACGACTATAATGTTTGTTGTCCGTTTTTATTTACAAGCTATTAATAAAATATGTCGACGACATATTGCCAACTTCATATCTGACCAACGATAGATACTGACCAATAACTTTTGAAGTAAATTAGTTTTTCACTTTTTGGACCGGGATGGACTTTTAGTTCAGACAAACTGCTTGTTAACGCGGCGCCAGCTTATATATAAAAATACAAAATTATATCCTGCCCCCTGTTATCACGTGCCACCAAGCAAAGTTTCCACATTTCCTGGCACAAAGTGACCCCCTTTTTTTGCGTAGTCGTTGTTACAAAGTTTGTTTTCAACATTTTGTGATATTTTTTTATTCGTTTTTTTTCAAGAATGAAAGCGAAAGTAATAAAGTTGAATGAAAAATACGTCTTTTTATTCTATTCCATCTCTTATTTCCTCACTTTTATGTGAACATTTTTCGATGTTTTTGCTAGTGTGTTTTTTTTCGTGTTTTTTGTGTTGGCCATGTTTTATCACCATGTTTGTTATCGCCAAAAGCAGTTTTCGAAGAAGTATGCGATGCGTTGAAGTGATAAAAAACCATAAATCTACGTTCAAAGTAGTTTAGTTCTTTGCTTTTTTTGTCTCGTTCTTGCTGTTGTTGGATTGCAAGGACTTTCAGTCGACTTTATGATTTCTTCAGGCGTAACGATGTGTTGGCGAAACTAGTTTTCTTAATTAAAGTCAATGTAGCTGGAAGATTAAAGGCTGTGAGTGTGTAGCAGAGATCACTCTTTATGGCTGACAAAACAGAAAAAGAAAAAAAAATGCTTCTAAAGTTTCAATAAAATTAGGACAAAGCATAAAAGGAACGTTGAAATTCGTCTAAAAACTAAATGGCCCCAACTGATAAGAAAGATTGAAAAGGAATGGTTCTTATTCTAAATTTTCAAAAGTATCATTATTTTCAACTCAGCCTTCCCTAAAAAAACCCAATAAACAGAACACTAAGAAAAAAGTTTGGTTAATTAACTGACTTTATTAAGTTGGCCGCCAGTCTTAAATTATTTATTGACTATTAACAAAGTTCGTTCTTATACTTGGTAAAAATATATTCGCAGCTAGTTATTTATTTAAATGATTTTGGTGGACGAAACATTCATTATAATTCATTATTTATACTTTCAATATAATGCACTATTTGAACTTTAATAATAATTAATAAAGTAAAGATAATAATTACTAAATCATATTCT
The DNA here is from genome assembly GCA_963920525.1 of Dichetophora obliterata. Lineage (NCBI taxonomy): Eukaryota > Metazoa > Arthropoda > Insecta > Diptera > Sciomyzidae > Dichetophora > Dichetophora obliterata. Next base: position 41,089,732 of record OY986438.1, on the reverse strand, counting down.
GAGCCAGCTGCTGATAAAATTGATTATAGCTTGATTATTAAGACAATTAAGGATTACTTTTTCTTTTATAAAAGTACCCATCATCAGAGCCTTCCACTAACGTTTGTTCGTGCGTTCGTAGATATAAATGAAAATATTTCGTTCTTTTGTTCGTTCTTTTACTTTTATACTAATCGTAAAATAAAACCAAAAAATTATATAAAAATTAGAAATAAATAGGTTTTTTTTTAAAATGAAGAAAGTATGAAGTAGTTCGGTACAAATATGTTATTTTCTTTTAATAACAAAATTAATGTATCGGCGTTACTTAACCCGAATCACCCTGAGCAATTTCTTTAACGTTAACGCAAATATAAAATGGTTTAATAAAATAAGCACATTTTAAGTGTTTGTGTTTGCGTTGCCATATGGCACGACATGGTTTTTCGGGTTTATCAAATCCAGTGTAGAAATATTCATTGAGTTAAGTGTAATGACACAAAATTTTAACTTCCCTGTAGTCCAAGCCCCAAAAAAATCTTGAATGAATCTTGCAAGATTTTTCTTCCTCTTTGACGAAACATGTTGATTTATTTATACATTTCACTGACGAATATCTCATATAAAAATTTCAAAATCGTCCACTGTTTGAAAGCTTTCTATTTATTATGAACGAAAACAAGACAGATTTGTTTAAGAATTGTCGACAAATGTAACTCATACAGTAAGTTTCTTTAAGAAATCATCGTAGAATTTTCGTGCACGATGACTTGGAATGCAGGTTTTCTCTGTGTCTACCAACATCTTACTTACTTACTTACATAGTTGGCGCTACAACCGTATGTCGGTCTTGGCCTCATCTAAGAATTTGCGCCAGCCATATCTGTCTTTCGCTTGCTGGCGCCAGTTGGAAATTCCAAGCTTCGTCAGGTTGTCCTCTTATTGGTCTTTCCAACGAAGTTGCTGTCGTCCTCTTTTGCGTTGACCGCCGCTGGGTACCGAATCGAATGTTTTCTTCACTGGAGCATCGTCTTTCATGCGCTGAACATGACCTAGCAAGCGAAGCCGCTCGATTTTAATGCGCTTGACTCTGTCGATGTCAGCGTACAGCTCATACAGTTCATCATTCCACCGTATTCGGTACTCACCATTGACGCAGATTGGTCCGTAGATCTTACGAAGAATCTTTCTATCGAATGCTCCTAAAGTCTTTTCATCCAAAGTGCTCAGCGTCCAGGTTTGTGATGCATAAAGTAGGACGGGCATTATGAGCGATTTATAGAGCGTGATTTTCGTTCGTCGAGAGAGGGCTCTGCTTCTCAATTGCCTACTAAGCCCAAAGTAACACCTGTTGGCAAGAGTTATCCTTCGTTTGATCTCAATGCTGATGTCGTTCGTTGAATTAATGCTGGATCCCAGATAAACGAAGTTCTTCACAACCTCGAAGGAGGTATTGTCAACGGTAACGTGGGTTCCAAGACGCTGGGACTGTTTGTTTTGTTGACACTCTGTATTTCGTCTTATCTGCATTCACTGCCAGACCCATTCGACTTGACTCTCTTCCTAATCTGGAAAATGCTGCACTGACTTCGCGCGTATTATGGCCGATGATATCTATGTCATCAGCATACGCAAGCAGCATAACACTCTTGTAGAATAATGTGCCACTACGTCTCAGATCAGCAGCTCGGATGATCTTTTCCATCATTAGGTTGAAAAAGTCGCACGATAAGGTACCACCTTGTCTGAAACCTCGTTTGGTAATAAATGGTGGGGAGAGGTCCTTCCCGATTTTAACTGCGCTGCTGGTGTTGCTCAGTGTCATCCTGCAAAGTCGTATTAGTTTTGCAGGAATACCAAATTCAGACATGGTGGAGTACAGGTGCATCCTTATTGAGCTGTCGAAGGCGGCTTTGTAGTCGACAAAAAGATGGTGGGTGTCGACTTGTTTTTCTTGAGTCCTCTCCAAGATTTGTCGTAGCGTGAAAATCTGGTCGATGGTGGACTTTCCAGGTCTGAAGCCACACTGATAAGGTCCGATCAGTTCGTTTACAATGGGTTTCAATCTTTCACATAAAACGCTCGATAGGACCTTATATGCGATATTAAGAAAGCTTATCCCACTGTAATTGGCACAGATAGTGGGATCGCCTTTCTTGTGGATTGGGCAGAGCACACTGCCCAATCATTCGGAATGCATTCTTCCGACCATATTCTGCATAGAAGCTCGTGAATGCATTTAAGTAGAGCTTCGCCTCCGTTCTTTAACAGCTCAGTAGGTAAGCCATCAGCTCCCGCGGCTTTGTTATTTTTAAGCCGAGCTATAGCTGTCAGAACTTCATCATAGTCGGGCAGCGGAACCTCAACGCTGTCATCCAAAATTGGGGTTTCCGGAATATCATCTCTGTTGGCGGGATTGTTGTCAGCGTCGCCATTTAGAAGCTTAGAGAAGTGTTTCCTCCATAACGTCAGTGTACTCTGGACATCTGTCACTAGATTCACGTTTTCATCCTTGCAGGAAGAGGCCCCGGTTTTAAAACCATTGGCAAGGCGTCTTCTTTTTTCGAAAAATTTTCGGGAATCATTCCTGGTTTTGTAGGCGGCGTCTTTCTCTAGACGTCGACAAGCAGGAGTGAGAGCCGAGTGGCGAAAGCATCCGCTGTCTGTTTCGATTGCAGCTTGTCGACGTCTAGCTTTCTCTGCGTAGGGTTGCGTGTATTCTTAGCTGCGTAAGGACGTGTACGGATCTTGGCTGCAACAAGATAGTGATTCGAGTCAATGTTTGCACCACGGATCGTGTGTACATCCAATACACTGGTAGAGTGCCTTCCGTCGATCAAAACGTAACATCAGCTACTTACGACCATGTTTCGTGCTGTGGCGAAGTCAATCAGCCTCATTCCGTTATCGGAGGTGTTGTCGTGGAGGCTGAACTTTCCGACTGTTGGACCAAAAATATTTTTCTTGCCCACCTTAGCGTTGAAGTCACCAAACACGATATTTAATACACGATAAAAAATTTAACCTTGATGCGGATTATGGCAAGTCGTTCGTTCACAGGTGTGAATCGCAGGACGTGGGGCCGTAGTCTCTTGCCAACTACAAATCCGCATTCAAACTCGTGCTTCTCCGCATGGCCGCTGTAGTAGATATCACAGGGTGCATGCCGAATGCAACCCTGTCCCTTCCATCACATTTCTTGGATAGCAGTGATATCAGCTTTGTATCTCTCCAAGACATCAGTCAGTTGGATAGAGGCACCTTCCCAATTAAGGGTTCAGACATTCCAGGTGCATATCCGTAAATCATTATCAGTTTTTCGTTTGCGGTAGTCGTCATCAGATTTTGGGATCATTTTTCTTCTATTCTTATTTGTTTTCATTGAAATTGGTTTTTACGGGTTGACTTCAAACCCGACGCACAACCTATTTTAAGCCTAGGGAGGCCCGCCGCTCAGATTAGCCGCCATACTAACGGTTGTCAGTTTTGACGTTGCCCAGGAAACACCACGTGGAGGTTTGAGTCGAGTCATCTCCTGTATGCAGACGACCTAAAAATGTACTATATCATTAAATCTGAAGTGGACACAGTTTTCTTACAGAATAAACTTGTATCCCTGGAAAATTGGTGTAATCAAAATAAGCTTTCTCTAAATGAAAATAAATGCTATGTTATAAGTTTTTCCCGTAAAAAATATATACTTTATATTAGTTTTGAGGTAAATGGGGTTTAACTAAAAAGGATCAATCACAGTGCAGATCTTGGGGATATTCTAGATTGTAAGCTGAGCTTTAATCTTCGATCATATCACATCATATTACATCCACCTCGATCATATTACATCCAGGGCAAACAAGCTTATCGGATTCATTAAAAGACGTGCAAACGAATTCAAGAACTTCTGGGTAGCTAAAACCTTATATTGCACGCTAGTGCGTCCAATTCTTGAATATTGTTGCACAGTATGGAACCCATATTTTGAAGTACATAATGGTAGAATAGAATCTATCCAAAAAAAATTCTTACTTTTTTCCTTGAGAGACACATACGACCCTCGGGACTATAGAAATCTGCCACTATATGTTCACAGACTAAAAACCATTAACATAATTCCGTTGCCAACAAGAAGATCGTTACTTTGTTCATGTTTTATATTCGATAAGATTGCCCGTAACATTTACAACGAATATATTTCCAACAAAGTAACAATTAATGAAACAATAAGGAGAACTAGGCATACAAGATCTTTGAGTGAAAAAGATTTCACAGCATCACACCACGTACACTTGCAACGAACACATTAATAGATGTTGTATGATATTTAATACTATAAGCGAGCACTACCTACCACCTATGTCTAAATACATATTCAAGCGTACCCTATCCAAACCTTTCCAAACCTCTTTCCACCCTAAGCATCTATCCTTCAAATAGAATATCTTGTACTCTATAATAAGGAAAGGGGTGAGGAAGGGGAAATAAATACCTTTCAGAATGAGTATATTGCCTTGCTTGGCCAAATAAATAAATAAATTAATAAAATCGGCTTTTTTAGTCTAGTGGAGAAAGCTCTAGACTATCAACCCAGAGGTCCCTGGTTCGAATCCGGGCTCGGGCATGGTTCTTTTCACTTTCTTTATTCTTTCCTGCACATTTAAGAATTATGGAAAGCAAAAAATCCACAGCTTATTTGTGGAAAATGTGGAATTAATGGACAGGAACAACTAAGGGCTGGAAATGCTTGCCGAGGATAAGGCATAAAACTAGCCTCGGTTAAAAGCAATTCAAATTGTCTTTCACGGTTGTTTCGCCTTATCAATAATTCACGTATGGTTCCAATCAATTCCTCTAAATAATCTATCCTTTCCTTTCAGGTCAAAGACCAAACCTTGTTTGTATAAGGCGCATGCCTTGGTTCTTTGATCTCTTAAAAAAAAAAAATATATATATATATATATTTTCTTTGAGCTTTTTCCGTATTTTTTAAATTTCAAATGAAAAACTTTAAATTGAATTGATTTTTTTATAGTCCATTAATGTTTCTAAAATTTTAAACAGGATTTCTTAATTTTCATTAAATATTTTTAAATTTCAAATGGAGTTTAATTAATATATTCGGAGTTTCAAAAGAAACTCGGAATTTGAATTAAAATATATTATATGCATTTCAATTGGCTTCATCTGAGTTTCAAATTGAGTTTTGATCTTAGCTTATCTTAATTGACTTTCAATTGAATAATCTTAATTTCCATTGATCTTAAAAGTTCTGAAATATCTGAATTTCACTTGATCGTTTCCAATTTGCAACTCCTTATTTCTGAATTTCAAACTATGAATTTATAAAGTTATGAAGTAATGATGTTTTAAGAATTTGCATAAATTTTCCGAATTTCAAATGGAGTTCTGATTTGTGTTTCACCTTTTCTGAATGCATCATTTAAATTTTGTATATTTTGCTATTTGAATCAAGCTTCTGAATGAAAAAGTAATCAGATCTTAATTTAGTTTTGATTTAAGTCCTTAATAATTTAGGAAAAACTTTTTATTTTTCAGGCTTTTATTCAAAAGTAGCCTATTTTTTCGTTAAGCTTTGAAAACTTTTGTGCTTAACAGTTTCTTAGTTATAACAAAGTTTTACGCGGTTGGCTTTCAAATTGTCCAAGAAATGAAGAAATGAAGCTGCACATGAAACACTCTTTGTCGAGTCAGTGAACACGACGCATCGGTGCAGCGAAGCACATTAAAAAAGTAGGCAAAAAAAAAAACTGAAAAACACACGAAACAAAAATTGGACCAAAAGACACACAAAAGGACTCACGTGGCACATGACACGCAAAGATAGTGAGTGCAACGAGTTGCATTTATGCAGGAATGGCAGAAATATTTCATGTTGCTATTTTGGTAGCTTTGCTCGAAATACTTCTGCTGGAAACACTGACACGAAGACGCCTAGGCACGCAGCGACTGTCAATCTTACTTTAAACTTGGCTTTTGTAGAATTTTTCAATTATTCTATTTGAGAAACACAGTTGAACACACATACGCACACACTTAAATTCACTGGCACACACTAGCACACATGAAGTTTGCTAAAAAGCAACTCAAACTGAAACTTTTGCACACACACACACACACACACACGCACACATATAAACTCATAGATACCACAACAAGCTGCTCACAAACCATAACATTAGCAGAAAGCAACAACTTTTAAAAAAAAAGTCAAAAAAAATAGTAAAGAAAAACTTATAGCTGCTTATTTTGAATGCGAGCTGTGTGCAGTGACAGCGTAAGCAACCCGGGTTTGGCACGCTCACGGGTCTCGAGCGGTATGTCAAAATGTATGCGCTAAATAAATTTCAAATATGGAAAAGAAAATGAAACAGACACAGAAAAAACCTGACATGTAATAAAGTTAAGGAGCAAAACTTGAGTGTCGTTTGCGGAGTTGCTGTAAGAATATCTTAAGTAGCTTTCTGCAAGTTTGACCCATTTTTTTATTGGCCTTGTGGAAAATCTAAAATTTGAGTTAAAATTAACTTAAATGTGGCTTTGTATTTATTCTTTGTTTTTACTCATATTCACTAGGAAACTTCAAATATCAAAGGTGTTCTACTCTTTTTTATATAAATTAGAGTTGGTAAATTTGCAAATCTGACTTAATACTCGCTTAGATAATAGTCGCTTATATCACATCAAATTTTTCTTAACTCTAGTGAGATAACATTATTTTCTACCCCTCAAAATATAAGGATACGTCTGAATGACGTACTTTCTTTTTGTGTCATTTAAGGATGTAATAAAATAAATAAAAAATAAACTGGCCATTTCAGCCCTAGGAAGGACTTTGACCTAGCTTCTATTGATCAATTGTGTTGTGCGTGTTATTAAATGTTTGATCACAAATGACCGAGAACTGGACCTACGTGTTTTATACCGACTCCGAACGGCTTATGTTTTCAAGAAGCTTTACATGTCAATTTTTACTCTCTGAGGTTTGCCATTGTCTGCAGAGAGGTGACGACCGAACAGAAAAATTAATTCAATTGAAAAACTTTCTGTCTGAGCTGGAATTGAACCCGGGCTACCACAGTTCTTTAGCTTAGGAGCCACGCATTCTACCCACTAGGCTACGGCCGCCACTAAGTTTTTATTGAGATCATTTATTTCATTGATTTTTAGTCAAATAAAGAATATATAAACATGCAATAATAGAAAACATAAAACAAATAGTAAAATTAATTTTGTTTTACAAAAAATAATAAAAATTAGACAGTCTTTACATAAGAACACAAATTGAGTTCTTAAATCAGAATTAATTAAAAATGTTCGACTTCATTTGCACAAAAATGCATCAAATAATGGTTCAAAACAAAAAAAACTAAAATCGAGCAAGTTTATATGCAAGTATTGCAAACTTGATTTTGGTGATCTTAACACAAAGGTGTTTTACATACGACGCATACCTTTTTTGACATGGGTCCTATTTTAGACTGACAGAAACGACAGTATTTTCTATTTTTCTATGTTTTGGCTGATCTGCACTGCCTTCACTTGATTTTGGTGATCTTAACACAAAGGTGTTTTACATACGACGCATACCTTTTTTGACATGGGTCCTATTTTAGACTGACAGAAACGACAGTATTTTCTATTTTTCTATGTTTTGGCTGATCTGCACTGCCTTCACGATCACTATTAGTATCATCTGGATAGGCCTATGGAATAGCACTGCTTCCTCCAGTGCTGTCGAATGTATTTTGTAAGGCTACTTGAATATTGCTTCGCAAAGTTCTTGACAATGAAGTAATTGTAAGTCTTTTTTCATCCAAGGTATTCTTAACGATGACGAGAGCACCTTCTGATAATATTTACGGCGTAAGGGCTTTTTATTGATACTTATCATGTTATGCTGATATATGATATAGCACATAACTGTTTTAATAGACTTGTTATTTGTGAATCATCTAATCTACATGTAGATGACATGTTTTCAACAAATAAAAATTAAAAAACAAGAATAAAACACTAATATAGTGAAACGAAACACAAAAAGGTGATAATAAAAAATGTATACAATATGCAATTAAGAAACCAAAAAGTAACACAAAAGATAATGCTACGTCTTTTTGACGTACGTTATGATCATAACTCACAAAAAAACAAACTCACCTCAAACAAACAATCACCAATAAAGAGCTGCAGCTACTGACTGACTAAACTAAGCGTGTGCAGTTGCTCTGAAAACAAATGAAGGACTAAGAGCGTAACAGAAAAAATGAATACGTCATTTCGACGTGCATTATCTTACTAGGGTTAAAGGTCTTTTCATTAATACGTAAAAAATTTTGTGTGGATTAAAAAATTACAATGGAACATTTTCATTGTACATTTTTAGAGTAATTTTCTAAACTTTATTGGGTACTTTTTAAAAAGCCAAAAAAACCCATAAAACGGGCGCCAACAATTTAATTTAACAATAGGCCTTTAATACATATATATAAAACAAAGTCGTGAAATGTGTTACTTATTCCATTTTAGAGTTTTTGATCAAAATGAACACATTGATTTTTGAAAACAATGTGTTTTATTTTTAAACATAGTAATTTTCTCCAGTGTTATGATAAATAAACTGACATTTGTCTTTCAAGTATAAAGAATTTCTAAAACAGAATTTTTTTGAGGAAGTGAAGACATTTATTTAGGGGGTACTGAAATATAAAAATAAATACTATAAATTTATACACCGAGAAAAAAATCTGGTTCATTTTACTGAAATTTCAGGTAAAATTCGCCAACATTAATCGTCAAGTTAAGATAAACTCATGCCATTCAGGTCAATTTAACCTGTTTTTGTGGTTTAAAGAAACTGACAAATGTGATTATCTTAACTGAGTTTTAACCAGCATTTGTGGTTAAATAAAATTGAATATAGCAATCAAATACTAGGTTTACATGTTCTTACCTCAATCACCTTCATGACAATTTTGGAGTTTTTCAACAATCACATCACGAGAAACAAAATGAAGACTAAAAAACACCCATTTTGACCACAGCGGGGGCCAGAGGGAGAGCTAGATCAAATAAACCATGGCAGTTTATTTTTTTACATGAAATGACCATAGAATTAGTTTTGTTTAGTTTAGTTTAGTTAAGTTTAGTTTAGTTTAGTTTATTTCATAAAGTCCTTAGATACAGATATCTTTACAGACTAGGATTAAAATAATATATTATAAAATAAGTTATACCGTTACAGGTGTAAGTAAAATGGTATAAGAAATAATAATAGGCTTATGTTAAAGAATATTATTAATTAAGTTTTTGAAAACATGTTTGGGAACTTTTAAATCAATTTCATGTGAAATACATAATTCATTAAAAAGAGTCAAAGCTCTCAGTATTGGCTAATTAAAGGCATAATTAGTTCTACAATATTTTAAATAAAAGAGTTTTGAATTTCTTAAATATCTTTGCGGAGTATGGAAAGAAATAAGCTCTAAAAGAGAAATGCAGTCAATAATGCTAGAAATTATATCATGTATGAATAAGAGCGATGAAATCTTTCGTCTTGAGTCAAGAGATTTAAATCCCAGAAGCAACAGGCGCGTACTATATGGTGGCAAGGGATCATTAAAATTTATTGATCGCAGTACAAATCTGGTAAAGTTCTTTTGTATTTTTCAAGTCTGAAAGAGGTAGAAGCATAAAATGGAGACCAAATAATGGAAGCGTACTCAAGTCTAGATCTTACAAAAGCATTAAATAACATACTAAAGGTATGTGGATCGGAAAACTCACTACTATTTCTTCGTATAAATGCCAGCAAAGAGTAAGCCTAAGGAATGAGAAAATTTACATGGTCAATAAATGTAAATTTCGTATCAAAAATAACACCCAGATCGCGATAAGTATCAGCGGATTGGATAATTGAATTATATAAAAAGTAGGAGCTGCTCAAAGTATTGAGAGTGAGTTTAGAGAAAGTAACATGATAACATTTAGCGAAGTTTAACGTTAGACCATTAGTTTGACTCCAAGTTAAAACTCTAGAAATATCCGCTTGTAGTTCAACAACGTCTGTAGAGCACAAAATTTTCTGAAAAAGTTAAAAAGTTGAAAAAGTTAAAAATTAGATAAAATTGAAAACTTCAAGACAGGTTCATTTCATCGACCTTATCCCGAGGTACCTTTTGTTAAAAATTCTGCATCAGTAGAGCCGAATTTGACAGCTAGTAGGTTTTTTTTTTGGCTACCATGTTTTTTCGATATTTTCTACATGTGTTTTTGTAAACCAGATCCGTCAGGTGAAAGTTTCGTGGATCAGGTTAATACAATATGGTTAACTCTTCTAACAAAATTCGTCAGGTAAAAAAAAACCTGGACAGGTGAAAGTGTTTTTCCCTCATTGTATATATAATACATACTTTCCTCTGATTTTTAAAAGTAAGTTCATGTTTAACCCTAACCCTCCTGACACGGGTAGCTGGGTACCCGAAACAACTTTGAAGTCAAATATTTTTGCAGCCAAAAAGTTACAAACTTGAGGTTCCATGACATCTTATAAATAGCCGTTTTCTACAGTTTTTTCGAATGTTTAGCATGCTAGAATTTTTTGGTTGGTTATAGAGCCTATCCAAAGCTGAATAGTCTTTACCCTCCTGATAAGGGAACCCGGGTACCCGTAAATTTATTCACACATTTTGTATGAAGAATGTGATGTTAAAGTAGTTTTGGGTTCTTTGTAAGTCTGTTTTTTTATTGATTTTTTTATTATTGATTTTTAAGGATTTGAAGCCGTTTTAATACAAACTTTGTATCTGGGTATTATGTATTATAATAAGCAAAACACTCTCTGTCTGCCCGTCTATCTGTCTGTGTTATGTCTATAGACTCCAAAGCTACTGGACCAATTGAGCTGAAGTTTTGGCAGTCTGTTTGTTTCACGTTCGAGATGGCTTAGGACATTTTGCCACACCCATCTTTTACCGCCCACAAATCAATAAAAATGCTATATTTCAGACGGTTTGGGTTGTATTAGACTAAAATTTGGAAATTTAGTTCGCTTGATTACTGTCGGCAATTGGTTAAAAATGATTTGGCTGGGAAAACGACCAATTTTATCTCTATCTGTTGAACCATATGGAAATGCAGCTTCCCGGCAAACTGACTCAGAAATGTTTTTGTTGATCATAAGCTCAAGAGCAGCCAGGACGTTGGTGTATCGGGTTTTATGATTATGAGTGGCCATTTCATATGGTTTACAAGTTTTCCGTCGTCAACTCAAAGCCAAGTGATGCCAAAAAGCCACAAGGAGAGTTTCTTCTATTTTTGGCATTTGGATGAATGCTAGAATAGACCCAACGCAGCCACTTCGATCATGTTGCAAAAAAAGGCCATCGATTTGCTTCTGGTATATCTACTCAACCTTTGTATTTGCTGTAGAAGACATTTATTTCCTCTTTTCCATTTACTGCTGGCACTCTTCGTAAGTACTTCATAATTGACAAAAAGAAAACGCTTTTCTTCTTCCTGGTAACGACAGATAAAAAAAGTTAAATTTTTTTTGAATGCATATCGAGTTTTACCTATATCGTCTGCTGAGTGTGGCCGTAGCTCTTGGATGTTAGCTTTATTTTGTCATATGGTACCGACGAGTCTTATTCCTCTGACTCGTTGCTGATTGGCCAAAATAACTTACGACGAGATATTTAGATATCCATTTCGTCATAGTAAATTGTTCAAAGAACTCGATGATGGTACATTTTTTCTGGTTATGAGGGCTTGAGTGGGGTTTGATGGGCCAGCAGCACTTGGTGTAGCCTACAGACACATTCATTTTGATAATAGATGCATTTCGTTTGCGCGAAATCGAAAACAGTTTATAAAATCAAACCAAAGTCAATTAACTTTACGAGCCGAAACCTAAACACTAACTGACAACGCGATGAAACAACGAGCTAACGCATGATTAAACATTCACAAGCACACATACACAGCCGATCATTGTCTTCTCATCACGCTAGACCTAAACAGTACCATGCACGGAAAAGTCTAATCTTTGACTTTCAGTGTCCAAATACAAATTACACATGGGTACCCGGGTACCCTTATCAGTAGTCAATGTATGTAAATGCTATCAGGACGGTTAGGGTTAAGAATCCTGTGTCATAGGTCATAGGCAAAAACCGGCCCGCTCATATGAATCGCGCAAGTGCAACAATAAACTTTAGTCTCGAAAAGATTTGTTATTATAAAAGAACTGTTTTTATTCTTCCATCATTTGGCATTTCAAAATATATTAAACACGTAAAATATATTAAAGTCGTGAAATATATAAACAAATAAGATGTATTCTTTTAATTAATATATCTTGTAGAGATCTCTCAGTAAAAAACAGGGAATAAAGTGTACTTGGTTAGTTATACCAATAAACAGACCAGTTATACTTATCATTTTGATTGACTTTAGAATTCATAGACTCTTTGGTGCATTCTTCATCTATACGATTTCAATACGTTTACTTTTAAGTTTGAACAAAGTCAGTCAATCAGGCAGTACCTTTTCAATGATACCTCGTAATGGTAAATCAGGCAAAAGATGGAGGAGTTATGCATATTTTAATAAAAATTGCAAAACAAAATATTCTAAAAATCACTGCAACAAACAAAATATCTTTTGTGTTAAAGCAACTTTCCCAAAAATTTTGAAGCAGAACTCTGTAATTCTTTGATTTACACTATTTGTGACAATTTGTTTTACTAAAAATATTATGGCAAACCAAATTATAAATATAAACGCAACTAACTGACGGCTATTGCTGGAGCCGAAACATTTGAGGAATCATCGTAACGTGAACCAATGTTTGTTTTAAGGGGGAACCGGACCACTTTTTTTGTGAGGCGCCTTATGTTTATACGTTGAAAAAATATTCGAATTTTGGGTCAGTGTAGTTAAGAACAATCATACATTATTAGTATATAAATATCAAATAAATTTACTGAATACATTCTTAAACATGACATTAGCACAGAAAAAAAGGTATACTTTTTTACCTAAAACAGAGGTTGTGCTTATTAAATAATAAAAAGTTCTAGTTCGTCATAAGATCGTAAAATCGTGACAAAATACAATAAAATAAAATAAAATATTTAGAAACTTTTGAGCTTTTATTCCCGTCCTAAAACTCAAAATTCTTTTTATTATTCATATTGTTTGGGTATTTATAAAACGAAATAAACTTTTTCTTTCATACTCGTTGGACAAAGGCGGCGTAGCAAAAATTTAATATTTGAACAAAACTTCGGAAACGGCGCACAGTGATGTTTTAGTGGCAAAAAAGCAATTTGCGACCACAGAATTTCAAAAATCTAATGATGCAGATTTATAGAAAAATAATTTACTAAGAAAAATCAATTATTTGTTTTGATAAAAGATTATATTTTATATTTAAAAAAATCGATAAAGGTCACTTAAGGATGTACAGCGAAAACTGATGAAAGGTTTCATACAAATAAGTAGAGTATTTTTGTAAAATACTTTGGTTACTACCGTTTTAATTTTCCTTTTTATTGAAATATAGCATATTTTATTATTTTTAAGAAAAAATTTTCTTGATTACATAAATGGTTTAATATATATGGGCAAATCCAAATAACTTTATAAAATTAAATGTTTGCAATTTTCTACGGAAAAAATTAAAAAAGTTTATTGTTGCTTGTCGTTTCAATGTAAAAAATTAAAGGTGGGAATGTCTTCTTAGGTTGGGTTAGGTTAAGATTTTGGCAGGTCTTTAGACCAGCTTAGTTAAACCATATTATTGGTCCGTTGTGACGCCACAGCATAGAAGAAGGAAGTAGTCAAGTAAAACTTTTGTGTAGGAAAGAGAAACATTTTAATTTTATTGATTTAAACAAGTTATGTATAAAATCATTTACCATTATGATCGAATTGTCTGCACTGTTTCACAAATCTAGTTTCCTTTTTCGTACATGTTTAGTAAATGTTTCGTAAACTTTTTGTTTTAGTAAAAATGGAAGGCATTGGCTTACGTTAATAGAAGAATGGTTGAGGCAAGAAGAGGACAATATATTAAATTTGTCGTTTAACTACTTAATTAAATAATTACTTATCTACCTCAATACTTTATAACCCAATTAAACGTGAATTGATTTGTCTCCAAGTGACGATATGTAAATATGATATTTAAAAATACTGTGGACTTTATTTAAAATCTTTTTACGACGAAAGAATGTTTATGAGTAATAAAAATTTGGCCTTCAATTACCTCCTCCCCAAGTTAGTTACTTTCGCTAAAATTGTTAATCGAACACAACGATTTGCAATGTTTGTTGACTGGACCCGTCCGACACGTGACAGTAGATGTCTTATTTTTCGCTTGCATTAAATGAAATTTAAAGAAAGTTTGAACGTACAATGAAGAAACAGAGTGCATTCTGTTTAATTATACAAATGGACTTCACGTCTAATGTATAAATTTAGAATTGCCTGCACAAAAAACTCAAAAAATAGTTGAATTTATCTGTACGTGATCGTGGAATGCTCCTCTAGAAACATGTTATATTAAATATGAAGCTAGTGTTATGCCTAGAGCTCAGTTTAATCAAGTTGCTAAGCGTTCCACTCCACAATCTTTTTCTACCACCACAAACCGCAACTTTTAATCGTAAATTGATGTTCTTTAAATGTAGAAAAAATTAGCTGCTATTTTTTATTTTGAATTTTTCGTTTTATAATTAAACAAAATGCGATAAACAATTTTAGATTTGCTTATATGAGCTACTTACCGTTTTTTGTAGCATGGTTGCAGGTATAGGTTAAAACCATAAACAAAAATAAATGCAGCAACAACCAGTTACTTAAGGCTTGATAACCCAAGCGTAAGGAACGTAGCGCGACGTTGCCAACTGTCAAGTTAAAACCTGTTCAATTATAAATATGTACAAGTCGTTACCGAAATCGTAATATGGCAGGACGCAGCGTAGAAGTCTATAGAAATTAGATTTTTATGCCACGTTACGATTTTTGACAGTTCGAGCTGTGGGACAAGCGAAAAATTTTGTTTAACGTCACAAAATTATAAATAAGAATATTATATAAGAAAGGATGCAGTCTTTTATTTAAGAGGAGAAGTTAATAAGCCTACTAGAAAAACAATACAATCATAACAAATTTTCTGCGGGCTACAAATCAGCGCCTGCACTACGTTGGACTACGCTTTCGGTAATCGTTTATCCTCGAGGAAACATCGAACTACGCTACTTCCAGCTGCGCCACCTTACGTTAAGATTCGATAATCAAGCCTTAACTGATTGACTGTAATTCGCAATTGCATAAAGGAATTAAAAAAACTAAAACCATATGATTTTATTTATTTATGCCCATCAAAATTGTCAATCGTGGGTCTTGGTTTGCAGAGTAAATTATTAAAATGAGTTAATTTTCTTAACCTAGCTGATCACGGAAAAATGGAAGGCCAGCTAAGAAAATCAACTGCATTAACGTAAATGATGGAGCAGAGCAATCAAAGTACCAGTACGAAACAATATATGTTGTGCAAAGAGAAGTATAAAAAGAGAAATATTTTACCACCTTATATTAAGAATGAGAAGAAAAAATGTTATCCTGGAGAAATACGAATATAGGATAAGGATGCTTTAGTTAGCTTGCAATGTTTGTTGGATTGTACAAGGCGTCTTTTTCAAAGTTTTTCTGACAAAAAATTAAATACTATGATGGCTTTAAGTTACACTCTTACGACTAATGTAATCACAATCTACGAACTGATGTAAGTGACAGCAATATGCTTTTAGTATTGATGGTGCCTTTAACTTTACAGTCGAGTACTGTATTAAAACTTGCGTAATATAAGTCCATCATCAACCAATACTTTCGTCCGATTTACGTATGTTATATTTGTGAAGCGAAACCCTCCGAAAGAAACAATTTGTTTAATATCTCTTTTAGTTATCTCTACACCCAGAAAAAAAAAATCTGGTTAATTTAACCAAATTTTAACTGAATTTCAGGTAAAATTTGCCAACATGAATCATCAGGTTAAGATTACCACATGCCATTCAAGTAAATTGAACCTGTTTTTGTGGTTTAATGAAACTGACAAATGAAATTATCTTAACTAAATTTTAATCAGTATTTGTAGTTAAATCGAATCAAATCTGCTTTATTTAACCAAATGCTAGGTTTAAATGTTTTTACTTCAATCACCTACATGCAAATTTTGGAATTTATCAACAATCACTTCACGAGAAACCAAATTAAGACCAAAAACTTATTTTTGCCCCCAACAGGGGCCAGAGAGACAGCTAAAATAAATTAGTTATGGTTAGCCCAAATGACAGAAGAATTAGATAAAATTTAAACCTTACAGACAGTTTGAATTAACCTACCCTTTCCCGAGGTACACTTTGCTGGCAAGTTGTTTTTCCGCTAAAAGCCACCATGTTTTTTCCTCTATTTTCTACATGTAATTTTGTAAACCTGATCCGTCAGGTGAAAGTAACGTGAATCAGGTTAATACGATGTAGTTGATTCTAATAACCAAATTCGTCAGGTAAAAGTAACCTGGATCAGATAAGAGTATTTTTCCCTGAGTCTAGGAATACAAAAGTAAGTTCACTTTAAAATGGAAAGAAAAAAATCAAGAGTTCTGTGCTTTAATCAAGCTAATAGGCTATCAGTTTACACTCAATCGTAAATTTCTCAATTCAAGCAATATTTTGCTAGAATTGAGGAAATTTAAAACACATGATTAAGGTAAAAATACTCAATTCTAGCAAAATTTTCTAAAACTCAAGAATATTTTTTTTACGTTCGTTTTCAATTAGCTGAAAACTAGAATAATTTGCTAGATTTGAGAATTTTTTTTTCTTGAATTAAGAACAATTTGCTTGATTCAAGTAAACAATTTGCTAAAAATATTATAATAATTTTCTCGATTTCAGAAATTTATTGTCCTTGAATTGAGAATAATTTGCTTGATTCAAGTAAACAATTTACTGAAAACTAAAATAATTTACATAATTTGAGAAATTTATTTTCCTTCAATTGAGAACATTTCGCTTGATTCAAGTAAATAATTTACTGGAAACTATAATAATTTGCTCGATTTGCACAAAGCATCAACACTTTCGCATGCTTTGTTGGCACACATTGGCGACAGTGATCTTGAACGTAGATTTTGTTGTCTAGCGACTCTTACAACAAGTTCAAGATTTTCATGATTATTGTAATTCGCTGAATTGTTCAAAGGCAGAGTTGCGTTTGCTTAAATTAAGAAAATATTTTCTTGATTCAAGTCTTGTTCCAGGTTCTAGAATCAAGTATTTTATGCTTGTTTCAAGCTGTTTATTTTGCTCAATTTTGGCAATAAATGCTCATTATAATTGTTTTTTTTTTCTTAATTTTAGTTTTTAATGCTTGATTTGAGCAAATGAGACTTAATTTTAAGTTTTCTTATATCAAGCAAAATATTCGTTTAATATAAGAATATTATTTCCCTTAATGTAGGGAACTCGGGATTAAAATAAATAAATAAATAAATTTTGATAAAATTCTTAATTTATGGTATTTTATCAAGCATACAAAATTTCATTGTCTTCTATTTTTTTTTTTCAACAAATGTATGAAACCATCCTACTGTGCGGCGCGCCGCGGTCATATAAAATTATAAAATAAAAAAGTATAAAATTTGTCAGACGAGAGTTCCAGTTAAAATCTTTTACCATTAAGTGAAATAATGAAACCATTTGAGTTTTTTGCGAGAAACGCAATACTAAAGACAGTTGAGAAAATTTTTCATTAAGCCAAAACTTTTGTTATTTGGCCATTAAAAGTCTAGACGTAAGCTTAAGACAATAAACCCTAAAACATTTAGTTAAAGTACGAGTTATACTTTAATTCCAGAGAGAATATAGGTACACAAAAAAAAACCTTGTAACATATATCCTCGAATAAATGACTTTATTGCACATATAATCGTTACAGCTACTATAAATCTTTAAAAACTTTAGAAAATTATTGCAACAAATCAATTTTTTTTATTTAATATATTTTTTTGCTTTTGCAATATATGTATGTAATATAGCTATATAGATGCCAGGGTTCAAATACGGTCGGTAGCACACATGCACCATATCGTTCACTGCAAAAAAAAAGCATGCTCATTGCTTACCATAACTCAAAATATCTGTAGCAATTTTTACGATTATTGCAGTTCCACATAATAAATTTAAGCGGCATAAATCATTTTCGAACTCCAAACAGCAGCAAAGGAGCAAAAAAAAAAGAAACAGTAACGGGAACAACATCAGCAATAATAACGGAAACAATTTTGCCTCAAAAACCGAGCACTAAACTTGGCATATCAACAACTGTCGGAAAATGCAAAAACACAAAAAATCAGTTAAAAAAATTGCCATGAAATACATGCTGCTGCAAAACTGCAACATACACTGTAAAAACTAACTTTCAAGGAAAATCAATGCTTCATTTTGAGCTAGTTTAACACAAATAAAAAAAGGAACATAAAAATTGTATGTAGAAAAAAAAACAAGTTAAAGCTATTTTATTGCAATGAGAAAAACACGTAGCTACACGATTTTGAACGCAATGAAAAATATTTTTGGCATTCTTGCGAGGCGTCAGCAAGGACCTTGCTGCGGTGCACCAACACATATGCAACACATTTCACAAAACACAATATTAAGCAAACAATGATAATGCGAAGAAGCTGTTTTTGTTGATGTTGTAGTAGAAGGATGGTGAAAAAAAATACACACACACACATCACAGACACAAACAGTGCAGCTACAATATAATAATTTTTACGCTTCCTTGCACAGTGCAATTCATGGCATAAAAATGCAGCAGAGAATGCAAAAATAAAAACAACAACAACAGGACTACGAGCCAACATAAATAATATAAGAATATGTATTGGCGCGGTATGATTGGATGGGGAGTATGTGGGTTAAGCTTACAATATAGAGTTGATAAACAACGTGTTTCAGCTTAAAGTGCAGCAAGCAACAGCATCTAAAGCTAACTCCTTTCTCGACTTTCCAACTGATTCTAAGTCACAGTTTTACCTCGATCGCTCTTTGTGTTGCTCCGACTGACTGGCTGACCTTACTTGTGTCTGCATCCCGCCACCCATCTGGTGTTTATGCTCTTCACCCAATGTAAATGCAATTTTTTTGGCACACGTAAGTTTTTGATATAGCATCTGCAGCAGAGGCAATAACAACAATAGCAATAGCAATAGCAACAATATTAATACCAACATTTGCAACAACAAAGCATTCCTTCCAACCTTGCTGGCGCACAACTCCAACAACAACAACAACAACAGCAAACACAGCACTGTGTGAAAAATGAATTTTTGTTACCCACTGACACGGTTTTAACGTTCCGACCATGTCAGAAATGGAACAAAGTATTTTTTAAACTTTTTATACCAGCTTCAAGAGATCATATGTTGTAGTTGTTGTTGTTGTTGTCTGTATAGTTGTTCTTGTTGTAACCGCAACAATTCTGTTTCCCAGCCGAAATGTGCCAGAGTCAAAGTAATACAAGCAACAAAAACAATTTTATGCAATAAAGCATCACGGGTTACTCCGCATCGGGGCATATGTTTAGGGCACGCTATGGTACAGTACAGCAAGAGCAAAATAGCAGTATTAAATGAAATAACCAAAAAAACTACACACTACCTTTAAAAGAAATCAGAATAAAATTCGAAATATTTTTCCATAAAATGTGTATGTGTGTGTGGCGCTGACTTAAAAAGCAACTGACAGCAAAGATAAAAAAAAATAGCAGAACGAGTGCGCGAAAATCTCGCGTCAAGGAAGTTAACTTTATGCTGTATTGTTCGAGCAAAACATAAGTTATATGAAGAATGTGCGAAATATAAGGAAAGTATTTAAAAAATTGGCAGTTAAATAAAACCACATCGTTGGAGGTAAGCAGACTCAAGATATTTCCGCATTTTCTGCAATTTATTAAAATGAACAGAAGCTTAAAGAAATGAACTTTCAGATCAAATTAAGTCAATGCCAACAAAAAACTTGTCCTTAAGAAAATATTTTTTTAATTTATAAATTTTTGAATTTTAAGAACTTTTAACACAAATACTACAATAATTAAGTCATTATCAAATATTATTAAAAATAATTATTACACTGTTCATGTTCAAATATCAAACAATCTGGAGACATATCATTTCAACATAATTCGAGGACCCTGAATTTAACGGTGTTTAGCGTTTTTTAATCCTTCAACAAGTTTTCGAGAAATTGAAGGTTCGAGGTTAAGTACATGTTGATGCAGTTTTTGTTAGAAAAACATTTTTCTTATCAACTTAATCGACTTCGTGTCAATGAGTGAAACATTAAAAATTGCCTGGAAAATAATTTCTTAAAACAGTTTAACCCTCGAAACCCAACTCTTATGGTCCAGATTGACCTCAGAAATCAAAAAATCCCTTTTTTATAAAAGTTTTGTTCAAACAAAATCAAGTAAGCTTATTGATCGTCGGATCAATGAATTCCTAGAACACTTTTAATTACCGCCTTGACACAACCCCAAGTCAACAACTCATTATGGCTGAGAGCTAGTTTAAATTGCTCATCCTTTAATAAGCGACGAATATCGGGTCCATTTTGTATTCCTGTAAAAAATGAATGTGAGGGAATGAAATTCTAAATCGTGTAAACACCAACCTTTCTTTATTTTCATACTACTTAACCGAGGAAAAATTCTGCAAAATTCGTTTCTGATGACGAATCTGATGAACATGGTAAAAGTTTCCATCAGGTGACGGCGAGACTCAAGCACTTGTACAGTGGTAAAAAAGTAGATGCTCTCTTAGGAGACATTTGTTGGAGTTTACACGAAGAAGCAGAAAAAAAAGATGAATCTATCTGAGAAAATAAAGAAAGATATGTATGAAAAACTTAGTTTTAAAACTTTTGAGGTCGTTTTAGGGACACAGAAGTTTAGCTAATTTGGTTTAATTTGTAATTTCATTTAGCGCCACTATATCAGGGGAATATTTTTCCTTCAAAAAGCTTACTTGTTTTTGTTTGAACAAAGCTTTTATATGAAAAAAGGATTTTTTTGATTTATGAGGTCAATTTGGACCATAAGAGTTGGGTTTCGAGGGTTAAACTGTTTTAAGAAATTATTCTCCAGGTTATTCTTAACGTTTCACTCATTGACATGAGTGTCGATTAAGTGATGAGAAAAAGTTTTTATAACAAAAACTGCATAAACATGTGCTTGACCTTGAACCTTCAATTTCTCGAAAACGGGCAAAGAATAACAAAACGGTAAACACCATTTAATTCAGCGTCTTTGAATTAAGCTGAAATGATATGTCTCTAGCTTGTTTGCAGAAAAAAGTGACCGATTCATGCACAGTGTTATTAACAATGAAAAGATTTCCTTAAATAAGTTTGAATGGTAAAAGGAAAAACTACAATCGAAGCACAGTGGTAGTTCATGGCCATGGAAAGAAAAAGAAATATATTTTTTAATACATCTGATAAAAAAAACTTTTTCCAAACAACCACATATTAGCAATTGTAATATATGCAATCAAATTTTATTTTCTGAAAATGTTCTACTTCTCAGGACTTGGTATCTAATTTCCTTTATTGATGAAATAATTATATTTGGATTCTGAAGCTCTGAAGCTTTACCTTGAATTTGACATACATTTTCAGTCCACAACTAACAACAGTGATTATTTTTTGTAACAAAAAAAAATTACTCAGATTTATTAAAACACTCTTAGAATTGATTCTTTCTTTGAGCCAGTTAAAAATAATGTTCCAGTGAGGCCATTCATAAAAATATCGAATGCAGATATATATATTGTTGGTAAAGTTTCTGCAAATCTTAACGTAAAAACATTTATTTTTAATGAAAAAATACATTAGTGAGTTTTTGCGAACACCATATATAAAAGCAAACAATTTATATTAGTTTGGGGATCGTTACCAAGCTAGCACAGGTTTCGATTTGTAACAAAAATATGTTATAATTCGGTGGTATTCCAATTTTTTTAAACAAATTTAATCACAAATGGGTTTTATTAAAGTTTCAAATAAGTAATTTGTAACAAATCATTCGTGTTGTTGCAAATAAGTTAAAATACGGTGTTAATTATGTTACGAATAAATGCACTTCTTGTAAAAATGTTTCAAAAAGTTTTGTAAAATATAAGTAACTAGCTGAAACCCGGCGCGTTGCTGCCCCGCCCCGTTTCCAAACACCCATCAAATGTTAACATTGTACATAGCATGTTTAAATTGTGGTTAAATACTAACTCTGTGCTACCTATAATTCCAAAGCTATTCGATAAATCATAAAGTAACTTAATCATAAAAGCCATTACTTTTGATTGGAAAGAGATATTGGGGTAATTTTTTCACATAAATTACTTTTAAGACTTGAATTTTTTGTAAAAGATATAAAAACAACATTTTGAAAAAAATAAATTTCGCCAAAAAAATCAAAGGGTGTACCTTGTTGTTTTGATGACAAAAACATTAAAATAATTTTTGCGCTTAGCTGGAAAAATTTTTGCAAATAAATGCTATGGCATATGAAAGTTAGTCAGATGTGCAATTTTTAATTGATTTCATTTTTACAACAAAAACAATTTTTGAGTAATTTTTTGAGTAAAAAGTCAATATTTTGGACCTTTTTTGACATAATTATAAAACATAGTTTCACTGACTAAAAGGTACAGTTCAACCCATTTTGTAAAGTATATTTATTGAACTTTTGAACAAAAAAATTTGAATCAAATATATTAATGGACAGAGGAGATATTTGCATCCAAAGACCAAACTTTGATTTTCATGGCGTTTTTTCTCATTCTTTGGTAACGATGTTTTATGAGAAAGTCGTTGTACTGAAAATTTCTACAATTTTGAGTGTATGTGAGTGTTTTTGATGCCAAAATAACAGAAATTTTTTTAAATTAAAAAAAAAACTCCGATAAAAAATTATTATAATAACAAAATTGCCGTTAGTTGAAAAAGTTTGGAGGGGGCGTGGCAAAAAATAAGTATGTAACATTTTAAGTTAGAATACATTTAATATGTGCACCTAGTTTGAGCAAAATTTGTTGGGCCGTTTAGATTTGTAAAAAGGCCAAACAAACAAACAAACAGAAAATGAGTTTTATTACTATAGATTGTCAATTGTATGAAAAAATAGATTTTTAGTCATAAATTTTGATTATTTGAGATATAGGCTTTGGCAGCAAATGTTGTAAATTTGATTGGAAAGAGATATAGGGGTAATTTTCACATAAATTATTTTTGACTTTTTGTAAAAAATATAAAAACAACATTTTGGAACAAATAAATTTCGCAAAAAAAATCAGAAAGGGTACCCTTGTTGTTTACAAAACCAGTAAAATAATTTTTGCGCTTAGCTGGAAGAATTTTTGCAAATAAATGCTATGTCATATGAAAGGTACGCCGATGTGCAATTTTATATTGATTTCATTGTATGATGCCAGGCATAGTACCCTACAATTTCCGTTTAAATCGGTCGACCCGCTTTTGCAGTTAGTGGTTACATCAAGAGTGGTTACATAAGACTTGTATTCCTCGGCAGACGTTGTTCGGCCCCAGATCGCCTTAATGCCATATACGAAAATGTCAAGAAATGCGAAAAATATTCACCATTTTCAGTATAACTGCCAAAAATAACCATATGAATTAAATTACCAAACTTTAGTCAAATACAATCAAAACTGTTTGAAATATAGAATTTTTGTTGTTTTGTAAGCGGTAAAAAGGGGTGCGGCAAAATTATTTCCCTTAAACCATCTCGTACACGAAACAAATCGACTGCCAAAATTTTATCTCAATTTAGCTAAAGCCTGGCGCACTTTGCTTCACTCTACGCTGACCCCCTGAAAAGTCAGTTTAACTAAAGTGGGACAGGCCTATTTTTAGTGCACTTGCCGAGAGTAACCATATGAACTGAATTACAAAATTTTTGTCCAACACGATACAAATCGTTGAAATAAAACGTTTTCATTGGTTTGTGGGCAGTAAAAGGGGGGCGTGAAATCAATATTTAGTACAGTTGCTGACAGTAACCGTACAAACTAAAGCAACATTTTAGCTCAATAGACCCAGTAGTCAGTTTTAATGATTTCTCAAAAAGTGGGTGTGGGTGTGGCTATATAGCGATGACGCCTTTTTTTAGTTCAGTTGCCGAAAGTAGCCATACAAACTTAGGTATCACATGTAATTCTCATACGGCCAAAACTGCTTGAAATATAGCATTTTCACTGATTTGTGGGCGCAAAAAGGGGAGTGGAAACCAATTTTTCGTACAGTTACTGTCAGTAACTTCACAAACCAAAGTACCAAATTTAAGTCAAATACGACCAAAACCGTCTGAAATAAAGCATTTTCATTTCTTTGTGGGCGGTAAAAGGGGGCGTGGAAACCCATTTTAAGTACAGTTATCTACAGTAACCGTACATACTAAATTGCAAAATTTTAGCCTTATACGACCCAAACTGACTGAAATATAACATTTTTATTGATTTGGGGGCGGTAAAAGGGGGGGTGTGGCACATTTTTCCCCATAACCATCTCGTACCTGAAACAAATTGGCTGCCAAAATTTCAGGTCAATCGGTTTAGTAGTTTTGGAGTCTATAGACATCACACATCGTTTTGCTTTTTATATATATAGACATTGATTTGTGGGCGGTAAAAGTGGGCGTGAAAACATTTATATATAGTGACCGCCTCTTGGAGCACCTATACAGTAAGTTTCACTGTAAAAGTGTATAGAACTCTGGAATTGCCATGATTTCGAAAAAGTGGGCGTATTTATTTTACGACCACGCCCATTTTTTGTACAGTTACCGACACTAACCATCTGAACAAAATTACCAAATCTTAGTTTTTTTACGATTGAAACCGCCTGATATAAATCCTTTTTTGGTTTGTGATCGATGGAGCAAATTTGGCTTGTATGGGAGGTACCACGCCCCCTTCTCCAATCGTTACCAAACCTCACAGGAACACTCTCAAGATGTGGCTTTATTTTCCCTGAAAATTTCATAAAGATCGGTTCAGCGGTTTTGGAGTCTATACGTGATATAGCCACATACCCACATACCCACATACCCACATACCCACATACATACATCCATTTTTATATATAAGATTTTTACGTTAAATTAACATTATTAAAAAAATTTTTTTTGTAGCACCTATAAGAAATGTTTGTGTATTGTAATTGTAACAAATACAGTAAGGAGTTAGCAACCTAGATGCGACTAAGTTGCTTTATGTTTATATTAAGTTATATCAATGTCACAACAACTTAATATTTAAAAATTTGGTTTGAAAATGTTTTTATTAAGTCATAGGGAAGTCACTACAACTAAATGTTTCCAATTTTGCAGTGACGCACAAAAATGACATAAGCAAAATACATATTTTATTGTTCACAAAAAATTCTGTGTTGCTTGTCAATTTTTTTGTGTAGGCTTCTACTACTATGTAATCCATTTCTGTTTTATTTTAGCGTTCAACGAGACTACCAAATTGAACAAATTTTTCGTTGAATGGCAATGAATCATTGTGAAATTTTGGGTATTTATTTTGTTGCAAGAAGGTTGAAATGAGGTTTTTATTCAGTTACAAGAACATTGAAAATAGTCATTGCAACCTTATGCTGTATTAAGGTTATTATTCAGTTGCTACAACTTTAGGAAACATTATTATAAATCAAAAAATGTAGTTAGGAAAATTAACGTTGAATTGAAGTTTTTATTAAGTTACAAGAACATTGAAAATAATCATTGCAAGCTTGTGCTGTATTAAGGTTATAATTTAGTTGATGCAAGTTTAAAAAACATAATTGTAACTTATAAAATTTTGCTTTGATATATGAAAGATATATTGAGGTTATTATTCTGTTGCAAGAACTTTAGAAAAAACCATTGCAACTTATATAATGTAATAAGTAACATGCACGTTGTATTAGAATTTTAATTCAGTTGCAATAAGTTTTGAATAAAATTGTTGTAAATAAATGCTCCATTTTGGTTATTATTCAGCTGCAACAACTTTAAAAAAATATTTGTAACTTTTGATATTTAGTTACTTGCAAGAGCTATGTATTGAAGTTATTATTCAGTTGCAAGAACTTTGGAAAAAAAGTGTCTAAAAACTTCATACTCGCCATATATGATTTTTTTTTCTGCACTATGAATTTTGAGTGGAATAAATTTAAATACGAATTTCTTTAGTACTTATTATTTTCGTTTAGAATTTTCAGTGCAATATGACACTAGGAACTAAAAGAAATGTATTTAGCTAATTTTTTATTAATAACACAATAAACACTTTTTGGATGTTTCAAGTATGTTTCATCTTGTGGCGTGCAACTTAAATTTGTACCAACAACACATTTATAACATTATTAAAACACATTTTTCACCTAATTGCAACCTTATTTTTTACAAAATAAGCGTAAAATATCTGCTTTTTCGGTTGTAATTTCGTTATAATTACGATTGGCGACTCTTTTGCGACACTTTTACTAGTGTTTAGGTTATGGAAATAATTTGGCATTCCAACACAAGAGAAAGATGTGTTATTCTAAAAATTGAAAAATTCTGTAAAAGCATATTTCTTTTTGAAGAGTCTTGATATCAAAACAAACTTTATACAGGTAGATCCATAGTTGTGGAAGAATAACGCGGAATACATACATGGTTACAATGTAATCTAAAAACCAACCAATGACATAGCTGAAAGGTTTGTGGGCATGATGACGAAAGTAAATGGACAAGTTGTAAAAAGTGTTGAAGAAAGTGAGCTTTAAATACGGGTTATACAGGAAAAAATAAAAAATGTTCCACTTCCAACAAAAGCACTTATAATTTAAAAATAAAATAGTGAATTTCAACTTTTGTTATTAAAACAAAAAGAGTTTGTTCAATAAAATACTTTCCTCATACTGTTATTTGGTAAAAATGACAGAAAAGTAATTACTAAATTAAGTTGTGGACTAAAAATTTTCTCGTATGCACGTTTAAGCCTAGAAGCTTCCGAATCCCTATATTTTGTTTTTATTAGAAAAGAATCGCAGTTGCCACAGTCCTGAGAAGCTTTATTAAGTGTTTCAAAAAATCTTACACTCTAAAAAATGTTTTTATTCTACTGACACAAAAAAATATCTTGAGCTGTTCGAGCATGTCCTAAAAATTATCCGATTCAAAATGAAAAAAATCATGGATTTAAGATTATGATTTTCAAAATAAAGAATTAATGATAAATATGGTATTAAATGTTTCTTATACTGTATTTTTTTATTTTTATTAAAATAAATATATTTTAGGTGATTTTTAATAACAAGCATTTTTATGGCTCAAGAGCTAAATACTTTGTAAACTTTAGCATGTAAAAATAATACATCAAAAAGCCTCTTTTTAATTTTTTTAGAATAGTATCCAGAATTATATATATTTACAGAAAAATATGGTTTTTGCTGCTTTGGCTTGCTACCCCGGGCCTTATATGATTTTTTTTTCCCGTGGGGATAATAAATCGTTATTTTTTTAAACTCAACTTCAATGTGTTTACATAAAAAATTTTGCGTACTATATTTTTTTAGCATATATTCGTCATGGGATTCATGTGCTCTACATGCAAAAAATACATTTTGAGAAGATCGAAGCTAAAGTTTGAAGCCATGTTTTTCAAAAACATTAAACAAATTATTTTTTTAATGTCTCACCATAAATTTATGTAAAAATCGCAATTGAAAAAAAAAAATCTTTCCAATCCTTTAACTCACGATCAAAAGCACTAATTTTTTTCTAATGACAAAAAAATTATTTTTGTTTTATATTGTAAGCCCAAACACGTAATTTAAGCAGAGTAGTATCAAGAAAAAATATCACACATTTAAAATTCTTGGACAACAGCAATTTATTCATTAAAGAAAAGTTATTCATAAAGCAATTTATCAAAATTATCAAAAACCAAAATAGAATTATCTGCAACTAGACCGAAGTTAAAATACCCCACTGTTTTTTTTTTATTTTAATGTGGTTTTATATGGATGACGTCACTTTTTTTTGGGTGTAATTTTTATCCAAATATTTCACATTTAGATCTTAGAGTCCGTTTAATTTATTAAATCTTATAAGCCTAATATCAAGTAAAAACATTAATTTTTTGGAATTTTTTACTCACAGGCTTTACTATCATGATGACGTCACTTTGTACGGAAGGTGGTTGGAATTTTCAATTTATTTTTTAAATTTAAAAAATCGAGTGCAGAGTTAAGATTTAAACTAATTTGCAAAATTTTAAGCCATTGTACCAATTTTTGTGGACATTAAATCGATTTTACTGATTTCATAAAGTCACTTTGTATGGGAGATAGCCGTAAATTTCATTCAATTTTTACAAATTTTATACTAAAACTGCATATATGGTCTTAAACTTGTATGCAAAATTTGATATCATTAGATTAATTTTTGTGGAATTTATAAGAGATTCTACCTTTATGTAAAGTCTATTTGTATGGGAGGTAGACGTGGTTTTTGTATAGAATTTTATAACTCAGGAGGAAATGCTGATAAAGAATATATATACTTTTCTATACCTGCCACGCCTCCTTATCGGCATTACAAGCGGACTGACAAATTTTTTATGCGTGGGGGTATAAAAACCAACTAGAGTAGTGGGCAATTTTGCGCCCAGCAAGCTGCGCCAAGCAAAGGCCACATTAAGAGCATGAAAAAGGAGCAAGGAAGCGCACATAAAAGGGTTGCAGAACGTAATTGATTTCGCATAAATTTGCGCCTTTTTGATATATGATGCCAAAGCGAATACTTGAGTGCAAGCACATCAAGAGCTGAGTGCTCGAGCAGTCGCTCCATTTGCTATATTAAATATGAACAAGCTGGAGTGGGAGTGTTGACTGTAGCAAAGGGTTAAATCACTGTTTTAAGGCGTAAACATTGAAATGCATTAAGAGTAGTATTTGCAAAAGCAAAAAAAAAAATATATAAACAAAGAAAAGGGATCTAAAAGCACTCTTACTGCACTTGTAAGGAAGCCAAGTATTATGCTTATTAATTAAGTGCTAGAGCTAAGCACTTTAACGGTAATTTGCCATTATTTATAACAGAAGCTTTGTATTTCTTACTCTTATATTAGCTGTTTGCATTAGCATGAGAGAAGCTAATATCAAGCTTTAATAAATTTTTATCGCTTCAGCCTATAGAAGGATCTGACATCCTAACAGCAAAAAAAAAATATGCCAATTACCTTTTGTGACAGTGCTGAACTTCACTCAGTTTCCTGTCAAAATTTGTTTTTTGCTAGTGCCCCGTTAAGAAAATATTTGGCAATTTGGCAAACTTCTTATCTTCCTGCATGCTTCTCATACACAGTGCTACTCTCACTTTTAATGGCTTTGTTGCGCAAAAGTTGTTGAAGAGATGTGGAATGTTTTGTTGTTTGTGTTTTTTGCTTAGCTTGACATTACTTAATTGCTGTATTACTGTCAAAATGTCGCCTCAACTGTCATCTGTTGTTGTTGTTTTTGCTATTATTTTTGTTGTTGTACTTAACCCAGCCACCAATCCAACTGTCTCGACAATTTTATTTGCAACTTCATTACCATCAAGCGTATTACAACCAGAACAAATTAAATACAATTGAAGCGTTTTTTTTCTGCTGTCGCTACTTTTGATCCTTTGTCAAGTTACAAAAAGGATTCAAGCGCTTCAAGTCCTGCTGCCAACATTATGCCATCGTTATATTGTGACATAATGAAATTTTCGCAAGGCAACAAACAGAAATTTTGTCCAAATACTATAGTAAATGTGCACAAGCAGCAATAAAAATGTTCATTTAATAGGATATTCACAACATCGTCGTTGTCGTCGTTCTGAGAAACACAACAACTACTACTACTACTACTACTACCACTACTACTGACAAAACCATAAAATTTTGATTTGACAAAAGTTAAGATCAACAACAACAGCGAAACTTTTCCTTGTTTTGAGGAAAAAAAAAATAATATATAAAACTAAGACAAGAAAGAAGGCTATGAAAATTTGTCAGAAGGCGAGTTGGCTGGTGGAGAATTGGTGTGGCTAAGTGTATCTGGCTCAGTTTTTCTCATCATTCGCGGTAAGTCATATAAAACTGTCAACTAGCTCATATACCTTGAAAGAACAGAGCAGACTTGAGCGGAGGAGACAGCTACAACATTATTTTCCACATAATAAAATCTTGCAAATAAGTTGCTCGTATTCGTCTTTTGACAGTTTCCATTTCGGGCGCACTT
Organism: Dichetophora obliterata; assembly: GCA_963920525.1. Classification (NCBI taxonomy): domain Eukaryota; kingdom Metazoa; phylum Arthropoda; class Insecta; order Diptera; family Sciomyzidae; genus Dichetophora; species Dichetophora obliterata. Next base: position 41,059,343 of record OY986438.1, on the reverse strand, counting down.
GGCGTCGTCTTCCTCTTCGTTGTATTTGTGTGCCACTTCCGTTTGCAGCTGTAAATATTACAACACAAAACAAGCAGTGACATTATGAAATTTTCAGGTAAAACTCCATTGCAGCAAATGTGATTTAGTATTTGCAATATATGCAGATTATTTCCTTTGAGTATTCAAAATAATAGCAAATTTCTTTGGCAAAGGACATTCTCCAAGTGAAATTTTGATAGAGAGATAAAAAACAACAATTTATTTATAATACTTTCTTGATATGATTTTTGAATACAACCATAATTTCAAAATCAATTTTTAATTGAATTGAAAAAAACATAATGGTATAATTTAATAGAATTTGTATTATTCTTGTATTATTCTTGTATATATATTATTATTGTATTATAAATATAGATTAACTTTGATTAATAAATCGAAATAAATCAAATCAAGTTTCTAATGGTTTCATCAAAATTTTTTATGTAGGAAATAAGCTTGTTTGAATGGAGATTTTTTAAGTTCAGGAAAGGTTGGGGTCAGACCAGTCCATACTTTTTTCAGTGCCTGAAATAATTAAACTGATTTGAATTTTTTGTATGTTTAAATTTCGAGAATATTTTGTCGAATATCCGTATAAAATATTTCATCTAGCGGAAGCGCTTCTTTCAAAAAGCTAAAAAAAAAAAGAACAAAGAGAAGAGTTGCTTTAAATTAGAACCCATTTTATTTAATTCATGAATTCAGATTTATTTCAATCAAGCATTTAAAACAAATTATTTAAAAAAAAACTTTTATTATGAGAATAAAATTTTTGTTATGAAGTTTATTAAATGATTTCTTGAAGCAAGATTCTTGAATTCTACGCATGATTCCTCTTATGTTTTATACTAGTATACTAATATACTATTATACTATTATACTATTATACTATTATACTATTATACTATTATACTATTATACTATTATACTATTATACTATTATACTATTATACTATTATACTATTATACTATTATACTATTATACTATTATACTATTATACTATTATACTATTATACTATTATACTATTATACTATTATACTATTATACTATTATACTATTATACTATTATACTATTATACTATTATACTGTTATACTATTATACTATTATACTATTATACTATTATACTATTATACTATTATACTATTATACTATTATACTATTATACTATTATACTATTATACTATTATACTATTATACTATTATACTATTATACTATTATACTATTATACTATTATACTATTATACTATTATACTATTATACTATTATACTATTATACTATTATACTATTATACTATTATACTATTATACTATTATACTATTATACTATTATACTATTATACTATTATACTATTATACTATTATACTATTATACTATTATACTATTATACTATTATACTATTATACTATTATACTATTATACTATTATACTATTATACTATTATACTATTATACTATTATACTATTATACTATTATACTATTATACTATTATACTATTATACTATTATACTATTATACTATTATACTATTATACTATTATACTATTATACTATTATACTATTATACTATTATACTATTATACTATTATACTATTATACTATTATACTATTATACTATTATACTATTATACTATTATACTATTATACTATTATACTATTATACTATTATACTATTATACTATTATACTATTATACTATTATACTATTATACTATTATACTATTATACTATTATACTATTATACTATTATACTATTATACTATTATACTATTATACTATTATACTATTATACTATTATACTATTATACTATTATACTATTATACTATTATACTATTATACTATTATACTATTATACTATTATACTATTATACTATTATACTATTATACTATTATACTATTATACTATTATACTATTATACTATTATACTATTATACTATTATACTATTATACTATTATACTATTATACTATTATACTATTATACTATTATACTATTATACTATTATACTATTATACTATTATACTATTATACTATTATACTATTATACTATTATACTATTATACTATTTTACTATTATACTATTATACTAGTATTTGCATGGTGTAAAAAAACCAGGTAGGCTCATGACTAAAATTGCAACCATTGATACTGCTAAAACGAAACGGAATGCATTAGTGAAAACTGTGAAAGCCCAATGGGTTAACTACAGCCGTGGCTATTAATAATTTAATGCATCTCGTACTGGAATCTCACTTCAAACAACAACTTCTATCTGGATGAATAAATGTTACATAAGACTCTGATTGAGTCACACCACTTTTACACACCTCCAAATAATAAAAAGAAAAGCACAACCATTTTGCACCTTCTGTAACAAATTCACAACATCCATCTTAATTAACTGTAACTCCATTTCTACAATTCGCCAATCATCTTTTAAAAACATTAATCGTATAGATGCCCTGATTCACCCTACAAAAATAATATTATTTTAATTTATCATTGCTCTAAAAACCTAAAAATTTGCAACAAAATTTAAATCTTAATAAAAAACGATAGCTCTGGCATCTTATGCTTTGTAATTTTTATTAATTTGTAATTTTAATTATAGTTAATAAAGAATAATAATAACAATAAGAAATTTGCAGCGATCTAAGCGAGAGCAAAGCTTTTAATTCATAAGCAAAACAAAAAATTGGGAAATTCTGAATAAAGTAAGTCAATTTTGGATCAAGGACTGATTTTTGAAAAAATCTTATATCATATTAAGCAAATGATTTTACATAAGAATTTGTTATAGTCAAAAGTTTTTTATGACATAAACGCAAATAGGAAACTCGATTTGAAACAAATATTTTATACTTCTTAAAATTCACGTTATTTAGCGGTGCCCACCTAGTTTGAGAATTTTCTGGACTTTTTTACGCGTCACGTGCTTATACTAAACCAGGATTCAGAATCAAGCCTCGCAGGGAGGTTTTGGAATATGTTTAGAAAATGTCTGAAACCCAAAACAAATCTTATATTCATGCACCTCTTTAGTTATTTATTTATACATTTTGAATTAAAAAATAATAAATTTTTAAAGAATGCATTTCAAGAATAGCGACAACTCAAATTTTTAATTTTTGCGAATTATGTATATGAATTTTAACTAGATCCAAATGTGAAAAATTTCAGTCGCTCGAAATTGGCTTAGCAGTTAAAGGCTTCCAAAGTTAAAAAATGACCTAAAAATTTAGTTTGTTTCTTTCAGTTTTTCAAAAAAAAAAAGTATTGTTTAATATTAGAAAATTTTTGTATTCTTATTTTTAAAGTGGAGAACTTGGGGCTTAATAGCAATTAATGCGGTTTCATTTGAGGATATGAAGCCTATATTATTTAATTATTTAATTTAAATATTATTTAATTTATTAAACTATTAAGAATATTTGGTTTGGCAAAAAATTACTAAAATGTATTGCAGACAAAAAAAACAAAATAAAATTTTTAATTATTTCGGACATGATACGAGAAAGATCTTTACACCATCTTTAAAGTATGGTGTACCAATTTCTAAGCTGTCAGTTATACCAAAAGTACTAGATGCTATTGTAAACAAACGTTTTTTTCACAAAGTTGTAATACACATTTCCAATCATCAACATGATTTTTCGACGTCCAGCAATTTAGCAATTTTTTCAAATTATTGTATTAATGCGGTAGAGCATGGTTTACAAGTAGATGCACTTTACACTGACTTTGCGAAAACATTCGATTGCCTTCCTCATAAAGTGTTCCTACTTAAATTAGAAAAATTGAGTTTTCACTCCAATTTTATGATATGGATATCCTCGTACCTTAGGGAAATCAAATTAATTGTTAATGTTGATGGGTTTTACTCCAGCATCATTCATGCCAAGTCAGGAGTTCCGCAAGGTAGTTATCTAGGACCATTACTATTTAACATCTTCATAAATGGTGTTGTTAAAGTTTCAGCTATACAGAAATTGACTGACTGCTCGAGATTTCAAGACGACATAAACGCCTTGATATCTTGGTGTTCTGCTAACTGTATGAAGCTTAATTTCACTAAATGCAAGCTCATGACATTTTCTCGCAATTTTTCACCTTTAGTATTTAGGTACATGCACCATGCACAAGATTTTCCAAGAGTATGCTTAATAAAAGATCATGGGGCTTATTTCGATTCGAAACTTTCTTTCAGTCCTCACAGCGATTACGTTATTTCCAAAGCTAATTCGGTACTCGGTTTCATCAAGCGAAACACTAACGATGTTTTTACGCATAGAACCACCTTTATTTCAATGGTATGATCAGTTCTTGAATACGCGGCTATAATTTGGTACCCAATTTATCAAAATGACGTTCATCGGATCGAGAGATTGCAAAAAAACTTTACTAGTTTTGTACTTCGACGAACGTTTTCGCACGAAAGCATGCCACCGTACGAGAGGAGATGCCAATTGCTAAACTGGCAAAAACTTACTGTGAGACTCTACATATCTAGTATTATTTTTTTTAATATTTATTGGACGGCAAAATTGATACACCCGACCTTTTATTTTTAATTCCATTCCATACTCCCGCTAGACCGCTTAGAGAACACTGCACATTTTACGTCAAAGTTCATAGAACGAACTATGGAAATAGTGACCCTATATCTAGACGTCTTAATATGTGTAACATTGCTAAAATAAACTTAGATTTATCGAGACCAGCCTTGATAAGAGATCTATGCCATAATTTGAATTTTATCCTGTAAATGAATTTCATGAGATAAATTTAAGTAATTAATTTTCATTATTTGAAATATTCATAGCTCGTAGGCAAATCATAGTTTTAAGTTATTTCCTAATCTATAAGTCCAGTAGATTGTAAAAAATAAATAAATAAATAAAATTAATATATATATTAGATTTTCTTATGCGTACAAGCGTGTGTCAACCGGTGTAGTGTGCGTATCATGTTTACAAAATTAGTACTAAAAGTCCTAGTAAATAGAATTATATAGGTTACATTCGCACATTTGGGCAGGGGCTTCAAGATCTTATTTGGAGCTTCTGGATCGAATTCAACGTCGTGCGATATATTTGATAGGGGATGAAAGTATTTCATCCTCGCTCAACTCTCTTGAGCATCGACGCAATGTTGGTTGCCTAAGCCTACTGTATAGGTATTACCATGGGAAGTGTTCAAGGGAGATACATGGCCTGACGCCACCAGCTCGTGTGTTTCCCAGGTCCACTCGGGCAGCTGTCCAAGCCCACCCTTTTACCATTGCATCGATGCCCAATAGAACATCGCATTACCGTGATAATTCGTTCTTTAGTCGCACGGTTAAGTTGTGGAATAGTCTCCCTGCGAGCGTGTTTCCTAGCAGTTTTGAGCTGTGCAAGTTTAAAACAAATATTCACCGACACTACTCCATCTATCCATCCTCCAACTAACTATCACCCATCTTCCGAATCAACACAATGCTTACGCATTTATAGGGGGCATCCCCTGAGCGTTGGTTCAGTCTAAAAAAAAAAAAAATTTTTTGTTGTTATTCATTCTAGATACCTTTATGCCTTTCCCGCTCCCCCCTAGAACAAATCCTGCAGACATCCATGCATGTACCTATCATGCTAATGTCTTCAATTGACTGTATCTATAATTGCAATTCGTTTGAAATTCAGTTCAATATTCGAAAGTCAGAACAAAAGTTTATTCAAAACTTCTGGGATCTTTGTTTTTAGCTTAACATTAAAACTTTAGCATATAAACTATCAACATTTGAGACATATGTACTGTTCTGGCACACATATTAAAAAATTAGCTTTTGGGAAGACTTTATTCCCATCACAGTTATATGTCATGTTTTAAAGAGACATTACAATATTTGTCACCCTTAAACAATACCCAACAACTGACAACTTCTATGCTTTGCAGGTCAGTGCTTAAAAATTTATGAGTAAAGGAAGTGTTTAACCCGCCACAATCCCTTTTTTTAGAACTACTTAGAAAATGTCAAAAGAATTTCAAATGTTTCTCACGTTCATATGTTAAGAACGGCACACAAGAGTACATATAAGAACAACCGCTAAGAAAAGCAATCAAGAATACGATGCTAAAGTAAGTGCAGTACAAATGGCAGCAACTTTTAAAGTTGACAATACTGTTTTATGACCCACTTATAGCTAAAAGTTAACCAAAATAAATGAAGAAAGAAAAAATACCAAAAAAACCATTCGTATAGGTTAAGCAATCAACATATTTCAAAAGCAATTTCAGCTCAGATGGCAGCAATTGCAAAATAGCAGTGAAATAAATATAAAAAATTTCACAAAACGAACTTCTTGGCCGCCAGCGTTTGGAGTCTTATGTCCTGGTAGCTGTTTTAACATGCAGATCTTGAAGCCAGAAAAGGTGGGCGCACATTTTTTTTTCTTATTGTTTTGGTAGAGTTATAAAATCCAAAACAAAAATATATATAGCATACAATTTGGCGTTTTTTATGTTTTTTTTTTGTTTTGTTGTATGTTGTTGTCAGCCAGCTTACAAAATTATTTGAACTTGCTGCGTATTTCTTTGGTTTTTCTTTATAGCTCTTTGCCCTCTGCTCTGATCTGGTCTTCTCTTCTCTACTCTACTCTTGGTTTGCTAGAGTGCAACAATACAACTGCAGAGAATATAAAAAAATCGCCTCAAAACCCGCAAAACAATGAAAAATAAATTGAAACTGAATCCGTAACCGAAACCAGGGCTGCTCACACACCGTTGCTTTCAAAGTTTTACATTCACCGTAGTTTTTATTACGTGGTTAACCAAAAACAGTGTTTTTTTTTTCTTTCTCTCATTTTTGTTACAGCTATTCGCTTTGATTTTGTAGCTTTTCTTTTAAAATGAAGTTATAAAGTTGTGTTGGCTGCTGATGTGACAGGCTCTGGGAAACAAATTGGAAGAAGGCGCTAAAACTTAGGGGTTGCGCAGGCATTGAATTTATAAAAAAAAAACAAACAAAAAATGAGAGAAGAAACTAATGCGTGTTTTATTAAGTGTTTTGAATGTTTAATCAACAATCTATATCACGAAACAAAAAGAACTGGCCTGCTAAAATTAGATTTGGATTGCTTAAGAACAATGGGATGGTCATGAATAATGCTACCAACTCATGTTATTAAAAAATAAGTATATTTACTTCTTAGAACACTGAAAAGTAAGTATTAGTAAGTATAATTTTTTCAAATAAGTATAAATAAGTATTCTACCTCAGAAAAAAAAATTGAATATTTTTTTGATACAATTTACTAATTTTTGTTAAAATCAATAGAACCCACAATATTCTTTAAATATTGTCACACCATCTTTTTGTTCTCCTTACAAAATTTTGTGTATGCAATCTATCTAAAACCAAAAAGTCTTCAGATAAAAAAAAAACAAAATATTAATTTTATATATTTGAAATTCATATATATTTCTAATACATAAAATAGTTTAAAAACAAACAAAAGCATAACAAAAAGTTAAAAGTTATACGCACTTTCAAAGTACAGTTTAGTCTCGCTTATCCGGACACTCGCAATTCCGGACTTTGCAGTAATACGGACATCTTCACACTTCGTACATTTTAGATATTTTACCTCTATAGTTTGGACAAAAAACAAAATCGAGCATGTTTGGTTTACAAATATACTGTTGCTATGTAAATCAAGGACAAGTTGTCTTTTCAAATGTATTTCGTTGAGTTAACGGGGCTTTTTGTGAGAACAAGGATTATTTACTTGCATATTTTCATTCAGTTCATTTAGTTTACGCAGTGAATTTTTGCCTACATGTTGATAATAGTGTGAATATTAAAATTTAAGTTTAAGTAGAATAAGTTTAAAGCGATAAATCTTTTAGAGGTGTAAAATTTTAGATTTTATTGAAACTGTGAAAATCGAAAATCTACAATTTTTGATATAAATGAAAAAATAAAGACAAAATTTAAAAATATGTGTCGCAAACATTCCAAGGATCACTTTTAAGGAGGATAAAATTAAATTTAATCAAAGAAAAGGCAAAATAATTGACTAAATTTTGTCCAGGGGAAAAAAAATATCAGCCAAGGCGAGCGAGCATCCGCAATTATGTAAAAGTATTTTTGTGAAACAATATTAATTTATTATTATTATTCATTATTTATGTTAGTATATGTAATTTATTTACAAAAAATTCTAAGTAAAAGCGTTTGAATTAATAAGGCTCAACTATGCATTCAAATGTACTCAAATTTTTTTAACAAATTCTTCAGCTTTCTGTTTCCGGACACATTCAGTAATACTGTAATACTGTATACAGTAATACTGTACTGTAGTTAAATAAAAAAAAAATAAAAAAATCACATTCAAATGTATACAGAGACCAAAGAAAAGTTATCATTATTAGCTCTCACTGTCACTGAATTGAAGCGCTACATTAATTTGCTTTTTTCTATTTCGTATTTGAAATCGTATTTGTCTTGGCTGTAAATTTTATTTAAGGGTAAAGTCTAATTAGTCACTTTCGAAAATTTTTTTTTACATTTTTCGAATGTAATATATATATCTAAGAATATTGTATAAAATTTTTATGATAATCCGAGCAGTATACGTTATTTTTTCAACCCAAAGCTTTCTCTACCTGAACTCATGTTAGGACGCATTTAAAAAACTTTAAGAGCGTTTTTCTCAAAACTACGTTTTCACGGACGCCCCACACTATTTCTCCGGTGGGCTGATCCTTCTGAAATTTTATCCACATATTTAACTTAAAACAACTTACAAAATAGACTACAATCGTGTTAAAAGATTGATTATTACTATATTTTTTTTACAAATAACAGCTGAACAGCAAATAAAATGGTTTTTGTTACTTAAAGTTAACAACAATAGCTAAAAATTAATATTAATAGTCTATTTTATAGTCCTTGTCATATTGAATCTAAAACAGTTTGGCTTTTTGTTTCAGATAAACAGATGCCGAAATATCGTGTGGGAGCCGAGTTGCCTTCAAATTATTAAAAAACATTAATCAAATTTTTTTTATTTTTGTAAATTAAGACTTCATTTATAATTCCTAACAACTTTTATAAACATATCTTTCATAGCAAGCTCACGAGAAATTCCCAAAAATATCCTATTTTTTAGCCGACGAACTAGACTACACCCTTAATATTTCAGGTCTTGTCTTTAAAAAATTGTAAAATTCGACACAGCTGTATTCAATATTATTTTTTAAAAATAAAATTGACTCCAGAGTCTGTATTTTTAACGCTGTTGGTTACAATTTTCAAACTTTTTCCGCTTTTGCAAACAAAAACGTTCAACCGGAGCTGAAAAGTAAGCATAGTTAAGTATAAATCTTAAAAGTAAGTATACTTATATGTATGGAATTTTAGTAAGTATATGAAGCTGAAAATAAGTATGATACTTACAAAGTAAGTATAGTTGGTAAAATTAGTCATGAACCAAATAATTTTTGCGCTAAATCAAAATCTGAACTCTGAATTAACTCTGAATACTAAAATCAGTGATGTGCGGCGTAGAGAACATGATGTCGACAATACTATTGTCGACGGTGTCGACAATGTCGTGTAGACAATTGCTTTTAACGACGTGTAGATAATTAATGTAAAAGGCTGCATTTTTATTGTAATATTTAATTAAATTGAGTCCAAGTTCGAAGTATTCCTTATTTTTACGCCTTCTGGGCATGGCTTTTGTTTGTTAAATTGTAAAATTTGTTACTTTGAGTTAATTAAACGACTTTTCAAAAGGTTTTATGAATCAGCATAATCTAAATGGAACTTGCATTTTCGCAGTGTTGCATTTTGTTGACATTGTTTACACAATTCTCGACATTGTCTACATTGTCGACACATTCTGCATTGTCGGCACCAAAATGCCGACAATTAAAGACGACGCGTCGAGGAACATCACTGACTAAAATGTAGCATTTTGGTTATATGACAAGCACAAATTTTTTATATTCACATATAAGCTTGAATTAAGAAATCATCATCGAAGCTAAGACTCTTGAATTTGGAAACAACCTAAAAAGAACTTTGGAAATGACCTACCCAGCCAATAGCAAAACTTTAAAAACATCTTAACCGTATTGGTTTAACCATTTCGAAACTCTGTTTACTTATTTCGTTACTCTACATAATGCTCATTTCTCAAGCGTTGCCACTGTTTTGAATGACAATAATAAATTTTGTTTAAAAACATAGTCCAGCATAAAACTCGCCTCAAAGTTTTCAGTGAAAAACAATGAAATTAACGAACCAAAAATAATACGAAAAGCATAAAAAAATAAAAATAATAAAAACAACAAAAACTAATTTTTAAGTGAAATGTATATAAAAAAAAAAACCAAAAAAAAATTGAAAAAATCTAAAGAAAAATAAAATTATGGGCTACAACGATGACGACGACGACGACTGGCATTAAATGAAGAATGATGCTGATGATGGTAAAGAATGAATGAATGAATGAATGAAATGTTAATAGAAAATGAAATGCAAATAATTCTAGGCTACGATGCTCAAAACAGCATAAAATCAAAGCGCGCGCGTTTTTCGCACAGATGGTTACGTAATTTAATAAGCATCCTTAAATAAAATTTAGCTGTTATATTATTGTTGTTGCTGTTTTTGTTTGTTGTTGCTGTGTGTTTGTGCCATATTAATTCCAAAGAGCGCTTGGCGTGGCGCGCCATTGTGAAGTAGGCAGTTTATGGCGCTCATTTTGTAATTTTTATAATTGCGAATTATAAGTAATACGAAAAGAAAACAAAACATAAACAATCAAGACGTTAAGAAAGGCAATAAGAAAAGCAAAAAAAAAACAACACAACGGAAATAATATTAAAAAAAAAGCACAACAGATTATGCCAATTTCCGTTTCTTAAGGTGGCTGAGCAGGCCAACGAAGATGCTGAAACGTGTTAATCCTTAACGTTGACTTGAACCAGCCGCGGATTCTGGGCTATTTATTCTTTGGCGGCTCAAAGAAAATACGAAAGAGAGCGTGAAAAAAGAAAAGAACAAAAATAATTTGCATCAAAGATACTATGAAATGTAAATCGGCAACGGAAACGGAAATGCGAATAACAAAGCGAGATTGTTAGCAAAAGAGTGAAATGAGTCTCGTTGAGTGATAAACAGTGGGATTCAACGAAGAGAGATGTGCACAGAAACCAGAAACCAGCGTGTGAACTTAGATCGAAATAAAAACGTGATTTATGCAAAAAGGTAGTAAAGTAGTTTAACTTCTATAAACTTGCAATGAAAATATAAAACAATTATACCAATTAAATTTCTTAAGGAAATATGTGTCAATCTTTGTGTTGAGCTAATTTCAAATGTGAAAAATATTGTTAATTTTTTTCAATATTAATAAAAAAAGTAGCGGTTGCATTTTAAAATTGAATTTAATGCAGCTTTAATAAAGCAAACATATATTTTTAAATTTTTTGTTTTGCAAGATGGCCTGGCAGGCGTGGTTCTGCCTACTCCTGCCAAGTATGGCTAAAAGCTCAACTGTAATATTGTATATTAAACCAGGTTGAATTTTTATTCCTACCTTTGGAGTCTTCAAAACAAGAGAAATCTTTAAAAACAATTTTTGCATAGTTTTTCTTCAAATCGGAAAAAATTCTAAGGATCCATATTTTTTGTATAAAACTTTTGAATTTTCTTAGAACACATACCCAAATCTGCTAAAAAGATTAATTTCTTACGCATACAAATATTTTGACATACTAAATGTGTGCACATACACAAATTTTAAGTTATAGCTGATTTTATTGGAATTGAAATTACAGTCATCACTGTAATCACTGTTGATTATATTCGTTAAATCTTTTGAAAAGATTGCAATCCAATTTTGACTTGCTGAAGTATTTGAAGCCAATTTGAAGTTTTTGAAATCTAATTATTTTGAAATAAATTAAAACATGACCGAGGGAAATCAGTAAAGCTACAATATACAATTAATAGCAAATACCCGCTGCTTCGCCTGCGATAAAAATATTAAATATGTACCATGTAAAAATTTGAAATCTTAAAATTATTGTATTATATTCCACTGTAACGAAATAATTATTGAAAAAGCACCGTTTTCCCTCAGGAATCTATTTTTGTTTCATATAAAAAACAACAAGTTAATTTTTTTTCATTTAACGCAAATTAAAAGTTATTGAAAAATTCTTAATATTTCAATAACTTAATATTAGTGGCATACTCAGTTTTTTCATATCAGATCAAAATCTCGAGATATTCAGATTTTTGATATTTCGCCTTAATTTAAAATATTTTTATAGTTTTACTTATAACAATTACTTTTTATTGTCTTTTCAAAAATACCTTCAACGTGGAAATCGAGTTAGCCTTGTTGAATCTTTGATTTTTCAAAAATGAAGCAATTGCACGTTTTCCTCCATTTTTATTAATTTTTAATGTTGAAGTACAACTTTTACAGAAATTGATAATTTTTTACTCAAATCAGTGTTTTTATTTCAAAAGTAGATTAAAATCTGAATATTTAAGTAAAACCGGAGGTGGTCAAAAGTTTTCGTCTCCAAAAATAAGGAAAATATAGCTATAGCTGGCTCTAAAAGTGGCTAAATTTCAATTGCAAATATCTCGAGATTTTGATCTGATTGGAAAAAACTGAGTAGACCACTAAATTCTACGATTAACAATCATTAACTTTGTAATTTTTTAACCTTGTAATTAGCGGCAAAAAATGCTATCCTTTTTTCAACTTTTATCAACACAGAAAACTTTATATGTCCTTATGTAGACTAATCACAATTTGACGTGAGTTCTTTGTTCTTCCCTCTTGAACTGATCTTTTTCGCATTTATGTAAGCGTCTCTTTTACATGAATGTAAATGTTCGGCAGTCCATAGCCAGTGTAAGGCGAGCCTAATATAGCAATGCAGCTCTGTTAATCAGCAGCTTATGATAATAAAAACATCGAATATATTACAGCAAATATATAACGAAAACGAAAGTGCATAATAATTTCAGTATGCAAAATATTAACAAAAATAAATGGATTTCGAGACAGTGCATCGATACTTTCCAATATATCGTTGAGAAATATCGATGTTTTCTAAAAATCGAGTACTTTTTCTAGCATTGCATCACAATACTAAAGTCAGCCTTTACTATTTTTAATTTAACTATTACTATTTTAATTTATTAAAAGCTCCCACAAAACCACTGCCCCTGTTCGCACGCCTTTTATCAGTAAAAATGCCTCTACACTATATGTTTCATACTTATGACACGTCAAAAATTACAAATAGTTTCTAGCTACAAATAGTGTGGAACATATGAAAATGTCGTTTTGAAATGCCGTTTGTATTTGCGTCTGTAAATTTTTGAATTAAAACAGCCTCTAATTTCGTATGATTTTTCATCTGTACAAAATGTCAGTTTGATAAATTTTTTACGTGAAAATAGAAGAAAAGGCAAATTTTAAGATATTTATTCAATAAATTGATTTTAATGAATTTATTCTTAGTTTGAATGACCAAAGGTGGACACTTTAGAGCTTTACGGCTTACAAAACTTTCAAAAGCTGCATTTTATTTACAAATGACGTGTCAGATAGTGTCGAGACAAAAGAAAAAACTGAATGACAAAAACTAAATTTTGACACACAGGTGAAATTCGGTATGTAATTTTTTTGACATGTCATCTGTATGTCTGGGGCACCTTAACTAAGGAAAAAAAAAACAAAATTTTTTACAATCATTCTCTGATTCAGTTGTTGTTCATTAAAAAAAAATAAACGCAATAAACATAAGAATATTGGATATTCTAAAAAAAAAGTCAATATATAAGAATGTTGGTCATAATTATTACAAAAATTAAAAACGAAAAAAGCCTCCACAATCATAGAAATTCCAGCATTAATGCCTTCTTCTAAGTGTTTTCCTTTTTAACTATTTTTCTTTATTTATTTTTTATATAATAATTTCATTAGGTAGTTAAAATTCATTCGATGTTATATGAAAATACATCGATCCATCGAGTATATCAAAAGCTTTTCAAAACATCGGATAAAGTCGATGTATCGAATTGTAAACATCGAGTAAATCCGATGCATCGATGTATATCGAATATCCCTACCTTGCGGTGAAGTCTGGGTGATCAAACAATTTTGATTTACAAAATGTTCGTTCATTTCTTTTCTTTCTGAAAACCTTTTTATAAGTAGTCTCAAATTCATTCTCAACTTTATCACAGCCGGGCAAAATAAAATTTGCATAAAACAAATAATTCTTGCTCCACCTTGCTGTAAATTCATATAACAATTTTTGTTACAGCTTAAAAAATATTTGTTTTTTTTTTAACAATTCGTTTAATTTCAATTCGTTTCATTAAATTCATTTCGTGTCCTTCTGTTTACCTATATTCCACATCATCCGTATGTCGGTTTGTTTGCTTTTGACAGTCCGTCCACTACAAAATTATTTACTTTTGAAATATAAATCAGAGCAAAAAAAATTACCTAAAGTCTCAAAAGATTTCTGCAAAAAGCGGTTTAGCACTACTTTGTTTTCAGTGTGCGCTTTAAAGCGCTCATTCTCATCGCACGAAACAACAGCGCAATAAAACAATGAGAAACACTATAGCAGAGGAAAAGAGAGAAAAAGCTTTATGCTGCTTGTGTGTCTAACAATTTAATGAACAATTTTTTTTTTTGCTACTTATAAATTTAAAATTTGATAACTTTTAAGAGTGGTTTTAAGAAAATAAAGGCGCACGATTTTAAGTTAAATATGTAGCTTGTTATTAGTGAAAAAATTACTAAAATCGGTTCAGTAGTTTTTAAGATTGGCGTCGTCGCAGATACGTGAGAAGACTTTTATATAATAGTATAGATATAGATTTAAATTAATCTCTACCCCAAACAAATTCAAAATCTAATATGTAACAAAATCAAGTCCTAACTTTTCTTGACTTAAAAGACTTCAATCGACTTCATGTTATTTCACAATTTCAGTAACTTAAAACATGGTTTTAACTGACTTCTAATGATTTCATTGACCTTAAATTGATTACAGTTGAATGTATTCAATGAATCTAAGGAGTACGACTTCAATCTCAGTGAATAAATGAAAAAACTTCAACAGAAACTCTTAGCAATTATTTTCAAAGTCAGGACATCAAAATATATGCTGATTCTAAAACTTGAAGTCATGAAACCAAAAATGATTGAAAGACTTTAATCATTTCCTTAGCATTCATTGCCTGCTTTTAATTGCATGAATGTAATTTTTTTACAACTCTGTTACGTTGTTTTATATTGAATACTTTTTAAGATTTATTTTATAATAATCACAAATGTACAAACAATTTCTTAAAAATGTTTCATTTCAAAAAAATTTAGAACTTCTCAACTAATAAATGAGCTGTACCAAAATTCGATAGCGAAATTGTTAAGTTCTGAACGATATCTTGAGCTAATGCAAAAAGTTTGAAAATGCTCATAATTTTTATTCAATATATGTAATATTGGTCATCAAGGGGTTACATAATGTTATGCATCTTTATGACTTATATCGTCGATAAAATCATTAAAAATTTGCTTACGAATTTTGTGAAGCGATTTTGGTGAAAAAATTTAGAAGTTTAGGATTTTGAATGAACCAATGGGTTAATATATCGTCAAGAAATGAAACAATATAGTCAAATCATCCAAAATGAAATAGAAATAATATAAATCGAAAAAAAATTATTTCGGTAGAAAAAACCGTTATCAGAGTTTTAAGCATTCACTAATATGAGAAGCCTCCAATATTCTTATATAAAGCAAATATTTTTCTTGATTATAGAAAATTTAAAATTATGCCTTATTGGCTCAAATCAAGCATTAAAAACTAAAGCATTTATTTTTAAAATTAAGTAAAATAAAGGATTGCTTGAAACAAGAACAAAATACTTGATTCTGCAACCTGGAACAAGACTTAAATCAAGGAAATATTTTCCTAATTTTATGAAACGCAGAGTTGGGTTTTAAAAATATAAATTATTTAATAACTTAATTGAAAAAATTCCAGCATTAAAAATTGTTTACTTGAATCAAGAAAATTGTTTTTAAATCAAGGAAGCAGTCACTTTTTCGAACTTTATATTTTTTCAAAATAGTAGAAAAATATGGCTTTGAAAGGCAGAAAAATGGACAAATTATAATTGTGTTTTGATTAAACATAAGTTTGATTAAACATCTTGGTGGTTTGTTTTGCAAAAAACTTGTTGTTATTACTACCTCTAACTTTATAAAATTATTTGGCACTAAGCTCAAATATAGTTCTATAAAATTAAATAAATTTTTTTTAGTTATAAAAGCAATTCATCAAGAAAATGAAATTTCTCAAATCAAGCAAATTACTATAGTTTTCAGTGAATTGTTCACTTGAATCAAGCCAAATTCTCTCAATGCAAGGAAAGTACATTAAAATCAAGCAAACTATGTTAATTTTCAGCAAATTGCTTGCATGAATCAAGCAAATTTTTATCACTTCAAGCAAATATCAGACTTGAACCTAGAAAAAAATTCTACAGTTTTAAGTGTTTATTAAATTAATAGCCTATAGCAAAGTAATAGCCTATTTGCTTGATTCCAGCATAGAATGCTTGATTTTTTTTTCTCTGCGTGTGTCTTTTAAATTAATTGATTATTTAGCATATTCTTTTCTTGAGTTATTTATCATTGCTTTACTTATCGCCTTCGTTCCTTAAATATCGAATTTTTATCCAAAACAAATTGTTTTTGCTTCACCATAAGTTCTTTAATTAGCCCTTCCTGACTACTTTCAACTCCGACACTAAAAGCAACAGCAACAATAATAACGCCCACAATAAAAACAACGACAATAGCAATAAAAACAACAACAACATCAAAAAGATTTACAGCAATATTTCAATTGCTATTTAATATGCTGAAGCTGTTGCAAGGTGTCGGACGATTTGCTTTTATTTTCTTACATTGACTTGGCACAAAAATTTATTTTTAACAAGTAAAAACCAGCACAAGCGACGACTTCCAACCAGCTGCCCATCCACTTTAGTACACTTCCTGCTCGCCCTGCTACGATAGCCACTGCAAAAGCAGTGAACCACGACGCATACACTTCCGTTAGCATTTATGTTGAGCACCTTCTTCATTCAGTTGTAGTGGTGTGCTCTTCCTCTAGCTTTGTTTTCCCTTCTTTCAATTTTATATATTTTCATTCGTTCTTATTTTAAGATTTTCAAGAACTTGTTCAAAAATTCATTGAATGCGACGGTGGTAATTTTTCAAAATCCAATTTGTTGACGTGGCAGCTCGGAGTATTTCTGCTGGACGGGGGGCGGGGGGAGGAAGAGGCGTTTAATATGGGCTTGGAATGTTTCTATGGATTTATTTAACAATTTTTGTGCGTTCAACTTGGACTTGAGCTTGCGACATAAGCACGTTGATGACAGCGCGGTGGTGTTGGCGGTGTTGGTAGCATCCGTGTCGCTGAAGGTGAAGGATGAGGCACTACTTGAGCATGCTAATAAGGGAATCTGTGATCCTTAGTATAAATATTTGGAAACGTACGCAACGCGTTGCAAGCACGTCAAATATAATGAATGAATCGCGCTCAGACTGAAGCATGTCCTGGGTTGAATTTGTCCTTGAAGTGTAGCTGTTGCTACAGCTAAGAAATGTTGATGGTGGTAGTTATTTTCAGCATTAAATGAGCGTAGTACTTTGCCAGCGCTGTTTTGCGATTGTATTTTGATTCAGTGTCAAAATCGTTTTATTTGCCAATATTTTATTAGCGCAACTCAGAATGTTCTCATTTGGCACAAGTCACTGCTTTGTTCGTTGTTGTCAAAACGCGTGCTGGTTGTTATTGTTTTCTCCTGCAGTTTCGTTGTCGTAGTTTTTGTTGTTGTAGTTATTGCTTAGGACTGCCACTTTGTCCCTTGGGTGTGTTGGGTGGTCGGTCTGTTCAGTTAATCGAACTTTACAAACATTTTGTAAATAAAGCACGACAAATCTCGATGAAGGCGATGGAGAAAAGGAAAAAGTTTGCGCCTTCACTTTGCTAAAAGTTTATTAATGATTGTTGGTTTTCGGATTATTTAACGGTGTATTATTTTATTATTTATATTCAAGCATTAATTTTTGATGTACAGCTTGAAAATCTGAACACAGCGAGTGCAGCGTTGAGTGTTTTTATTGGTGTGTGTGTGTGTGTGTGTGTGTGTGTGTGTGTTGATTAGTCTAACTCTGATTTAAAGCAAAGCGATATTTCGAACTTCATTATTATTGTCGAGGACTTTATTAATTTGAAGACTTCAAAGAGCTTAAATAATCTGTGTTAAATGATTGCCTTAGAAGTTGAAACAAGCAGCTTACATTTTTTAGCTATAAATTTGTCTTGTTTCTTAGATTTTAGTATAGAAGAAACCGGAAGCATCGGAAATTCTTAGAAAACTAAAACCAGTTTAATAGAAACTTAAACATAACCGCTCGAGTTGAAAGACCTTGTAAAGTGTGAGAAAAACTTTAAAGGGCGAGAAACTTTATGAAGCCGATAGCTAGGATTTTCGATTGGTAGGTTTTGATTGCAAAAAGGTATTGGCACAAATATTATGCTTAAAGTAGGGGTAAGAGACTTATCAATGCATACAGCAATTTCATTTTGAACGTACCGGCGTTACGGAATGACCATTTCCGAAATTTTGCGTAGAGCAACACTGACGGAAATAAAAAAAAAACATAATTAGGAGGAAAAAAGTTTGACGTGATTTATGGCGGAGTTACAGGGAGCACAAAATTGATAGAAAACCGGCAAAAATCGATTTTTACGAAAACTCATATCTTAAACACTTCTGAACCGAATGTTAAGTTGTAACTACTGTTGGAAAGGTAATTAAAGGGACTTTAATCCAAAAATAGTCTTAGGAAATTTCGGTTGTTGGGGGTTCCATTCCTTGCTGCAAGGTAAATCGGGGTAGGGATGCGAGGAACATCATTTAATAAATAATAATAATTTTTCTTTTAAAGCCTCCAAAATTACCTTTTCAACAATATGAATATTAAAATTTATACTAGCATTTCAAATATGGCATTTAAGTTTTAATATTTCATAAGCACCCTGAGTATAAAATTCAACGAAATCATATGAAAAAGACTCCCACCTCCCATAAAAAGTGACTTCATGGAAAAGAAAATTTTTTTTTATACCGAAAAAATTATTCAAATGACTTAAAGTTATAAGAACACAGGCTTCGATTTTTAGTATTCGTTCTAAGAATGAAACTTATATAAATCGAGTGAAAGCTGCGACTGAGTTCCTAAATGCATTTATGCAATGCATCAGTGTGTTTTATTTTAAATTTGTGCTAAGTTTAAATACAAAACCTCTGTTGATATTCTTAAAAATAGTATAGCTGTGCAGTTTTGGTTAAAAAGTTTTAGACCAATTCAAAATAAAACACACTGATGCATTGCATAAATGCATTTAGGAACTCAGCCGTAGTTTTTACTCGACTATTTAATAAAAATCACTTGTGAGCATTGCTATAATGACACAAACTAAACAAATATTTGTAAATATAAAAAAATTGAAAACTTTCTCAAAAAACGGGCACCCAGTAATGTTCAATTTTGTGTTTTGAAAGCAAATATATAAATAATAGATTGCCTCAAAACAGGGTAAATTTATTGTCGACAAATATTTTTTCTGTTCCTTTTTTTTTTTTTTTGGTCGAGGCACACTAATAAACATATTTTAATCCTGAGTTAATTGTTTTATTATGTATTCGTGATTAATGCTAAAATATTAATGCATATTCGTCAAGAAAGTCTTCATTACTTTTCATCAGAAAATTTTAGAGTGCACCCAAATTACAAAAGTGACTTTATTATACTTATACTAATTTGTTATATAAAATAATAATATATAAGCAAAAATTGACCTTTCCTAAAAACCTGGCTTAGGTTAAATTCAAGATAGTTAAAAAATTTAATCAAATTTTAAAATTTATTTTCTAACACAAAAAAGAAATTTTTAAAATAATTTCTCGATTTCTTTTTTAGAAAATATATTTTTTTTTTTGCTTTTAATAGATAATTTGTATTAATTTTTTTAAGACTTCAAACACCAAAATCCGCCTTGGCTTCAAGTATG
>OY986438.1:40816621-41034121 GCA_963920525.1 Dichetophora obliterata | reverse complement strand
ACTTTGTCAACAATCTTAAGTTGATTACCATTTAAATACATAGGAGGAATGAATATCAAGTAACTCGATTTTGTGTTTAAAAATTTTCTATAATATACGATTTATTAGCATTGAGACCGAGATCATTATTTCATGCCCACTTAGGTACCGCGCCTAAATCTTCATTTAACCCGCAACATAAATCTTCAACAAGTCCCACACGGTTAGAGAAGTATAACTGAATGTCATCAGCAAAGGCATGTATTTTCACATCCTTACAAATACTAAAAATGTCAATTATAAATAAACTAAAGAGTAAGGGCCCTAGAATTGAGCCTTGAGGAACACCTGAAGGAATGTCCTTATAGTTAGAAAATAATTTATCTATTTTAACTCTTTGTTTTCTCCTATCAAGAAAACAAGATATTAAGGTAAGGGCGCTATTATTAAAACCAAAAAAAAAAACTCAAGCTTGCGAACAAGTAAGGAATGATTGACAGAGTCAAAGGCTTTTGAAAAGTCTAAAAGGCATAGAAAAGTGCCATATCCTTCATCATAGGGCACGCTAATGTCATCAATAACTTTAAAAATAGCAGTTGAGCAACTATGTTTAGATCTAAATCCTGACTGGTTAGGTGATCAGAGTATATGTTTAGCTAAATACTCATTAATTTAATTTGCCATTCAAGACTCGCATACTTTAGAAAACGAAGACAGAATACTTATTGGGCGATAATCCTGGGCTCTCATCACGTAACTTTTAAAACGACTATTGTTTGAACGATGCTTTCCGACGATATCGTTCTTAGTTTGCTTCATATAAATCCATCGCTATCGTCTCGTCTATGGTTGTGTTTTCTACAGTTTGAAAGGCTCTGCAAAACATATATTCAAAGCGAAAAGTGATATTTACTTTTGTGTAAAATTTGTTTTGGATTTGTTTGCTTCAAAAGTGAAAATTTAAGGTAAAATGTAAGATTATTTAATAAGTTATTTTGATGATAATGTTTTGAAAATATATTATTCGGCAGCGACACCTAAGTAAATGGAAATATTGCTACACTTTATTGATGAACATCCGCAGTTGAGCCACAATTACGTCGCAAACATATTGCAGGAACGACATTCCATCTATTTGTTAAGGACCACTTTAACAAACAAGCGCCCAAAACATTTTAAAATTATTTTTATTATTTCCAACCAGAAAAATAGCCAAACGATACCAAATTAGCTATCGCGCCAAGCAATCGTTTCGACGATACCATTTGACAGTTGTTTGCCATACATGAAGCAAGCAAAACGATATCGTTTAGACGATGCATAAAATTAAAGGTTACGTGATGTTAAAGTATCGTTGAAATGATATCGTCAAACGATTCTCGTCATACGTGATGAGAGCCCTGTATGTTGGATGCATTTCCAACTTTAGCAATTGGAATAATAAAAGCACGTATCCAAGTGTTAGGAAAACATGAAGTGGTTAGACAATAATTAAACACATGGGTAAGAGGACTTAAAATGTAAGGAAAAATAATCTTTATAAATCTTAGTGAAATACCAGCATCGCCAACGGCGTTTAATTTTATTCTCATAATTTTCATTACAACATCACTTTTATAAACATTCGAAAACGAGAATTTATCAACATCAATCCAAATTTAAAACATTTTTCCAGTTTTGGAGGCCTAAAACTCATAAGCCAATTGCGAGCGGCAGGAAATTCATCAGATTTGGAATACATATAATCAGCAAAAATTAAAAATTAGAGTTGTCGCTATTCTTGAAATGTTCCCCGCATGGACATCAACTGACTAATTTATTTTTTCACCATGCATCAGTTCTAGTAGCATGCAAGTTACTAAAATCGAGTTTGGAAACATACCTATTATATGAATTATTTAAAAAATTTATTTTGTTAATTCAAAATTTATGAATTAATATATAAAGAAGTACATGTATAGATGGGTTTTGAGCTCCACTCATTTTTTAAACACATTCCAAAACCTCCCTGCAAGGCTTAATTTTGAATCCTGGATGTAATATAAGCAAGTGACGCGAAAGAAAAATTCTTAAAACAAGTGGACGCCTGTTAAAAAACGTGAATTTGAAGAAGTACAAAATAAATGTTTCAAATCGAGTGTTCTATTTAAATTTAAGTCATAAAAAGCTTTTGACCCTAAAATATTCTAATGTAAATGCGTTTTCTCAACAAGAATTTTCCATCAGATTTTTTTAAAAATTAGTGCTTGATCTAAAATTAGCCTACTTTATTCAGAATTTCCTATTTTTTTCGCATTTGTATTAGAAGCATTGTTCTCGCCTAGATCGCTGCAATTTTCCTAAATTTAAATGCTGTAAGATTGTTAACAATTCTATTAAGTTTGCGAAAATTCAAATATTATCCAAATTGAATCATCTTTATGACAGAAAAACGATTTTTTTAAAGCCGACTGTTGGGAAAACATTTAGTTTTTTAAAATTTTTTTACTTTGTTTTCTTCTTCTGTTTAACTAATTTTAAACATAAATTTGCTTATCGCCAACGTTCAAATGCCTGGTTTGTTGAACAATTACCAAATATAAGGAAATGTATGATTGCAAGGTGGCCGTAGTCTATTGAAAGAGTACGTGGCCCGGAAGCTGAAAAACCGTGGTTCAAAACCCAGTTCAGATAGAATGTTTTTTTTTCGTTATAAGTAAATGTAGCATATGTATTTGTACAATAAACATTTGTTTTTGTACGAATACGAAAAAAATATGTGTAATTTTGGTACGTCTAATCTACGAATCCTATTCGTGACTGAAACTTACGAATAAAATTCGTAGAATGGACGCAATTATTAGTAAGTTTGAGTGTAAAGGCTGGATTACCCAAGCGTAAGGTAACGTAGCGCGACGTTGCCAATTGTCAAGCTAAAATCTGTTAAATGATAAATGTGTATAAGTCGTTACCGAAATCGTAACGTGGCGTGACGCAGCGTAGAAGTCTGTAGAAAATAGATTACTACGCAACGTTACGATTTTTGACAGTTCGACAGCTGTGTTACAAGTGAAAAATTTGTTTAACTTCACATTATTGTAAATTTTAATACTATATAAGAAAGAATGCAATCTTTTATTGACGAGAAGAAGTAAATAAGCCTACTAGAATAAAATGAGTGCCCTGCACTATGGCGCCTGCACTACGTTGGATTACGATTTCGGTAATCGCTTATCCTCGAGGCAACGTCGCACTACGCTACATCCCGCTGCGCCACCTCACGTTACGCTTGGGTAATCAAGCCTTAAGAATGCATATTGAAAAGTGCCTGTGAATCAAGGGTAAATGAAATGGTATCGTAACTTATCACAGCGACACATGAACTTATCACAAGAATAGCGAAAATGCATGCATGGTTTAGCTCAGCTTTATTTATAAATATACCTTAAATGAAGTATTTTTGACTTCTTTTCAAAATATATTAACATATATAATGAACATATTGTCATATAAAATCAAAAAAGTTGTAAGTTACAATAAATTCAAAGTCGACCTTTTGATTGATTATTGAAGCACTTTATCAAAATACATGTTCCTGCTTAATTTAACACTCCTACAATAAAAAACGACGTTTTTATTAAAAAAGTTATAAAATCCTTAAGTTTGAGCGCAACTTACAATTACAATTTAGAAAGTTTTTTAACTCTACCGTAAAATTTTTAATTTTAGCTTACTTTGATTTACTTACTTTTTGATTTAATATAAAGATTTTTAAAAAATTTTCTCAGCCTAGGGGAGTGGGGGCAAGTGCGAACGCCAATGAATTGATAATTTTTCACTTGGAAGGACTTTGACCGATCTTTTGTTAATCAATTGTATTGTGCGTGATTTAATAAAAATGTTTTTTTATTCAAATTTTTGTTGAGCAATTACAATTTTGTATTCAAATTGTAAAATATTCTTATCTCATGAACCCATTGAATCTCCACTCTAATTTTTATATTGTTAAAAAGGTTATTGTGACAGCTTTATCTTTTAACTTTAATTTATTTGGTTTTGAATTTTTAAAAGATGTTCTTCGAACCCTTACTTTAGAACCCATTACCTTGCCACAAGAGATGGAACCCCCAACCACCAAAATTTCTCAAAATTTTTTTTAGATTTAGGTCCCTTCAACGGTAGCTCATTACCTTTCCAACGGTAGCTCAAAATAAAAATTCGATTAAGAAACTAATTTTTTAATTAAAAAAATATTTGTGCTTAGATGTAAATATAATCCTATCTCATTAGCTCATTAAATATCCACCTTAATTTTGTTTAGCTAAAAAAGTAAAAATTACTTTTAAGGAAAACAGCTTAAGGAAAAAATTATTTAAAATTTGAAAAGAGAGATCTTTGAACCACTACTTTGAAATCTATTACCGTACGGGAATTGATGAAACCCCCAACAACCAAAATTTCCCAAAATTATTTTTAGTCTGTTTAATTACCTTTCCAACGATAGTTCAGACTTTAAATTTGGTTTAGAAATGCTTGAGATATGAATTTTCGTAAAACTTAATTTTTGACATTTTTGTGTATTTTTGTCAATTTTGTGCACCCTGTAAGTCCGCCAAATGTCACGTAAAACTTTTTTCCTCCAAATTAAGTTTTTAATTTCCGTCAGTGATGCTCCATGTAAAACTCATTCGGTCATTCGGTAATTTTTATGTTTACGGTTCGTATAAAATGGAATTGCTGCATACCGTTTTTTTTTTCTTAATCAACGAATTTTTGTATGAAAAGTTCTTAGATAATGTATAGCTTTCGAGATTTCAAAATAATTTATTAAATTTTGATAAACAACTGGAATTTTTTATAATTTACTATTTGTAAGAAATTTCATCATAGCAATTTATATTCACACATGTTTCATGTTACATAAAAAATTCATATTGTAGGGTATACCTAAGAGGTGGCGAAAAATGCCTACACAATTTATTGCACATCTTATCAATGTCTGAAATTCCCTCTTACATCATGTTCTTCCACCTCTTATAGTTTATCTTTCATTTAAGAAACGCTCTTTTTACGATTATGTTTCATGTCAAAGGTTACCAATCTAAAATCCAATTATATTTTGCAAGCCTCCTCATTTAGACTGAGATCCCTTACTAAAATGAATATATACATAATTTCAACGCTCATATTTCGAGTCATGTTTCGGCACATCTATGGTGCAGTGCCTTTCGAATGATATACGTTTCATTATCCTTTCTCTGAAATTAATATTAAAGACCCGTACCACAACTTTTGATGTTCACGTTTTTATATATAAGATTAAAGCTTTGGTCTTATCACATCTTATGGTAAAACGATAAAGCATTATAACCGCCAAAATTCAAATAACCAGATTTCACTTGTTCCGAAAAATCATAAAAAATATTGAAGAATATTTTAAAAAACACTAGCTGATATACCCGGTGTTATTCGGGGGAAAAAACGTAAAATTTTAATGTTTTCGTTTTATTCGTTCAGAAGATAACGATTTTTAGGCAGAGAAAAAGCTTTTGACGTAAACCGTATGGAAATATGCAAAATGGTTTTTTGTCATTCTAAGGAAACGGCGTTGTACAAAAAATTTGTGCAATTTTGAAGATATGTGAATTTTTTTGGTGTCAAAATTACAGAATTTTTCTTAAATTTATTAAACGAAGCCTTTCGCTAAAAAAAGTATGCTAGTAGGTTGATTTCCCTTACTTGTAAAAGGGTGGAAGAGGCGTGGTCAAAACTAACTATGCCAAAGCATAATCTAAGATTCAAGTAAAATGTGAGCCAAATTTGAATTAAATCCGTCCAGCCGTTAAGATTTGTATTCTGGTCAAACAGAAAATAATTTTTATTAATGTAGATAATTAACGTTCATATAATTTTGTTTTCCGATATTTTAAAAGCTATTTTGCTATTTAGGGCAAAAAAATCCAATAAATAAGAGACACTGCTGTCATTGTCATTTCACTGTTGTCACTTAATTTTATAGCAAATTCTATTAGGAAATTATTTTAGTACATTTCAACTTGAATAAATGTACTTTCGATAGCTCAGTCGGCTTAACCATCAGTTTTGAAGACATGAGGTAGTGGGATCGATTCCCACAATGAGCGGAACAAATAATTTTTTTAATTTTTTTTTTTAATTTTTTTTATTTTAGAGAAAATGCAACAAAACCAACTTTACCAAAAAGTAATGAAGATAAAAATCTCTTTCAGTTGCAAAAGTTACGGTCTTAAAATTATAAATGAAGAAATTTTTATTCGTTTAGAAGATTTGATTTTGATTATAAAATGCCAGAAAAAAGTTGGTTAGCCACGCCAAGTTTCCAATGCCCGTTCCAGATTTCCGGTAGAAATGCCTGACCAATATGACTCCATACTCAATGACTCCATACTCAATTTCATTGTTATATGATATTTATTTCCAAAGCTATTCGATATCAAAAATTTGGCTTGTATGGGCGGAGCCACACCCCATGTTCAATGACCGTCTCAGTTTGCTAGTAGAAGGACATCACCCAATAGTAATTCCATACTGAATTTCGTTGTTATACGACATTTAGTTCCAAAGCTATCTGATATCAAAAATTTAAAGTGTATGAGCGGAGCCACACCCCCTTTTCCAAAGCCCATCTCAGATTTCCCATCTCGAAAGACACGACTAAATAGTACGATCTAACCGAATTTCATTAATGTGTGACTTATAGCTTGAAAGTTATACTGAAAATTTGGGCTGCTGAAAAGTGCCACGCCCTACGTCCAACGCCCATACAATTTTACCAGTAGAACGGCAAGTGAAAATTAAGGTCGAATACAGAATTCCGTTGCTATGCGACCTATAATTCCAATGCTATTCGATAAAGAAGATTTGATTTGTATGGGAGGTGCCACGCCCCCTGAATTTTTCCGATATTTTAATAGTTATTCTGCTATTCAGGATGAACACAAATCCAACAAATAAAACATCATTAAAATCGGTCCAGCCGTTCTTGAGTTATAAATGGTGTAACAAACCCGACTTTGTTTTATATAAATATAAGGATTAAGGAAAAAGTATTTTTGTGACGTCTGCAGACTAACACATGAACACATACTTAATAAAACTGTTCCTCCTAACTGTCCATTTTGCAGAACCAACACACCTGTATCTATTCAACATATATTTTCTAATTGCTTGACATTGAGTGTACAAAGAAAACAAATATTCAAGAACAATGATCCTCTCCATTGTATACATAATCCAACTACTCAATATATTGAAAATGTAATTTCTTTTTTAAAAACTACAAACTTGTACCATAACATCTGATATTGAGTAAAAATTCTAATATGACGTTAATTTAAATAAAAAAAAATTTTTTAGAAAAAAAAACAATGAAAATGTAATTATACAATTTTTTCTTTTTGAAACCAATGAACTTGTATCAAAACATCTGACATCTGGCATTTAAAAAAAAAAAATATTAATAATATTGTAAAATGGTTTTATTTTTTTAGTATTAAATATATTTAACTTTTTATACAATACACAATTCTTAGTTTAAGTTAATGATTTAAAGTTGTTATTACTCTATCTATCTGATTAATTGACTAACTTGAAAAATAAGCTGAAGGCCGTTGCAGCCATTGCTCTTAATAACTTAATTTAAGATTTTAATTTTAAATTATGTTCTCATAAATAAATAAATAAATATTTTTGTGACGTAATGCACGACAGAACCCTTCTCTCCGCTCGAATATTTAATCGAAACTTTTCTTCTTTACAATAAAATTAAAATATTAACACTGATTCAATAAATCTGCGTTCTGTTTTAAATTTAAAGCGTGCACTTTTATTTAGAACCCCTTTATTTTGTGTTGCCTCAGCAACACTGGTTGAATGTTTCCGAAAAGAGAGGAAAGAAAAACTACAACAACCACACAACTCTGTTTTTTTTACTCTCGCGACTCTCAATAGACCGAATAGGCCAAAACACATAGGAGGCATGCATGCTTCAAGCATCTGACATTTGAGTTTGCATATACGTATTCTTATGAAGCAGCCCACATCAAAAGCATGCACGCATGCATGATGCTTAAGGCATGCTTGAAGTTGATCAACTTTTAACTTTTTGCAGGCATCAAAGCTTTGACAGACATAAGCATCAGTTAGCTTTGCTTGAAAAAGCTATATTAACACATCCAATTGCATTTATTGATTGCTTGAATTATTTTAAATTAAGTTCAATGTATTTCCTCGACTTCTTGTTAAATATTTTTGTTTAGTTTCAACATTTTTGACATTTTTTACATATTCGATGTATGCTTGCTATGTGTTTTAATGAAGCATACTTCACAGACATGATGCATGCTTGAGGCATGCATGCTTTCTATGTGTTTTGGCCTAATGTGTGAGTAGAATTTGTGGCTCGGTTTCTTGTTGCTGTTTTTTATATGAGGAAAATGTGTTTTTAATTTCTAATTTTTACCTATCTTAATAAAACACATTTCAATAAAAATTATATTGTGCACTTGCTATGAACTACTATGAATTCAGATGTGTTGTCTAAAAGTCTGTAGAAAGAGGGCTACAGATATGTGCTTGCATATTAATGTATTGATATGTTTTTAAACTCTATAGGAATAATAAAACACACGGAAACAAATGCAAACTGTTCTGCGCTAAACAATTTTAGTAAACTCACAACTAGTTGCGAATCTTGAAAGTTTTTGATACCTTTGGCTAAAATTCTTAAAATAAGCAAAATAATTTGTAAAATAAGTCGGAGTACTTTTTTGATTACTTTTGCTTCTTTTTGAAGACATTACGTAAGCTCAAAGAAATCGTGATTACAATATGATTGCACAAAATCGTAATCATATGATTAATAGGGCAAACAGAAAAGATGTGGATGTAATCAAACTTCATCTTTTTAATAGAAATAATCTAATTACTAATAGCTACAATTAATCGTCATTATTTAAGAACTATGGCTTATTTCATGTTACATTTTTTGTTTTGGATATTCTGTTTGGGTTTTAACACTTGACTATATATATTAGTTTTAGGCTTTGAGTTTTAAGATTTGAAATTTAAGAATTCAGTCTTAGTTCTAGATATGATTATTTTATTTTCACTTTGCTGTATTTCACTTTCTTATTTTTATAGAACGACTTCAGTTACTTTGACATTTTAACCTTGATTCAATTCTTAGTCGTTACTTGAACTCAATTGATTTATTCGAAACAATTTTTTTAAGTGGCATGGAAATTTAAATTCGATGTGCGCTACAATTTCTCGGGACTTCGTTTGGCGCACGCACGTCATTTAGCCACTCAGCCATAAATCGCTATATAATTTAATACAGCTTCTTTTATTCATCTTCATCAAATTCTGCAAAACTTTGCGTACTCATTTGATACTTTTTCTTCGTGATTTTCGTTTTTATTTTCATATTCTTGCTGTTGTTGTTATTGTAACTCTAGTTGTTGCTGTTGTTGTTGCTGTTGATTAACGAATTGAATTTTAAAAAAGAAAATTTATCCAAGTGCTATTTCTTACGCACAGGCCTTCTCATTTTCTCCCTCATGTCAGTCCTTGTATCTCTGTATCTCTATCTCTCTCTCTCTCTTTAGACAGCTTTTGTCACATTTATCAATAAATGAATGATCGTTAATGCCAAAAATTGTTGAATGGATTTTAAATTAAATTGAATTTTGCAAACTTTATAATATCTTTGATTATACACATATAGAACAAGTTGCATTTTTATTCTGTTACAGATTTCAAGCTCATTAACGGAGCATCTTTTATATAATATTTTTCTTTTTGGTGTTGCTTGTTCAGCTATCCGACGTGTCTTGCTACAAATGATAACTAAAGTTTTTGTTAAAGCCCTCAAAATGCCATATAAAAATTTTTTTAGTTTAAAATGGAGTCAGTTTTAATAAGGTAAAAATATAAGAAAAACTAATTTTTAGAATTCAACATGAAGGCAAACTACAATCAATGTTATATTAATCAAAACAATGATATGGTTTTGGAATTTTAAGAGAAAATACAGTTGGACAAGTATATTTGTAATAAAAAAAAAAGTTTTGTTTTTATTTTCTGCATTTTCTTTATTATTATAAGCACATTATTCTTGAGGTGGTGTTTGACCAGATTACTGGTAAGTGTTCGAAAAACCACTATAAAATTAAATTGTTGTTATTTTCATACACTTATCAAGATTTCAATAAGTTCCTGATAACAGTCTTAAAACTACCAAAAATCGACATAGATCTAATTTTTCAGTTTATAGCTCAGATGTTTAAATTTTTCAGATATTCACAAAACTGTAAAACCATGTATGTTTCTTAATCAATTAGATTTTTTACTACAAAATAAAATATATAATTGGTAAAACTAAGGTTTGGAAAAAAAACTGATGCTTTAGTAATAAATTTCAATACTAAAATAGCTACTTAACAAAATGACTACTTTGCAAGATGGTTAGTTGACAATATAATTTGGTATTCAAAAGATACAAGACTTTCCAGAGAATTTTTAAACTATCCCATGAAATTTGTAAATTCGTCCCAATAAGAAGTGGTAACTCTGTGGACCACCGGTTCGGGATTAAACAAACAACGTTTTAAGAAATCTCGTCGGCATCTTCTTGTAGCCGATGTTATATAACGTCGATTTATACAAAGCCTTACTTCGCTGCAGTCAACAACCTCTGATGGGTATTCCGAGGAGTAGTCAGAATCTCGCTCAACATTTATCATTTCATCACTGTCCGAATTATAATAACAAGAGCCACAATAACCGGCAAGAACTTCAATTCTATGAAAAGATGTCAAAAATAATAACATTAACAATATGAGCAACGTTCTACTTAAATGTATCATATTTTTATAGATTTTAAATTAAGTTTATTGATTAAATACTATCACGAATGAGGTTTTGTTGAAAGCTGTTGCAAAACTAATTTGCTTTTAAAATTCGAGATTAAAAACTAGGTTGTGATTTTCCCAAGCCAGCAATCTGTTATCTCTAAATGAACTCAATGTCATTTTTTTTTTTCTTTTTGCTTACATAAAGCGAGTTGAAAATTTTTTTAAGTGAGTTTTTTTGTGTGTAAGTGAAATATACAGAAAATGTAGTGAGCACACGCTCAAATTTAAAGAGCACAAATCCAGTAGTAAATCGACGCTTAACTTAGTTGACCATTTATTTTGTACTATTTACCTGCAAGATCTTCAGCGCCTGAATACAATTTTTTTATACATTTGTATTACATCTTGGTGCTAATAATGCTGATTACATCTTCATTACATAGTAAACGGCCATTCTAATGAGTTAGTTGCACTCAAGAGGCCTGTGTAATAAGAGGGTTTTGCTAGTAAATTTTTACTTTATCTCAATTAAATGTTTTTGTCACTTTTTAAATGTTTTTATCTTTTTCTATACACTAGCGCATACTTCGAAGGAGTTATATTTACTTTGTCACTTCGTAAGTAACGCCCATATGGAGGCTTCGTAGATATGCAAAGAGTGTATACTCTCTATAAGTAACAACTCCCAAGTCGATTTAGCCACGACCGTCAGTCGTTTATATATACTACGAGCAAGTAAGAAATGAGTGAAATCGGATGAAATTAACCTGTACCTCCAATATAAAGAAACTTTGTCAACTCGGTAAAATGTCTTGAAATTCTACTAAAATTAACATATGCACTTGAAATTTTGCATACAGGTTTTTGTATTGAATTCGCTCCTTCTTCTTAAACTAATGAGATAAACACGCCCACCTCCCATACAAAGTGATTTTATCGAAATGGTAAAATCTCTTCAAATTCCACAAAAATTATTAAAATGGCTTAAAAATTTTCGAATGGGCTTTAATTTTTTATATTCCTCGGTATGAAATTTGTTCAAATCAATTGAAAACCGCGCCTAACTCTTATACAAAATGACTTTGTCGAAATCTGTAAAATCTCTCAAAACTAATCAAAAATTAATATATGCACTTACAATTTAGCGTTTATGCTAAGATTTTTAGTCTGCACTCTGAGTATGAAATTTAAGCAAATGGAATGAAAACCACTCCTATCTCCCATACAAAGTCATTTGATGAAAACGGTAAAATTTCTTCGAACTAAAAAATACATAAATACAATAAATTAAAATTTCGCAAATAAACTTTAGTCTTATTCGTTATTTACTTAAAAAAAATTCATTCAAACTTAATGAGAACCACGCCTACCTCTCTTACAAAGTTGCTTTTTAAAATTGGTAAAATGTCTTA
Source organism: Dichetophora obliterata (assembly GCA_963920525.1). Lineage (NCBI taxonomy): Eukaryota > Metazoa > Arthropoda > Insecta > Diptera > Sciomyzidae > Dichetophora > Dichetophora obliterata. The sequence continues at coordinate 41,021,856 of OY986438.1, read as the reverse complement.
AAATTAATCAAAATTAATATTTAGGATTGAGATTTTTAAGCAAATGGAGAAAACCACTCTTACCTCCCATACAAAGTCATTTTATGAAAACGGTAAAATTTTTCGAATTAAAAAAAATGCAATAACTTAAAATTTCGCAAATGCACTTGGGTTTTAGTTCGCTATTTAATTAAAAAAAATGCATTCAAACTTAATGAGAACCACGCCTACCTCCCTTACAAAGTTGCTTTTTAAAATTGGTAAAATGTCTTTAAATTAATCAAAATTAATATTTAGGCTTGAGATTTTTAATATGCGCTTTGATATTTAATCAGTATGAAGTTGAGAAAAATCGAATGAAAACCACGCCCATCATCTATGCGAAGTAATTTTATCTGAGCAGTAACTCTCTTCAAACACCACACAAATTAATCAAATAACCTGAAATTTGTATGCGACCCTTGATATTTGAACACATGAGTGGGTGAAGGTGATATGTCGGAATATTCTACTTTCGAGAAAATTCAAAGTTTCAAAGTTCAAAGATTTCAGTACAAATGCAAAGAGTTCACAGTTTCGCATTTGTACTGAAATCCATACTAAATCAAACTTTGTGAATAAGTTATTTTCTAAAATAGTCACAAGCATTGTTGTTTTAAAGTTTAAAATTGTTTTCATGTATATTACATCTTCATCCATGCATAGAACAGCGAAAATCCGAAAATGCGACATATCACCTTAGAATGCTTTCCGTGTATGAAATCAAATTAAAACCATCCCTACTTCCCATATAAGGTTATTTTATGAAAACGGTAAAATCACTTCGAAATCAAAAAAAAATATAAAATTACTTAAAATTTTGCATTTTATACTAACTTAAATCTTTTGATTTTTTTGCAATACTTTTGCTACTCACAAAAGAGTCTTATCAATCTTATACTCACTGTCTTATCACTTGTGACTTTTATAACGTGGGCTTCACTTTAGTATAATAAAAAAAGCCCCTTAAGTCATTACAAACCACTTAAAATTGACACCCTCAGCTGTCTTAATATCTGCCAATTTGCTTGACAATTCCCTCTTAAACCTGAGAAAAATCAACTTTGAAACTGTGCAAAAATGTTGTCGAAATTTTAATCAAATGTCAATCAATATTCGATTTATCTAATTTTTTGTATTTATTTATAATCTCTACCACGTGGTGCTCGCTGTGCTTTTTTGTTGTTGTTGTTGTTAATGCAATATGCGCCATATTGTGGATTAAATTCCATTACAAGCTGTCAAATTTATGTATTGTCAAAGCCAAAGAGCGACCAAAACCCATGTACAAAAAAAAAAAAAAAAAAAAACAAATGAACAAATAACTTAACGAAAGAGCAACGAGGCAAGCGAGTTATGTTAGCTTATCCCGCGGGCTCTAGTCATGACAGTTAAGCGAATGGAACGGAACAAAAACGATAACAATAACAACAACAACTACAACAACAAAAACAATCACAATATAACCCAGGCGATCCCTTTTGAAAATCGCTAAAAACAACAAAAAACACCTTTGTTTTATTATTGTTGCGCTTCATAATCACATCAAATTTTCACACGCCCACTCAACAGCTTAAAGCTTTCCTGCTCTACTTAAACTGCTGCTGCCGCATGCCGCCACGAAAGCTAGCTAACATAGCTGTGGGGTATTGAGCGTTTTTCGTGTTGTGGTAACGTTGACACGACTAACAGTTGCAATTTGTTTGGTGCAAAAAAAAAATAAAAACATCTATACAGCACACAACATATAGGATAAAAAAAAACATACCCTGGGAATGCATTAAAATGAAAAAAAACTGTCATTGAGCTTTGGTTATAGAGAAAAAAGTGAAGAGTGAAAAATTATAGTCTGAAATCCGGTTATTTATTTCTAATAAAACTGGTCGTCTGTCAAATCTTTCTTCAACTGAAAATCACACTAATGCCTATAATGATTTAAATACATACGAGTATGCTTATTTAGTATCTATAATAAATTTTTTGCTATTGCTATTGGTTTTTACACATATAAACTAGGACTTTTTATTTTTACTAGTATCGTCTGTTGTCGAAATTCGACCAACTTTCTGAAATTTAAATCGGTTTTCTCATTCTGAGATATTAACCTTGCCTAAAGAAAATGTGTTGCACTAAGAAAATCTTAAGTTTAAAATTACCGCAATACTTTTCATATCAAAAAAACTGGATTTTTTAAATAACCTATCTGTAAAAATATTACCCCAAAAAACTTTCGTATACCATTATTTTTCTCAACCAGGACTTTCATACAAAAATGCGTTGTACTGAGAACAGCTTTAGTTTTCGAGATATCGTATAACTTTTTTGTCAAAATAAAGGGAATTTTTCAGAATTTACTATTTGTAAGAAATTTCACCATCGCAATATATATTCACACATCTTACATAAAAAATGCTTATTGTAGGGTATCCGTCAGAGATAGTAAAAAATGCTTTTTTTACATTGTATTATTGCCTAAAATTTCCTCTTACGCCATGTTCTTCCATTTCTTATAGTTTAGGTTTTACTTCAGAAACATTCTTTCAATGCTCATATTTCAGGTCAAAGGTCCCTAAAATATTCAGTGAACTTCTTCTTCCTACTCTAATTTATTTAAAACAATTATCGAAATCGGTTCAGATACACGGAAGAACTGTTTCTCCTGCGCCTATTTTTATATATACATAACGAAATGGCATACAACATAGCTTTGTGTATATAACTTTGGAGTGGTTTGATATATTTGATAAGTTTTTTATAGACATTTTTTTTAAGCTGTAAAGAAGAAAAGAAGCGGTAAGAACTTTGTAAAAAATATAAAAACAACTTTTTGAAAGATTTAATTTTCATCAAAAAAATTAGAGCAACTGTTTTTTGCATTATGTGTCAAAATGAAGCAATTTTTGCTAATAAATGATATGGCATATGAAAAAATGTGAAAAAAAAGATTTATAAGAAAATAAAATTACAAAAAAAAATTTTAACCTATTTTTTCACAAAAAACTAAATATTTTAGAGGTTTTTTTAAGACCATACGAAACATTGAATTGGTGAGATAACGTTAAAACTTTTCTTATTTCTTTCCAGTCAATTAATTGATCTTTCAGACAAAGAAAATTTGTTGAAAGTCGATTAAAAAATGGCCAAGATTATTGCTTGCAAAGTCAAAACTTGAAATTTCAATAGTTTTTTCTCATTCTGAGGCGATGGCCTTGCTTCAAGGAAATACGTTGTTCTGAGAAGATATAAATTTTTCAAGATTTCTAAATAATTTTAATGTCATTTAAAGGGGATTTCTTAACTTACTATCCGTGAAAAATATTACCAAGAAAGCTTTTGTATACCGTTTTATTCCTCAACCAACGACTTTTCATACAAAAATGCGTTGTACTGAGAACATTTATTTTTTTTAAGATATCGATTTAATTTTTATGTCAAAATAACGGACATTTGTAAGAAATGTCACCATCACAATATATATTCACTCTAGTTGTATAAAAAAATGCTTATTGTAGAGTATTCGTAAGAGATGGGACAAAATGTCGGAAGTATTCTTTGCACAACTTATCAATGTCTTAAATTACTTTTAACATTATATTCTTCCATTTGTTACAGTTTAGCTTTTATTTAATAAATGCTCGTCTTACTCTCATATTTCAGTTCGAAGGTCATCAATCTGAAATGTAATCTTACTGTGCAGCCAGATCTTTCATTTGATACCTCATTCATTATTCTACCTTTTCCTAGCCCTGAGATTCCTTACTAAAAATAATACAAACTTTCAACGTATAGTTTTCGGGTCAGAGGACATAAAATTAAAATCTTAAATGATTCTGCACATCAAGGGCGCAGTACCTTTCGAATGATATAAGTTTCATTGCCCTTATTCTAAAATTAATATCGAAAAAGTGTACGACAACATTTGATGTTTGCCTATTAATATATAAGATATCTTTGATGATATTTTTGCCTACTGAATTAGCAACAAAATGCAATGTTTGAACAATTATTTTAGTTATTTTAGCTTTAGAACCCTCATTAAAGCTAAAATAACAAGATTTGCAATGCCGTATTATACTCTCAAATCTGTTTTACATTTTGGAGTACAATCAAATACAAAATTTATAATTTTTTTTTTATTAATTTATCTTTGCATCCAACTATCTCCAAGTATTTTCTCAGTGTATGTTAGGCTGTGTCGATTTGCAGCCTTATGTTGCCTGGGCGATTTTCGGATCGGGCATGAAAAGTAATTAAAAAAAGGGCGATAATGGTGCACTTTACTTTATCGCATCTTCAATTTTCTGAATTTATTCTTTAGGAATTTTTTTGAAATTTTTAAAAAATTTTTTTTAATATATAAACGTGCTTAGCTAGAGCAAAACTAATGCCAGAAATAAAATCCTCTTACCCGATTTAACTCACAACCGGTTTCACATTTATACGTTTTTATACAAAAATTTATCGTAAAAAATTCCTAAAAAAACTTCATAAAATTCAAGGTAAAGGGTGTCTTTTATAGAGTGGCAGAACTTTGAGTTGGCATCACTGCTTTATTTGACCACCCATTTAACAGCTGATAGTTGCTTTTTGTTAAGTTTGCTTTGACATTTCATTATGGATCGACTTACACCAGAGCAGCGCGTGCAAATTGTGGAAATTTTTAATCAAAATAATGGTTCTGTTCGTCAAACTTATCGTGCACTTCGTCCATTTTATGGCGTACATAATCGTCATTCAGAGCTGCTATCGGCGAGATACGGCCGCAAATGCTGCGAAAAGTTTCTGAAAATTGGTGTTCCAGATTGCGCCTTGTACGCGCCAGTCGTACAGAAATCATATTTATGTCATAAAATTTTCCATCCAATAAAGCCCGTTTCATTGATATTAAAAATATTTTATTATATTTTATTATGATATAATCTTGTATCACTCTATAAAAAACACCCTTTATAACATTTTTTAGAATTCGTGTCATTCATTAATATTTTTATAAAACAAAAAATTTCGGAGGACCACACGAACACATGTAGTGCTATATTCACTGTGGATGATAGCTTCAGTGGTTCAGCCGTGATGGTCAAAAATACATAAGCAGCAACGTTAAGATTATATCTTGAATTTTAGGAATTTTTTTCTTTTAGAATTTTTTACGATAATTTTTGAATTAAATGTTAAATGTGAGACTGGTTTTAGGTTGAATCGGGTACGAAGATTTCATTTCTGGCATCAGTTTTGTTCTAGCAGTACACGTTTATATACAAAAATATTTTGAAAAAAATTCCTAAAGAAAAAATTCTTAAAACTAAAGATTTGATAGGGTTAAGTGCACCCCTATCGACCCCATTTTTTATTTTTAATAAATTCTTATGCCAGATCCGAAAATCGCCCAGGCAACATAATTTGTATTTACTTGCATACAAATTTTCCCAGCCTAGTGATGTATACTACACCAAATATTTTACTCTGTTACCTACAAAATTCTCTGCAATTTCTTCACATAAAGTTGTTGCGTTTAAAACATAGGTAAAATAAAAAAGACTGTTAAATACAAAAAGAAAGTTTATTTTCATTTAATAATTTTGAAGCAGAGAAACAAACTATTTATTATTAGTTGTATAAATATATTCCTCGTCAAAAAAAAAATAAACTATACTTTGCACGCAGAAACTTATATGAGGTAATTTCAGAGAATAGTGCATGAAACAAAATATTTAGAATAGTAGTTCTCTAAGTAAATGTCTGGAGAAATTTGAATGACAAGTAAAAATTTTGAAGTAAATTAACACCTTGCATAGCTATATCTCAAAAACTATAGCAAATGTAAAAGTAAACTGTAATTGATCGAAAATAAATGATACTGCATTATAAAGCTTCTTAGCTTAGCTTCTAGGACATTGCAAGTTTTTAAATGATTTCGTAGTTAAAAATATTTTGAAAGATATAAAAAAATTCAAATACGCTGTTTCGCAAAAATTTAAACTAATGCGAGAAAACTAAGTACACGGTTAAAAAAATTGAGCAAAATTTTATATAAAAAGTTGTTTAACATTTCAGAAGAACGTAGTTTTTTAAAAATTTTGCTGGCAATTGTAATAAGTAACATTTTTAATGAATGCTCTTTCATTGGAGTAATTCTTTCAAATGTGTATTTTAAATCAAGAACTAATAGATGGCAAACGAAATCTATCAAAAATTAAGGACTTGTTACCCTGAAGATCTGTGTTTCTATATCATACGGAAAATACCAAGGCCTAGTAAATATCATGCCAACTAGGATTTATCTAAATCTTCTTAAAAATGGTAAGTCAAGGCGTTATATTGCAGTAATTTATAAGATAATGTTAAGCATACACTCGTTCTAAGTCTTTAACTAAGTGTTACATTAATTTGCCAAACTTTATTTGGGAGTAAATTTGCATTTTAAATGGTTTGAAATAAAAACCAATAAAATAACAATAAAATAATAAATAAATAACAAAAAAATTTCCCCTATTTTGTTTAAGGACTTATCAAACTTTTATACAGATTTTATAAAAGTTCATCCCACAAAAGATTTCTTAAATCCATGTTGAAATAACTTTAAAACGTCTTTTCAGTCTGAAAGTAAACTATATTCTAACCTGTTTTTATCAACGAATACGATTATTGCTAGTATTTTAAAAAGCCATCAAAATGTTCTTTAAAACCCTTAGTAGCTTAAGAAGGAGGTAACGGGTGTGACATTAGAAATGGACTAGTTAATTCTGTAAAATTTTGAAAGAAACCTGCAAAAATAGGACTTCTTAAAAAATAAAGATTTAAAAAAATAGTATTTTGAATAAGAATTTTGATTTTAGTACAATGAAGCGGAATTGTTATTATTTTTACATAGATTTTTAAAGGTAACGAGAGTGACGTCAAAATGTAACGGGTGTGACAATATAAATAACATTATAACGAATATGTGAACAAGATTTTTTCTTTTACCTAAAAATATACCCAAAAAAAGTATTTTTTTCAAAACATCAATTTTATGCGAATCATTTCACGCAATTTCTGTTAAAGAATCAGCTTCTGAGACTAGGGAGTATTTTAGTGATCTAATCTTGAGCTTGGAGAAGCCACTTAGCTATGTATACGAGAATAGTTTGAAAAGAGTAAAACATTACAAAGCAGCACTATGAAAATATGAAGGTTTTAATACCAAAGTTTGATATAAAAAAAAATTATTTGAAAAGTCTGCTTGGAGAGATTGTCAAAATTCTTTTTGTTGCTAAGTTGGAACAACTGTCATTATTACTATATACTTTCTTCAAGTTAGTTTGAGCGCGATCTGTCGTTTAGCTTGTTTTTAAATGCAATAGCCCAAAACACATAGAAAACATGCATCGAATAAGTGAAAAATGTCAAATATTCCAAAGATGGGCCAGGATTTTATTCAGGGAGAGGGCCTGCCAATTATTATTTCATGTAGCTGATAAATAAAATATTTTTTTTTAGATATTGGATTTATTGACAAAAAAAAATTTAAATTAAATTCAAAATAAAATTGAATTAAACGCGATTAAACAAAAACCGAAATTCAGTATTCATCGGTTTGAATCTTCAGCAAAGCGGTTTAAAATTTCAGCTTCCATTTTCTTTCTTGCACCAAATGTCTCTGCACGCTTCAAAGGCATAAAAATACTGTTGTATATATGATTTGAATAAGTCGAGATATGGTATGAACAGCGACATATTCCTTTTTTCAAAAGGTAATGTTGCTGGATGATTGGTAAGCTGATTTTAATGGGTTTCTTACGGTGGACAGCAAAAAAGCAGATTAAATCTTCTGTAAAGCAGAAACTGAACTTTTCTTAAATAAAATTCTTGTGCATTTTGTTCTACGAAGAGAGTTTACAAAATGTTATATTCATAAAGTTTTTTCTTCTTCTTTTACTATTCTTCTTTGCACCAATGAGTTGCGAGAGCTTTTTTGCTTCCGCTAGAAAAAGCTAAGATTATTCGTAATTAATTGTATAGAAATTAAATATTTTCTTATTTGGTCTGGCTCTACTATTAAAAGTTAGTTTTTGATGATTAATTGTCATCTTTTCTCTGATTTTATATGATTTTTAATCATTATCATTTATTCCTTTAAAGTGATATATATCAGATGATTATTTTATTTTGTTCGAAAGAAAGACTTCGGAACGTCTATTAATTTCTGTTTTTGTAGAAGACACATTTTTTCTGTTCTATGTTTTTTTGTTTTTTCTAAAACCACAGTGAACTTACACGATTTTACATGACTTTAAATTATTCCCATTTATTCATTTAACGATATCATTAATGATATCGATCAGATGAAATTTTTTTCTGTTCGAAAAAAAGACCTCATTACGTCTATTAATTTTTGTTTTTGTGGAAGAGACATTTTCTCTATTATGTATTTTTCGGTAATTTACACCACAGTGAATTTCTGCACAATAGTAAATTTTATTCAATAGTGCATATTAGAAACAAAGATATAAATTTCAGGTTTTAAAAAAAAATATCTATGATTTTGTTTCTTACTGTTGGATGCTATTGATGACAATGTATTGAAAATTGGGACATTTAAACTCTGAGTATTTGATTGCTTCACAATCAAAACGATTTAATTCTAAATATCTTTACTAAATACTATTATATCTATTTCACTTGCATCTCATAGGATGATCAAGTTTAGTTTTAAAATCCATGTGTGGAGAAAAAAATCATTCAAAAATTATATTCAATTGTCATGAAATATGGTAAATAAGTTACTTAAAACTACTGTATTTCAGATCTGGCCATTAAAAACTTTATTCCAAAGTTCTTCATTAAATATTATCAAATCTGTTATACTTGTTTTTTAAAAAATGAACATTAAAAATAATAAAATCCATGAAACTCGATAAAAAATATTTATTAAATTATACAATATAATTAAATCTTGATATATAATAACGTTTGTGCGTATGTATGTCTGACAATCACAGCTAAACCACTGAAGGGATCCACCTTATATTCACACCATATGTTTGTGTGTTGCTCCGGAATGTGTTTGTTTGTGTTAAACCCCTCCCAGGTGGTGCTGGGGTCATATTTTTTTAAATTCTTATTTTTAGATCGATTTGGTTTAAATTCCCACCATATAATATTTTAATAAAAAGAAAGTCTTTGGCAAAATTTGGAACCGATAGGTGTCGCTGAAGTGGAGACATTTACGAAAATGTATTATTTATTTATGTGGGCGGCCGTAGCCTAGTGGGTAGAGTGCGTGGCTCCTAAGCTAAAGAACTGCGGTAGCCTGGGTTCAATTCCAGCTCAGACAGAAAGTTTTACAATTGAGTTAATTTTTCTGTTCCGTCGTCACCTCTCTGCAGACAATGGCAAATCTCAGAGAGTAAAAATTGCCATGTAAAGCTTCTTGAGAACATAAGCCGTTCGGAGTCGGCATAAAAAACACGTCCAGTTCTCGATGATTTGTGATCAAACATTTAATAACACGCACAACACAATTGATTAATAGAAGCTAGGTCAAAGTCCTTCCAAGGGCTGAAATGGCCAGTTTATTTTTTATATTTTTTTTTATTTACTTATCCATAAAATCGTTGGAGCACCTTTTTGTGAACGCAGAACTTCTGATCGACTTTACCGCTTGCGATCATGAGCCACAACATGACATATAAAGCGATACCCATATTCATGGAAGACAGGAACATCGTCGGCCAGATTATCTAGTATACTTAATTTTTATGAAATATTTCTTCCTTTGATTCAAAACATCTTTATAAATATATATCGTAGAAGAATTATAAAAACGTTATGTACATATTTTCTAGAACTTCAACACGTCCTAAACACATGCACATTTTATTAAAAATACTTTCTCTCTTTAATTTTAATAAAATGAGTATTATTTTTAGTCGCAAAATAAAAAACCGTTGCTCATAAACCGTTAGTTTAAATAAAAGCAACACTAGCTCAAAGAGTCGCGTTAGAAAGATGTTTTCCTAAATGCTCTGCACCTTAGCACATTTTGCTGTCAAAGGAGCACAGGCAACCAAAGAAAAAGAGTTTTGCTGCCATTGGTATTAGTATGTGCGTTGTCAATATGCGTGTAGGTATGTGTGCACGTATGTGTTTGTATGTGTTTGTATGCGTGTCGCAGTTTATTCGCATCCTTTGTCATCCCTGCAGCTGTCGTTTCAAGTCGATTTGACACATTGATTGATCCTTTTTACAATAAAGCGCTTTTTTTTGTAAATGTTTTTTTTATTTTTTTGCTGTCCTTACAACAGTTGATGGCGCGGATTATACGCGTGCTCGCGAACTATATAAAGCATGGATACATTTGGGATTTAGCGTTAAAAAAAGTGGAAAAAATTCAAGAAAGGAAGAGTCTTTGATATGTTGCGGTTGTGTGGAAAAAATATTGAAGATGTCAAAAGAATGAAGCAGGCAGAATTTAAAATGCTGTCACATGGTATACAGCTGGTATGTTTCTTGCGTAAAGCGTAGAAAACCGTTAAGGATATTGAAATATATTGCATGGTTAAGCGTGAAAAATATGCTGATTCCGTAAGGTTGTTCGTTAGCTACACACACACATACTTCCATAGATTCTAATACAATCGCTCAAAGGATCACGGCAAACGAGGGAATGAGCAGAAAATAATAACGGTAGCAAGATTTTTATCGAATACTTCTATCGATTAAAGACGTGTTTTGTAAAATTGTTTTTATGTCTTGTTTTCTTAACATAATCCTTAGTATTTCTTTAAAATGGTGTAAAGTAATCCGTTATGACACTTAAGAGTTTTTTTTTGCACAAACAAAAATGCTCACATTTTAAATACAGACTTAAAAATCTTTAGTCTTTTAAGCACCTGCCTTGTTTTATACCCACACTCCTCTGCAAAGCATCAAACGATACCTCCATCAGAAGGCCTTCAACGCGTTGTCCAACATGTAGGAAATTTTAAATTAAAATACCTCAAACGTTGACAGCGTACAGTGAATGAATGACTGATTGAATGACTGGCTGAGTGAGTGAGTGTGTCCGAGCAACGTCACGTTGCAGCGCATCATCAACGTTAAATCACGTTGATTACATAGCGACATAGCACGCGAAATAAATGCTTTCACGCTTGCTGTGGCAGCAATGCATGATGCATTCATGTTGGCACCTGGTTTTGGCCCACAGTTGCAGTGGGAGTGCTCGGGTTAAGTCTAGCATATCGTCACTTTATCTTTTGTGCTGATGTCAAGTGAAGAAGTGACATGAAGGATGCCGCAGAGAGTGAATTGCAAGCGCAGGTTATGAAGGCTATGCTGCGCTGTTAGGATACAATGCATGCGCGTAAGTGTCATGTCAAGACATGTCTGCGACATGATTTTCCTACACTGCCAGCTTAAGTTTAATTAACATGTTGCAGCCGAGACAAAACCGCCGTGATGACACTTTTGAATACTAGTCCGACAACATCAACAACTACATGACAATAACAAGCAACAATTGAGGTATTAAAGCTGAATGTAGAACCAATATTCACGGCATAATAATGCATCATAGAGATAATCGTTTCTTTTAACAGTGTGCTAAGCAAAGTATTTGCTAGCTTGACAAAGCAATTCGTACGAGTACACAACAAACATATTCAGCCCAGTCATGTAACATTTTCTCCCGGGAGTTGTAAAAGGGATTTTCCGTTTTTAAGATAAAGTTTAAAAACTTTTTGGAAACTTTTATTGCAATTTTGTTTATCATCCGCCAATATTCGTTTATGTAAAATTAAAAAAAATTAGATGTCTTTATCTGCTGTCTTAAAATCGGAAACTCTCTTTTACAACTCCCGGGAGAAAATAATTCATGATTGGGCTGATTTATATTGCAGATAAGTATGTTCACTAGATGCGCCTTTATTTGTATGGAAAATTTCAAAGTAATTTTTTTTTAAGACTCTTATCAGTATTCCTAGTCCATTATGCCAAAAGTAAGTAGATATAAGACATGGAACCGATCGAATAACATAAGATAAATATATTTTTTAACATATAGCATTCAAAGTTAAAAGTTGCACGATGTACGGTAATCAATTCAAGACAAATTTTTAACAGTTATTTTGTATAGTTAAAGATTAGCCATCTTAAACGTACCGGAAAAATAAAAATTACGGAATGACCATCTCCGATTTGGGTGAAATTTTGCAAAGAGCAAATAAAAAACTTACTTTGGGGGAAAACAATTTGGCGTGGTTTTTGGCGGAGTTAAAGGATACACAAAATTGGCAAAAATATGCAAAAAAGTCGAAAATTGATTGTTATTAAAACTCATCTCAAAAATTTCTTAAGCGAATGTTAAGTTTGAACTAATTTAGTTTTGAAAGGTACTACTTTAATTTGACTTTAATCCAAAAATAATTTTGGGAAATTATTGGTGGTTGGGAGTTCCAACCCTTGCGATAAGGTAATTAATTTCGATGTTGGGGTGCAGAAACACTTTTCACAATATGTAAATAATTTTTTGCTTAAATTTTACCTACCTTTTCAACAACATAAAAACCTTCGCGGAAAGGTAATTGAATTCGAAAAAAGTGGTTCAAAGAACACCATTTAAAAATAATTTACTCTGAGAGCTGGTAAAATTACCTTCTCAAGACATGGTAATTTTAACGTCTAAGCAAAAATATTTTTTAATTTCAATTATTGTTTAGATGTTAAAATCTCCATACCTAATGAGCCCGTGAGTCCCCACCCTTCGCTTACAGCAATTTCAGCTTAAAGAAATAATTCCCCCCTTCTTCGAACTAATTTAACTTACCACGAGGGATGGAACACCCCCAGCCACCAAAACCACCAAAACTATTTTTGGATGAAATTCCGTTCAACTATCCTTCGAACGGTAGTTCAAACTTAAAATTCGGTTAAGAAATTCGTTTCTTTATCAAAAAAATATTTGTGTTTAGATTAGTGATGGGCAAAAGCACACCACTTTAACTGCTTCTATGTGCATATGTGTAACTTTTAAAGCTTTTCACTGAAGGAAATCTAACGTCAAAGCATTTTGGAAGCTTTATGTAGAAAAATACTAAATTGACGTGATTTAAGAAATTATGAAATCATATTAAAATAGAATATTTGTTTCATATATATATATTTTTTTTTTATTCTGTAGTTTTAAGAAAGTCTATTGTAGACAAAATTTACCTATAAAACCAAATTAACATAAAATAAAACTTATTTAAACTACGAAAACAATGATTGCTTCTATGAAAAAATGCTACGTTCGTAAATTATAAAATTTAAGCAAATACTTATAACAGAAATTTGCATCGCTTCCTCATATTATAGTTTTGGGTATTCGATAACCAAAAAAGAAAAATGTTATAAAACTTTTATAACAGATGGAGCCGTTTGTGAAGAAATCGCTGGTAACGATATCAGTATATTCACAGACGGCTCTTTGATGAATGGCAGAGCCGGGGCAGGCGTTTACTCAGAAGAGTTAAGCCTATTCTGTGTACTGAGGTTAGGGAGGTTTGTGTCTGTACACCAGGCGGAAATGCTTGGCATAGTGCATGCGCCGTACAAGGTGGGAAGAAGCTGTTAATTGCAGCCAATCAAAGGCGGCCGTGAAGTGGTCTCGTAGTGAGGCTGCAAAAGTTATCCGATAAAATCGAAGGACTTTAAGCTGGCTTACCGCACTGTTCACAGTACACGGTCTCTTCATGTACCATCTCGGGAAGATGACTATGACCGAGGACGATGCGTGTAGGTTATGCCTGGAGGAGCCGGAAACAGAAGTACACATTTTGTGCCAGTGTCCGGCGCTGGCAAGCATAAGATTGACCACTCTGTGACGTCCATTTGTTGGCGAAGCCAAGATTTATCAACTGACCTACAAGGATATACTTGAGGTGACAAAGGCTGCTTATAGGGAACGAAATAGGGAACGAAAAGGGACCCACAGTGGTCTGCTTCGGCAAATCCCCGACTTATTATAGGTAATTCCCATAAAATAACTAACCGTTAGTTTTTTTAATTTTGATGGACACACTTCGTCACAGCATCAGTTGAAAGTCATCGATCGCAAACTTGCATTGTTAGTCAGTTAATTTGTGTGAATAATACCACTGCCTAATAAATAATTTTTTGTTGTTAAACAAATTGTGAAAAAAGTTTGTTACTATGGAAGATTTAGAAGTTCTTTAAACTAAAGGTTTCTTATGGATATTTAAGTTTTTATTTAAGATTTATTGTAAATGTTTGCAAATTGGCACTTTTTTTATTTTTTTTTTTATTATGGACCTTTTTTTATATTATATCGAGTTGTTCGGTAACACTTTTTGCATCAGCTAAACAAGAAAGATGTCAAAAAGAAAAACCAAACGAAAGTTGTACCCGAAACCACCCGCCCAGATGTTATCGTCCCTGATGTGTGTCTAGTTTGTTGAAAAATTAAACAAATTTTCATCATAAAATAAATTATTTTACTTGAAGGATCTTCAAGTATCTGGAATGAAGTTACGTAAAACTGAAAAATAACAAGCTTCAAAAGTTCTTAAAGAAATCATCAAGTCGCCTGAGAGGGCAGGAAGATATAAAAAAGCATTTTCCGATAAGTTTCAGCGTGAACAATTATCTACTCTTGAGGCTTTTTCTACTTTTACTGATGCAAATTTGTCAAGTAAGCAGTATGATATAGTGAGAACTAGTTACAAAAAAATGTTTCCTTGCTACAGTTTTCTCCAAAACGCAAAAAAATAAATTGCTACCCCATACCTGAGTCATATATTGTAACAGAAACTTTGGCTGAAGTAAACTTGCAGGACTTATTAAACCATATAGCTAAACGCTTATTGCTGTATTTAGACAACGTACAAAAGACTAAATGAAAACGAGTGTAATTCCTTAGAGCTCATTTCAAAATAGGGATGTGATGGTTCGCAATAAACCTAATAGAAACAAACGTTTGAAACGAAAACGAGATGAAAACGAGTGTAATTCCTTAGAGCTCATTTCAAAATAGGGATGTGATGATTCGCAATAAACTCAATACAAACAAACGTTTGAAAACGACTCTGATCCAGATGGAAATATCTTCCAACCGCCATTTGTTTCTTTGCGTTTGCTTTGCAGTTTAACCAACAAAATTATTTGGCAAAATCCAACACCATCCTCACCAAGATATTGCTGTCCAATAAAAATTTATTTTGTAAAAGAAACCGTTGGTACTACTCAAAATGAAATAGCTTATATGGAATCCAAGCTAAGTAAATTTAGCAAAACTGTCATAGAATGCGAGAAAGTATTGGAAGTAAACCACACGTTAGTTTTTATAATGGTTGATGGCAAAGTTTGCAACGCAGCAACTAACATAATAGGGCTATTCCTGATTACGTGCAAATATCGTGGCATCGTGGCATTTGCAAAATATGATGGCAAATATTGACAGATTTGCATTGCCCGACTGTGTCAAATTTGCAACACTAAAATCGCATTGCATTCAGTCGAGCATGGGCAATTCCTTGCCAATCAATCAGATGTCACATTTCAAGCAAAAAATAGAACTCGTGTCAGCAAAACACAAAATAAAAAGAGAAAAGCCCAGTAAAAAGTGGCCGGAGGAGAAGTTAAAGCTAATTTTGAATTATTTGCAAGAAGCTCCGGAGATAGAGGTAAGTTTAAAGTGTTTTTGGATTTAACAGCAGCCCCAACTTTTGTGTTGTTTCTGTGTTTTTGCACAGATTTTTTATAAAAATTTGATATCTATGAGTGGTATCAATGCGTCTTGTGATCTTATCAGATATAAAGTTCGCCATTTGAAGGCATCTTATAAAAAAGCGAGTGGCAAAAGTCGACCGGCACTGGACTGCTTGAGTCCGACACAGGAACTTCAAGTGTTGAAGGTAAGCTTATTTTTTGTTTATGTTTTCTGAAATCACACGAATTACTTTTAATTTAAGGCAAAGTCTTGCAAATATGTCTACACTACCATCAGCTGCAGGAAATTTTTGGCGAGAAGAGAAGCGCAACAGCTGAATATGAGGTGCTTGAAACAGAAATCGCCGCGATTGATGAATCGAGTGAAGTATTTACATTGTGCTCCGAGGAAACAACTGAAATTGTTGAAAATTTTGCCGATGAATGCGGTTTAGTTGTTAATGTGGACTGTGAAGTAGTTTGTGATGATCAGAGAAGCACCAAAATGTCACCAACACAAACTCCTACTGGTTCAAAGCGTGCTCACAGCCTCTCAGCATCAGTTTCGCAAAAAGCAAAAGATTTGGCTGCCAAGATGAAGAAGTTTGGACCAAAGTCATCGACTGCGTATTTGGCTGCTTTTCAAGCTGATCGTAGGGCTATGTTCCAAAGTAAGGTTGAATGGGATAAGAAGAAGTTTGAAAGAAAATTTGTTTTAAATGAAAGAAAGGTTTAAATGGAGGAAAAGAAAGTAAAGTATGAGATGGAATTAAGGAAGAGAGAAATAGATTTGAAAGTTTTGGAAATTGAAAAAGATGAAAGAATAAAAATTCGTCAAATGGAAAAAGAGGAGCGCTTAGAAAAATAGGCGTTGGAGCTCAAATTTAAATATAAGTTGAGCCCATAAAAGAGACAAATAGTTTAAGTTTTTACTAAAATGAATTGTTTTTATTTTTAACTGTGTGAAGTTCATAAATAAGTGCATTATATATATATAAGTTTTGTATTATTTTTTGTTTGTTTTTAAAATAAATTAAAACTTTTTTTAGCTGTGTAAAGCGAATATATTGCTTTCCTTTTTATTTCGCCACCACATCCAGCTGAATCTTCTTCAAAATCGTTGGGATATTCGGCATCATTAACTTCATTTAAATAAGTCTCGAAATAATTTAGATCATCGTTATTTATGATGAGAATGTTGTACAAAATGCAGCATACCATAAACCAATCGCAACATAACTTATGATTTTCTTTATTGCCAAGACGCATCCTGAGCTGCTTAAGGCTGCCAAATCGTTCTTTTAATATGCCAAAGCAATGCTCTACTCTAACACGATATTTACTGTGCTGTAAATTAAAAGCAATTCTAGCATCTCTATTTAGTTGTTTGGCATTGTTTCTGTATGGCGTAACAAGTGTTTCAGATAGAGGATACGCTGAATCTCCCGCTATCCATTGTTGTGAAGAAAATAATTCTTCTTTTTTATGAAAAATCGAGCTATTTCGATATATATACGGGCATCATTCCAGCTTCCAGGGCTACCTACAACTACATGCCGAACGAGTCGTCTCAATCGCATACATCTTGAGCCTTTATAGAATAATTGTGGTCTCTAGAGAAGTATGAAGTATGGTCTTTAATAAATTAAAGTATTTGCCACAATTTGCAAACGCTTCGCTTGATTTGGCCAAAAAATATATTTGCTTTGCATGCTTAAAAACGCTTTGAAAGTTCTGGTCGTTATCCTGGATATGAAACCACCATCTCCTACTCCAAATAAGCTGCTTATCTTTCTTATAGCCCCACTTTCTCCTGATGAGTCTAGTCGAAAAAGGACAATAGCCAATTGTAACTCAATAGAAAACTGCTTGCAGGCATGTGGCTTGCTGAACTCCTTAGAACTTTTTATTATGTCCAATAGCATTGAGAATTGATCTCTCCCAACTCTAATAATTTGTTTAAACCTTTCATAGTCCAACGAAGTGAGAACGTTATTGTACCACGTATCCGATTTAGGGATTGTATTAGCAATTCCCCGACGACACAACATTATGATGGCCTGATTATCTCCTAAATCGTCCAAAACTTCTTCAATAGAGTCATCGTAAATTTCCATTTCTAGGAAATAGGCATGGTAAATACATACAGTGGCTCACAGCTTATTTTATGCAGTGCATACTTTAAACTTTAGGGCTTTATAAAAACAAAACTAACAGGAATACAAAAGATAATATGGTATCATTTAAAAGAGCAAAAAGTTCAGTAAAATAAAGGTTTTTCATTAATTGTGAATACATATATTTAGTTGTTTGAAAAATAAGAGAACAGTAAATACTGCTTAATTTCATCTCACAGCTTATTTTATGCAGTCACTTCTCTCTGTTACGGTACTCTAATGCTGCGCTGTCTAACGGTACTTTCGTTAGCTATGCCTTCGTTCTATTTCTATAATTGCTTTGTGTTAGATTTTATAGCCCAAACAGAATAGGCATAGCCAACATGTAGCGAGCTGTCGAAAACATAGCCAACGAAATGTTGTGCACAGAATCGAATTTGTGTTGATAACGCAGATAGAACTTTATGCTTACAATATTTTGTTATTTTTTACTAAATTAGTAGATACAGCCTTGCATATAATAATTTGTTTGTTTTTTTACTAATTTGGACTAATATGTTTCAGTCAATTTTAAGTGTTCTAATTTGAACAATGTATTTTGACATTTCGCTACCGTTGGCTGCGGCAAAAGTTAAAAGTTCGTCAACATTTTTGTGTCGGCTGCGTTCGCTACGAGTTGGTTATTTTCATTATGTTCATTTCATAGGGTTGCAAGGCAACCAACTTCTATGTTGACATTTCTTCTGTTGGCTGCGTGTTGGCTATGCTTATTCTGTTTGGGCTATTAGTCTGATTTTTTTGCTTCAAGTGTCTGCTTCTATGATTATTTAAAATAGGAGCGCGCACAACGCTACAACAACGAGAATTTTAAAAACAGCAGCTTGCAGCGAAAACTGGCTGAAATGGTTAATATCAATTACTCTACAGTGCAAAAGATCATCGAGCGCTTCGTCCATAAGAATCGATTGCACAATAAGAGCAAAGAAGCACCAAACAAAATTTTAAATGCAACCGACGAGCGGCATATTGTATGGATGATGAAGGCTAGCCCGAAACTCTCAGCTCCGAAAATGACTTTTGAAGTTCAAACTGACCAGAACTGACCAAAAACAGATTATGCAGACTCAACTACGACAAAGAACATATGTCCAAGGCCCCAGAGTACTGGACTTCAGTTATTTGTGCAGATAAATCGAAGATAAATTTATTCGGTTCAGATGGTATGTGCTATATGTGGCGAAAACCGAATACCGAGGTCAACAAAAAAAACTTAAAACAAACCGTGAAACATGGCGGTGGCAGCGTCATGGTTTGGGCCTGAATGTCAGCTGCTGGTACTGGGAAGTTGCCGTTTATTGAAACAACAATGAACAAATTTAAGTACCTACAGATCCTGAAGAACAATTTGTTGCAGAGTGCAAAGGTTCTGGGTATAAAATTGAATTTCCGATTTTACCAGGATGACGATCGAAAGCACAAAGCGGCTATTGTGCAAACCAGGCTAATATAAAACTGCCCACAATTGATGAAGCCGCCAGCACAGTCACCAGACCTTAATGTTATTGAAAATGTGTGGTCTTTATTGGAAAATAACATCTGAAAACATCAAATTTCAAACAAAAACAACCTGAAAGAGATATTGAAAACGAAGTGGGCGAATATTTCGCCAACTATCACTCAAAATCTGGTCGCATCAATGCCAAACCACCTTAGATCTGTTTTGGACAACAAGGGCTATCATACCAAATAATAAAAATATCAGATATCATTAATTAATACGATAAATTTATAAATAACAAGTGACTGCATAAAATAAGCTGTGATATGAAATTAAGCGATATTTTCTGGTTTCTTAATTTTAAGCCAACTTAATATATATTTTTACAATAAATTAAGTTAATTTATTAAACTAAACATCTTGTTCTTTTAAATGATACTATATTATTTTTTTTCTATTCCTGTTAGTTTCGTTGTTATAAAGCCCTAAAATTGAAAGTATACACCGCATAAAATAAGCTGTGAGCCACTGTATTTAACTTAATTAACACTTTAAACTTTTCATACCTTCAAAGAATAGTATTTTGCTTGCAGCGTTTTCTATTAAATTTTTATTAATCTCCTCTTTTGAAGATTTCTTCAGCATAATTGGTTTTACTTGATTTTGAAATATTAAGGAAAAATATATGAAATATATAATTGTCTCGTTTTTTTATTTTTGTTTTCAATAACACCTTCAGAGTAACACAAATCAGATACACTTTGATGAATAATAATGAAAAACACCACAAAAAATGTTCGTGTCATTTTTTTCCTCCAAAACAGCTGTGAGTTTTGTTTGCAACAGGGTGTTAAAAAGTCTGCTCACAGTTGATGGCAAATATTTGGTAGGGCATACATTTGCAAAGTTTTTTGCACGTAGTCGGGAATATCCCTAATATCTACAATGAAATGTTATACTTGTCGAGCTACTTCAAAAGATTTCAATGATCCTTCTAAAAAAGAAGTTGATAGAGATGCTTTAAAATTTGGATTGTCAATTTTGCGTGTAGGAAACGATTTTTTAAAGCATTCCTCATCTTGCTTACAAGATACCATTAAAGAAATTGCAGCGAAGAAAAATTGTATTAAAAGAAAGAAAACCGGAAGTACAAGAAAAGTTCAATTCGCAACTCAGACTTAATATTGATATACCCAAACCTGGTTTTGGTAACACCAATGATGGCAATACAAGCCGCAGATTTTTAAATAATCCAGAACTAGTTGCTGAAATAACTGGTGTTAACTTGCAACTTATTTTTATATTTAAAGTCTTATTAGAAGTACTTTCTAATGGATTTGAAATAGATGTCCCAAAGTTTGAAGCATTTGCTTTCGATACGGCTAAGTTGTATGTTGAGCTCTAATCCTGGCATAACATGACTCCGACGATGCACAAAATTCTGATTCATGGATCAGAAGTTATTCGAAATGTTCTGTTACCAAATGTGCAGCTATCCGAAGAAGCAACAGAAGCAAGGAACAAGCATTTCAGGTTGTACCGGTTAAATTTTTCAAGGAAGTTTTCCAGGACGGATTGCAACATGGATGTTTTTAATAGGTTAAAAAATATAATTATAAGCAGTAGGAAATAATAAATAATTGTAATTTTTTTACTATATTAAGGTTACTTCTAACTTCGGATCCTCTTATAACAAGTTAAAGACCCTCCCCTGTTAAAAAATCGAAACATTTTATTAAAGAAGCTCTTGAAATGTTGACTTAAGGGATTCCGTGTGCATCTTCCCTTCAAAATTTAGACGAAACTACAATATCCTCTGAAATTGAAAATGAAGAAACTGACGAAGAAACGAATGAAGAATGTGTTGATGAAGAAAAATTATAAGTAAAATAATTAAATGACTTAAAATATCCATATATTTCATTTAATAGAAACTTTTCACATTAATAAAAATGTACCCAAATATACCAACGAAACTTAATCTATACATTTATGTGACAGATATAAGTTTTATAACCCTTTTGGATTTGATTCAGCCAAGTATCACTTAATTAGGATAAAAAAATACTTTTGAGCTGTTTTTTGAGCAAAATACCTCCATGTGCGACGTGACCATGCCTGCTTCGAGTCTGCTTGGAGACTGAAAGCTTTTTAGCGACGCCATAATATACGTATACATGGCTGAAAAAGCTCTGAGTTGGAGAGCTAGTTTTGAGCATAACTTGTTTATTTATTTTTTTATTTATTTATTTATTAATTTCAAAGAAGAAGCATAAGTACAATAAGAGCAAACTCTTTTATAGTATAATTAGGGCTGCCAGGTCCCGATCTCCACGCGGGTTGTCCCGATTTTCAGCCTAAAATTGTGAGTCCCGCGAAGACCTCACGCGGGATGCCAAATGTCCCGATTTCTTTTATTTTGTAATATTTTCACTATTTCTTAAAAATACTTTATAAGTTTTTATTTCTTCATGACTAAACTTGTACAGACTTTTTTGTACGCCAGTAATTAATTGTTCCGAATCGCATACTTTTCAAGCAACCGAACAGTGCGTGAAATAAAGAAAAAGGGAGCGAATAAAAGAATAACATCATTCTTTGTGGATATTGTTAATTTTGCTTTGCTCAATTTCACCCACGATGTTCACAATCAAACATAGCATGAACGAAAGAAAACAAAACGAAAAAAACAATAAGTGCATTATGTAAAATACATTATAAAATACAAGTTTTGAATTTTCAGATATTAATATGGGTTAGTAAAAATATAAGTTTAATTTGTTTCTATATTCATTTATTTGAATTCTGTGTCACTGACTTTTGTTTAAAATATAAAATTTCTTTCCATACAACTCGAAAAAAATCGATTTTCAGCATACGTATTTAAAGTTTTTTTGTTATTCTAAGCATACTGGACGATTGTGTTTCTGTCCCGATTTTTATGCTTATGTCACGTTTTTTTTTTTTTAAAATCCCGATTTTTTTAAAAAAAACCTGGCAGCCATAAGTATCCTCAATTAGATGTTAAAATGACAATATCTCAATGACCCATTGAGTCTCCACCCTAATTTTTATATTGTTGAAAAGGTAGTTTTGTCAGCTTTAAGAAAAAACTATTGAAATTTTTAAGTGGTGTTCCTCGCACCCCTACATCGAAATTAAATACCTTACCGCAAGGATGGAACCCCCAACTACCTAAAATTTCCCAAAATTATTTTTGGATTAAGGCCCAATTAATTATCTTTATAACAATAGTTTAACTTAACTTCTGTTAAGATATATTTAAGACATGAATTTCAGTAAAAATCGATTGTAAACGTATGGCCAGTAGTTCAAAATGGAATTGCTGAGACGTCAATAATAACATTTTAATTTCAATTTTATTTAGCAAAAATGTTAGCATATAAGATTGGATATAAGATCTTTTGCATGCCGCAATTAATTAAAGTAAATAATAACATAAAATAACAACAATTGATAGTTATATGATAAATGAATACAAAAAGATTAAATTATTTGAAACAAGATATAAAATTATATAAATGTACTAATGTTAAAATTGAGCTTAAATAATAAATAAGTAATTATGAGATAAAAGCAAAAGAGAAAAGCAAAAGATCAATAGAAAGAAAAGATACATTCAAGTTAGGTGAAACAATCGAAAACTAAACGCTTAAAGGCTCTTTGATTGAAGACACATTTAAAATTGTTTGGAAGCGAATTTCACAATCTGACTGCGCGAACGAAAAACAGTCAGCTAGAATTTTTGTAACTGTAGCTCGGAATCAAGAGATTCATACTTCTGTTAGACCTACAAAACTGAAATTTCTCAAGCAGGTAATGTGGACAACGCGAGTAAATTATCTTATACAAAAATATACAATCTAAACAACGACCAATTCAACATTTGACAACATTTCAAAAAAATTTTAATGATGGCATTTGATTTTGTTTTAAATGAAAATTCCCAAAACAACTTTAAAAATTTGGCTGGAGCACCTGACTACATCCTTAATAAATTTTTTAAAAACATATTATTTTCTTTATTGAAACTTCTCAGCTTTTTACTTAAATGCACTTAATTGCAAAAAAAAATTAAATGCAATTTAAAAAATTATTTTGATCCGATACAAAAAAAAATTTTTTTAGGTGTTGCTTTCAAAATATGAGATTTTCGCATGTTTTCAATTATGTTGTGTTTATGATTACAGTCATAGCAACTTGTAAACAAATTTTTTTTACAAAATTTTAAAAGCAACAGACACACTTTCGCTCACTTTTCATCGTCGTACTTTTCCACATTTCCTGCTTGTATGGACACATTAATGCTATATAATTAAAGATTTTTCCAGTCTGGCAACGACAAATGCATTTCAAATACATAATCATCGGCTGTGGAACAATCTAAAGGGCATCGTTAAAAAAATACAGAAAAAATTGTACAAGGATAAATCAAATAATAACCCTATCAATGCGCTTTAACACAACAAAGCCCCAAACAAGCCAAACTTTGAAACGGAGTGCACCGCATTGAATGCCATGCTACGGTTGAATGGACATGCTTGCTATCTGTGCCTTTGATCCTTTGCCAAATGCCAATAACACAAACAGTGAAATCAATAAAATCCTCTTCAGACAAAAATTCACACTCAAGCACACAGTTAAACAAACTCTCACACCAAAATCACGAAATTAATTAAATTAAACTGGCGCTAAGTAGGTGTGAGCATGTATTGCATGTGTGCCTGTCTGTGTGTGTTTGTGTGCTCGGCTAAGTTATGTGGGCGGATGTCAAATGCTTATAAACACCATCAAAACAACAGGCGTTAACAAAACGGACAATAGCTAGCTTAAGCTACGCAATGAAAAATCTGTTGCATCATCCTCGAACGCGCAGACATACGCACACACACACAAACGCACAGATTTTAATCCTTTTACACTATTTGTCAATCTAATCGACATAATCGTCAATTTGCAATCAATAAAAGCAAATCCTTTGATGCTTTGACACAACGGCAGCCAGATAAGCAGCACGGCATTTGCTGCCTCACCTCCGTCTCACCACATCGTTAGCTCTGAGCCGTGTATAACGGCTCAAAACCAGAAGCCGCCTAAATACATAATCAAATAGAAATAAAATTCGTTACGGCTATTTCACACTTTGTGCTGCACGGCAGGCAATTTATTGCGTTTGCTGCAATAGATGCGGCTTAAAGTGGACGAACGAATAGTTCACGAATTCATGACGCCATTTTTGTTTTATAATCTTTTGTAATTTTGCCAAAAATGAGGGCATTAAAAAGTAATTGCTATGATTTATCTATTTGTTCTGTATAGAAAATGACATAACTGCACATTTGACGAGGTAATCTCATGAGCCGAGGTTCTTATGAAAAAAAAAATTAAAATACAATGGCATTGCTTTTTTACCAAACATTGTGAGAAATTTCATGAGAATATCTTTGAAATATTTAAGATGTCGTATATTTGTGTAACGAGAAGGACTACTTCAGAGCAATTTTAGCGTTTTCCCACTCAATAAGAAAAACTAAACCAATTTTTACTTTTAGTATACT
Source organism: Dichetophora obliterata (assembly GCA_963920525.1). Lineage (NCBI taxonomy): Eukaryota > Metazoa > Arthropoda > Insecta > Diptera > Sciomyzidae > Dichetophora > Dichetophora obliterata. The sequence continues at coordinate 40,996,954 of OY986438.1, read as the reverse complement.
TTTTATGTTTTTTGAAATTCTTTGTTTAATAAAAAAACAGTCGTGATATTTTTTTTTCCAAATATTGTTAGAAATTTCATAAGAATACTTTTAAAATATTTTTGATTGAGTATACTTTTTATGTGAGAAATGCGAAGAAAATTTAACCAATTTTTAAAACAATTCTTGTAAACTTTTTATACTCTTTTTTCATTGAATTCTGTGTTGATTAAAACATCCTACTATAGTTTAACTTTAACACTCCCTGTCAAAAGAATAGGTTCATAGTTTTTATTTAATAGGTTTATTTAAACTCTACTTTCTTTATATATAGAGCCGTGAACATACAATATAAATAGCACAAAAATACATTTAGATTGCTTCACATTATTAAAAGAAAAATACGTGGAGCAAAACAAAAATTTTTTAAAGCATTGAAGTCTGTTTGTTTATTTATTCAAATTTATGCTTACAAGAACTTAATCTTATTAATAAGCACAAAAACTAAGTTGACAACTGAGTAAATGATACTAAACTGAATACAAATATTAACTAAGCTTATAAAATATTTAATATTTAAAAAAACACTGAGGAAAATAAAAAAATCATGTAGTTATTCCTAATACTGTTACATGAATAATGAAAAAAAAATTACGAGAATAGTTATATATATTGTTTATAGAACAAAGAATTCACACATTTAGTTTGTGAAACCGATTATTTTAATAGGATATGATTTTGAATAAAATAATAAAATGAGAAGAAAAAAAAATGCATATATTCTTAATACACCCAAAAAATATTTAGGATAAAATTACGAATAAAATCTTTGTAGAAATACAAACAGAGGCTATTCGTAGAATGTACAAATGTTTTGTACATTGTAAAAACGTTTGTAGTGTTGGCCGCATGAAAAAAAATTTTGAATTCGTAACTTTGTACATTTTGCAAACGCTAGTTTGTAAAAATCTAAAATGTATAAATTTGTGAACTGAACAAACATTGTTTGATAATATACAAAGCGGTGGCAGCAGCATTCGTATATTTGTTCGTATCTTTGTAGATAAAACGAAGGCGTTTGTAAAATATACAAATATTTCTTTGTACAATGTACAAACGGTCATTTATTTGTATAATTCACCAAGTTGTTTGTAGGCTGAAAAGAACAAACGGCTTTGTAGAATATAATAATTGTTTTGTACATAGTACGAAGCTTTTTTTTGGGTGTACTAATACAAAAATAATAATTAAGTTATTTATATGTTTAAAAAACAAAAATATTCACACATTTATATTTTTAATATTTTTAGTATCCATTTGTTTATAATATATGTATTAATATTTCAACTATACAATAAAACATTAAAAAAAATTAAAACTTATGCCTATTATTAAATAAACTGATGCCTCCTTGTTGACACGATTTTAACTTTTTTAATTTATTTATTTATTTAAAAGAAGCAAGCCTAAATACAAAAAGAACAAACTCTTTTATAGTACAATATAGGTAAACAGTAAAAAATAATAACAACTCAAAGCAACTTCAGATTAAACAAAGCAAATTAATAATATTAATTAAAAATAATACACAAATTTAGAAAAAAAAGTAACTTAATAAAATTAAGACAATATTACAATTAAAAGGTTTTCTTAAAGAGTAAATGAAAAATAAAACAGAAATATGAGAAAAAGGAGTAGAAAAGAAGTAATCTAAGGAGCAGAAAAGTAGGATAATACCGATTGCCTAAAAGTGGCTCTCCCTCTTACCTCCCTTCCACAACTTAATGGCGTTGATGAAAAACAAGTGGGAACTGTTTAGTGAAAAATGCATCGGAACTATCAGGACATGGCTTCTTCTAGACGTACCAAACTAGAGTTTATCATACAAAAACCTTGGCGTTTTATTATAGATTAACTTATGAAGATATATGCAGTTTCTCTCATTGAGATAAGCAATTATGTCACAACTAAGTATTGCATTTCGGAAACTGGAAAGACGAACATATTTTTGAAGACCATAAACATAACGCGAGGCATAATTAAACGCAATCTGAAGTTTTAACTGGGATGAGGAATTTTCAAATATACACTATTTCAGAAAAAGATGTAACAGGTAAGACAAGTTGAATTGCCAACTTACGCCTTATATCAACTGGAGTTACACTGGCAGATAATCTTAGGTTACGCAAAATATAAAACACTTTACTTACAACACTATTAACATGGTCAACACATGACAGAGAAGAATTTAAATAGAAGTCTAGATTCACAATTTTCGGCACAACAGTAAGCTAATTTGATCCAATAAACATGGAACATCATTTGAACAAGACTTAACCTTACAAACAGGGAGAGCATATGTCTTGGAAGAATTAAGTATAAGATCATTGTTTCTAGCCCATTCATAAACATTATTGAGGTCTTCATTCAACCTGCATCCAAGGTCATCAATGAGACCAGTTCTACGTGAAAGATACAATTGGACATCATCAGCGTATGCGTGAACAGTATAACAGCATGATAACAAAAAAAAAAATGTCATTTAAAAACATAGAAAACAGAAGGGGGCCAAGTATAGAACCCTGAGGGACACCACTTAAGACGGTTTTGTACCCTGACGACTGTACTGTCATCATCTAATTAAAATAAACTTTTCTTTGTATATATTTAAAAAATAATATTTTGTTTAGAAATAAAACCAATATATTGCTTAGATTTTGGCTCCTAGTTTAATGCGTTAAGAATTCCTCATATGAAGTGAATAGTTAACTGTGTTCCATATATTTTCGACTCACAACATTATCGACACAAAAAGAAGGTAAGGTTAGTTAATATTCATAATATTTTATTGCAATTTTCACACAATTTTGTTGAATTTCAAAGAAAACAAAAATCTAAAAAAATATATTGGATATTCAGGTAAAAATTTAAAATAAAGAAATAACGAAATTATAAGAAAAATTTTAAGAACTAAAATTTTTTAAGAACTAAAAGAAACGCTGCACCACAACATGACTAGCCATATAAAAGTAGTTGTATTCTGTTACTAAAATTTCTGTTTACCAGCCATGTCATATTAAAATGGCAAATTATCGTTATTTTCTAATCTTTTACCTCGACGAAGAAAGTCACTATTTTATGCTGGTAAAAATAAAAATCTATATTAATTGCTTTTAATACCCAAGTGATATACATATAAAAAAAAGAGAAAGCATAATGCTTCTCTTTTAATAACTAGCTTAATTAAATCAATTGCAAAATCGACCGATATGGAATTCAGCACATCTTGCTGCAAACAAAGTGAAGGTCAGAATTTTCTCCATTGGATCGAGTTTTTTATCAGTAATTCTTACTTTACTTACTTACTTACTTAGTTGGCGCTACAACCGTATGTCGGTCTTGGCCTCATCTAAGAATTTGCGCCAGCCATTTCTGTCTTTCGCTTGCTGGCGCCAGTTGGAAATTCCAAGCTTCGTCAGGTTGTCCTCTACTTGGTGTTTCCAACGAAGATGCGGTCGTCCTCTTCTGCGTTGACCGCCGCTGGGTACCGAATCGAATGTTTTCTTCACTGGAGCATCGTCTTTCATGCGCTGAACATGACCAAGCCAGCGAAGCCGCTCGTTTTTAATGCGCTTGACTATGTCGATGTCAGCGTACAGCTCATACAGTTCATCATTCCACCGTATTCGGTACTCGCCATTGACGCAGATTGGTCCGTAGATCTTACGAAGAATCTTTCTTTCGAATGCTCCTAACGTCTTTTCATCTAAGCTGCTCAGCGTCCAGGTTTGTGATGCGTAAAGTAGGACGGGCATGATGAGCGATTTATAGAGCGAGATTTTCGTTCGTCGAGAGAGGGCTCTGCCTACTAAGTTTCTCAATTGCCTACTAAGCCCAAAGTAACACCTGTTGGCAAGAGTTATTCTTCGTTTGATCTCAATGCTGATGTCGTTGGTTGAATTAATGCTGGATCCCAGATAGACGAAGTTCTTCACAACCTCGAAGGAGGTATTGTCAACGGTAACGTGGGTTCCAAGACGCTGGGACTGTTTGTTTGTTGACACTAAGTATTTCGTCTTATCTGCATTCACTGACAGACCCATTCGACTTGACTCTCTTTCTAATCTGGAAAATGCTGCACTGACTTCGCGCGTGTTATGGCCAATGATATCTATGTCATCAGCATACGCAAGCAGCATAACACTCTTGTAGAATATTGTGCCACTATGTCTCAGATCAGCAGCTCGGATGATCTTTTCCATCATTAGGTTGAAAAAGTCGCACGATAAGGAATCACCTTGTCTGAAACCTCGTTTGGTAATAAATGGTGGGGAGAGGTCCTTCCCGATTTTAACTGCGCTGCTGGTGTTGCTCAGTGTCATCCTGCAAAGTCGTATTAGTTTTGCAGGAATACCAAATTCAGACATGGTGGAGTACAGGTGCTTCCTTATTGGGCTGTCGAAGGCGGCTTTGTAGTCGACAAAAAGATGTTGGGTGTCGACTTGTTTTTCTTGAGTCTTCTCCAAGATTTGTCGTAGCGTGAAAATCTGGTCGATGGTGGACTTTCCAGGTCTGAAGCCACACTGATAAGGTCCGATCAGTTCGTTTACAATTCAGTAATTCTTAATGGCAACTAATACCAAAGTAATGTGTGTTAAAATGTGCATAATGCTTAAGCTTAATGCTGTAAATATATAAAAAGAAAAATTCTTAAAACTTGTTATTAAGTGTAAATGTAAAGTGATCATTAATAGTTTAAACTTAAATTCCTATTACATACAAAACTTTAGCAAATTCTGAAACAGCAACGCTCATGGAGCTCAGGAGCTATTAACGTAAGTCTATTTTTCTGCTTAATTTTATTATTTACTTAACTATTAAATATCACTGGAACTAAATAACTTTTATATTAAAATACATATATTAATACTTAAGCTAAACTAATTTGCATAAATTATCTAAATTCACTATTGTTAATCATTCCATTTAATGATACCCAACTGCGATGTTGTACTTTTGGGGTAATGCTAAAACAACTCAAAGAAAAATTCTGCGATCATTTCTCTAACAGATGAACTTAAATGTAGAAACATTACACATAAATATTATTATACATAATATGATCAACGAATTAGTGAGATCTTTTACTTTCAAGTTTGTTTTGTAAACTTTAATAAATATACCTTTATATACCGTAGAAAATGAACATTAAAAACTTGTAAGTTTTCTTATTGTTAAAACCTTACAAATGTCTTTATTTGGGCATTGAAACATTTCAAGGCCTTAGCGACAGCAGATCTTGTTGCATTAATGTGTCTACCAACATCGTGCTCATGAAGAAACCATTTTGTTCTTAGCAACAAAATGTTTTCTTTACAGCATCGTCTTAACTAAAATTAACATTGTGTTTTGTATTTAGAAACATAATAGCTGCATTCCCGTGATCTGTGTTTAGAAACATAATAGCTGCATTCCCGTGATCATTGATCTAGAGCGCGAATCTATTTTATTCACAAAACAAAAATTAAAACCAGCTCGATTTCTAGCTCTATTTCTGATCTTAAAATGCTGCCAAGTTTCAAGTATTTTTTATCAAAACGAACATAGTTGGCAAATCTAAATAACTATTCATTTTCGTATTTTGACGTTTCACCGCTCAATGGGCGTTTTGGTATTGCTTTTTTCTTTTGTTATTGTCCTTAAAACAGCTGTTTCAAGACAGTGGTGACAAATTGTTATAAAGTTGAATTAGCGTCGATCCACTGAGATTTGATTTGATCTAGTGCCACGGGAATGCAGCAATTGTTATAAAGCAACATGATAAGCTTTAGAAACATTGTGATGATTGGAATGATGCTGATAGCTACGGAGTTAGCAGCATTCAATAATTGAGAATCTTTCTCAATTATTTTGAAAACATATTATTATGCACTAACTAAGATAACGTTTTAGTTATTTTTAGTTGTTTTTGTTAATTTTCACGGTTGTCCGTTTATAGTCCCACGACAGATCACTGAGCATAGCCTGGTAAGGTAATAAGAGAGATAATAGACGTTCTCAAAGCTCTCTTTTAATAAGCTCTGTTTTTTGGTGAGTTGTAGAGTGCAACATACATTATCATCAGAAATCTAACAAGCACAAAAGCTTCATAGACTCAGCATCATAATGTGGCCGTATATCTTCAATTATCTTAACAACTGCAGACGAACAATCGCGTCGGAAGCGAATTTCATCTGGGGGGGCAGTACAAATGGGGGGGGCAGTACAAATGGTGGTGCAAAAAAAGTTCACCAAAATTTCTTCACATGAAACATAAAGGAGAGAGAAAGAAGAGGAAAATATATAATACAAAAATATTATCGTTGTAAAAAAACTGATATTTTGAATAACTTTTCCTTTTAAATTGTTTATCTAGCTAAAAAAGTGGGGGGGGGGCAACTGCCCACCTTTCCCCCCGCTTCCGACGCCAATGCAGACGAACAACTATACCCAGCACGAAAACAGAAACGAAAGATTGCAAAGGAGATAAAAGGTAATAACCTTTTATTATTGACTAAGTGGTCAGTTATTTGTTGAGCCATAAGTTTTCACAAATTTTTGTTAACGGTGAAATGATGCTTATAGGTCTAAAATCATTGGGACAAGATGGATTTTCCTTTTTTGCTATTGGAAGAATAATGGCGACTTCCATACGTCAGGGAAAGTTGATGACAAGAAACATGAATTAGTAGTGTGAGTTAGAGGGCTTATAATATGGGACATTGAATTTGAATTAATTTGCGACACACATTTATCTACATCAAATTCAACCACTAGGGAAAAATGAAAGGATTGACACAAGAGGGGATTTAGAGAGGTCAAATTATTACTATAAGGAGAAGCTGAAGCAGCATTATCAGCAAAAAACAGTTTAAAACTTCAGGATCTAGATGACTTTCAACTTTAGGTATGTTGCATACTCCAAGGCTTTTGATATTATTACAAAGCATTTTACTTGGAAGAGAGAGCTTAAGTTTGTTAGCTTGTCTAGTTACAAAGACGGCTTCGTTCCTCGCCATTCTGTAGGCTTCCCAGTTTGTTTCTGAAAGATTTAGCCACCAAGTAGTACGTAATTTATTTCTTTTCTTAATGACAGACAGGACATGCTGGGAAAACCATCGATACGACATATTTTTTATTCTACAACTACGTATAGGGACTTGTTTTTCAAACAGAAACTTAATAGATTCTAAAAGGGAATGAAGCTTATCATTAACGTTGTGTTGAAGCCAACAGTCATTCAACGATAGCAAAGACACATCACGGTAGAGAGACGGATAATTTATGTTCTTGAAATCACGATAAGAAAAAGTATTTGACAACGAGACAAATTGACGAGACAAATTAACATTTAACGTGGAAAAAATTAAATCATGATCAGAGACAAAGCACAATTGATTGAAAAGAGAGACAATAGACAGATCAGAAACAATAAAAAAGTCAAGAACACTAGAAGTGGTATTATTGGAGAAGCGAGTAGGCATAGAATCATTTACAACAGAGAATCCTAATGACGATATGTTGTTTTGCAATAATTGTTTAGGCAGTTCGTTGGAAAGTAGATTTATGTTAAAGTCACCACACATAAAAATTAAGTCATAATCACGAATACTATTTGATAAAACAGAAAACAAAGGCTCAACAGAGAAACATTTATTAGGATTATACACACACGAACAAGAATTTTATTGTTGTTGTCTGAAACATATAGATTAAGAAATTCGATACCTAATCCACTAGAACGACTGACAACTTTTGCATTAAGCTCGATTTTGCAGTGTATTTCAACTTCCCCTCCCTTTTTGTCATACCGGTCGTTTCTAAAAAGTTTATAGCTAAGAATATCACAAGAATTATCGCTAATATCACTACATAGCCAAGTTTACGAAATGCAAATAAGATCAACTAAGTCTAACCTTTCTAGTAATCTGAAAAAAATAATTATGTAAGTAAATCAAAATTTTTAATACAACACGTTAATACAGAGAAGTATAAAGTAATTCTCCAAGAGTGGGGCTTTTACTTTTCATAAAAACATGGAGCGCATGCTATAGAGAACAGTTAGGAGTGATATTAAAAATTGTAGTACGTTAGCGCACAAATGATTTCTTAACCCAGGTCCCCTGACTGTTAGAACAAAAGTTCTTGCATGGATGGAAAATTCAATTTTGCTAAGGTAAGTGATGCAGGGTTAATATTATCATTTATTCATTTACCATCTACCGGGTTATTACCCTAACAGATTACTTGTTTATCTTAACCTAAGTAGAATCTACACCATTAAAGTTATTTGTTTACTATATACAAACTTATAAACTAAGTAATTTACACATTTATATTTGAGCAAATTGAAGAATTTCTAAAAGTAGTCTCTTAAACAAGTCACGATTGGTACTAAAATCTAACTGGTTCGCTACCAAATTGCAGTTAGAAAGGCACCTAGATAAAGGTTCGTTAAGGCCATAATTTGTTCTATGATATTTAGTATGGAAAAGCTTTGAAACCCTAAGGGTGCAAGGTGGAATATTGAAAGGAATAAGCTGTAGCAATTCAGGAGAGTTTATTTTGCCATCAATTATGTCTTTTATAAAAAGTATTTCTGCCTGAACTCTTCTGTTAGATAGGCTTTGAAAACCGAGCAATCGGCAACGTACCCAGTACGGCGGCATGTTTTCCCAAGAGTATAATCTACGTAGGGCAAATCTTGTAAAAGGTTTTTGAACATTTTCGATTCGGTGTTTCGAAGTTTCGTAGAACGGATTCCACACCATACTTGAGCACTCCAAGATGGATCTGACTAAGCTGAGAAAAACTGTCTTAGATGTAAAAGGGTCTAAAAATTCTTTACAATTTCTTTTTAAAAAGCCCAGCTGAGAATTGGCTTTTGAGACAACATAATCTATGCAATAATCAAACATAAACTTGGCATCAAAGTAAACCCCAAGATTTTTGCACTGATCAACTCTTGAAAAACTAATACGATAGTCATGAACGTAGTCATGACTCCCTTGCGGTACTCCTGACTTAGCCGCTATTGGCTTAGAGATGTGGTCACCTATCTTAACAAATAGCACTCTATCCACAAGATACGATTCTAACCATTTTAAAAACTGGGAGTGGATTCCATATTTTCCCAGCTTTATTAGTAATATTTTGTGTACAAGGCTATCAAATGCCTTAGAGAAGTCAGTATACAAAGTATCTACTTGAAAACCGTTCTCGATGGCGTTTATGCAGAAATTAGAAAAAATTGTTAGGTTTGTAGTAGTGGATCTACCGGCAAAGAATCCGTGCTGCTGAGTTGATATGTGGTTTTTGACTTCAGCAAATAAAGTTTTATTGTCAATTTGGTCAAACACTTTGGGGATAATCGAGAGCTTTACTATAGGTCGGTAGTTCTCAACCGATTGTTTTTGACCCGATTTGAATATCGGGGAGATATATGCAGTTTTCCATTCCATTAAGAATACGCCAGATGAGAGAGACTTATTGAATAAGAGAATCAATGCAACGTGCAATGTCGGTGCACAACTTTTTAAAAATATACCAGGGAGCAGATCAAAACCAGCTCCTTTGCTACAATCTAGGTTTCTTAGAGTTTGAAAGACTTCTTCTTCTCGTATTTTAATTGTGCCAATATTAAAAAGTTGAGGTAAATTGTTAAAGTTATCAGAATTAATGTTTAACTGTGCGATATTAGAGTTGTAAACCGATCCAACGAAGTCTGCAAACATTTCGCTTATATCTTGCAAGTTTTCGGAATGTACCTCTTTGAATTCCATTGATTTAGGGAAACCAGACGATTTCCGTTTTGAATTTATGAACAACCAGAAAGATTTGGGATTTGACTTTATATCATTTTCAACAGAAAACATGTATTGTTTGTACAGAAAGTTTGATAGAAATTCAAATTCACGTCTGCGCAAAACAAATAATGCTTTGTCATCAGGCAAGCCGGTTCTTTTGAACTTTAAATGAGACTTGTTTCGCAGGTTTTTGAGTTGGACCAATCTGTGATTGTACCAGGGGAGCTTGAATTTGCATTTACGCTTAGTAACCGGCACATATAAATAAAGACTTTCATTAATGATCCTCTTGAATGCAGCATACATATCAAGGATATCTCTAGACCCTAATACCAACCTCCAATTAACCGAAGCGAAAAAGTTATTAAGAGCAGTATAATTTGCTTTGCGAAAGTTATATGAAGGGATTCCATTATCAAGTGACTGATATTCGTAAACATAAAAATAGAAATTTAAAGCGATTGCTTTATGATGAACAGAATCAGCCGTAAGTGGCATTTTGCATTTATACAATTCATACTTGACATCATTATTAACAAATATGAGGTCAAGAATTCTATTCAAATCATTCTTTATATTGTTGATTTGAAAAAGGTTTTGAGAGTATATTGAGTCACACAGGGTTGATTCAGTTATACTCGTCACGTTAAAAGGCACTAAAATTTGTTCTTCCAGGCAGAATCTCCATTCAATATTCCCCACATTAAAATCTCCAAGCACACATGGAGTTTGGTTCTGGCTTAAGGACTTTAAAACATGATTTATATTAAAGATGTGATCATTAAATAAACGGAGGCTACTTACGAGTGGAATATAGCTTAAAATTAAAACAATTTCATTTACGCTGAAAGCCAAACTGTCGCCGAATGAGACTGCCACACACATTTGCTCAACATTGTCAGCATTCCGAGGAAGTTGCAATTCTCTACTGCGTAAAGAAGACGACAATGCAATTAGGATACCGCCTCCTCTGGAAACATTTAGTCCCAGCACCCTATCTTTACGGTACACCATATAGTTATTGTCGAATAGCTCATTTGAAAAAAAGAGTGTTGTCATCCAAGTTTCAACAATAGCGATGATATCGAAGTCATGTGAACACGATGCATTAAACAGTTGTCTTGTTTTAGTACGCAGTCCACCTGCATTATGAAAATACAGGGAGCAGTTTTTAGGAAGCTGAATAGATGATTGAATAATACCCTCCGTGCCTTTGTGTGAAGCAACGGCGGATAAAGATGATAAAGACGACGATGATAAACATGACGGTAAGGCTAAGGATGATGGTGATGAAATTGATGATGAAAATGATGACGATGATATTGATGATGATGATATTGATGACGATGATATTGATGATGATGCTATTGACAATGATGATATTGATGGGTATGATATTGATGATGCTGATGAATTTGATGATGATGCTATTGATGATGAGGATATTGATGATGATGATATTGATGATGACGATATTGATGACGATGATATTGATGATGGTGTTATTGGTGGAGATGCTATTGACAAAGATGATATTGATGGTGATGATATTGATGATGAAGATATTGATGACGATTTTGCTGAAGCTGATATTGACGATGATAATAACGGTGATGATATTGATTTATGAGGTGATAATAGAGATGACGATGATAAAAATGCTGAAGATGGTGATGATGATGATGAATATAAGAGTGATAACGGCACTGCTGTGGTTGAACTTGGCATTGCAGATGTAATTACTGATGAGACTGATGAAGAATAGGATGATAATGCAGGCGGTAGAGATATTGATAGAGAATGTAAGTGGTTGGCATGTGAAGGTTGGTATGTTAAACATGTGCTATAGACGATAGTGATGCCGGTGTTGTATTAGTTGATGTTGATAATAATGCCTTAGTATATAGTTTTGATATTGTTGAAGTTGATGAAGATGAGAATTCAGGTGTTGGAAGATATCCAGATAAGCATGTGGGCCACGAGTTGCTTATAAGTTTTTTGAAAGAGTTGGCAAAACAGTAGGTTGCATATTTATTGAACGCAATCGACTTTTAACAACGTATTCATGTACAATAACTCCCCTAGGCCAGAACTCCTTAGATATAATAATTTGAAATTGATCCTCTGGGACAAACAATTTAAACGATGCGATTTCACGTGGGGAACTAAAGTTATACTTCATATATTTGAAAGATGTAGGTGATGGACATGGCAATCTCTGCTGAATGTAAGAAACAATAGTTTCCTCCGACGTGTTAGCAGCAAATCTCAACAGAATAATTGTTTTTAGCTGCGGACGTTGAATAACAACTAAATTAACTGAAGACGCTACATCTTCTGGTGATATATCCTGAATAAGATGAGATGATGGCGTAGAAGATAGCAATTTCGCCACGGTGGCAGTTTGCACGCCATCAGTAGTCGCGGAGGCAGAATATTGCGTCGCAACAATAGTAGACGTGACAACAGTAGGTAAAGCAACAGCAGTAGATTGCGCTGCATCTAAAGATTTAGCATTTACAGACAGCTCGTTAGCAGCACTTGGTTGCACAGCCGTAGTGCCAGACATGTCAGCAGCAGGTTGCACGGCTGCAGAAGCGGTCAGCGTGGCAACCATAGGTCACGAGGCGGTATATTGCGTCGCATCAATAGTGGATGCGCTAACAGCAGGTAGAGCAACAGCAGTAGATAGCGATGTAACTAAAGGTTGAGCATTTGCTGCCAGCTCCTTAGCAGCTATTTGTTGCATAGCAGCAGTATTTGACCTGTCAGCAGCAGGTTGCACGATAGAAATGGCATGCGCAGCAGCCAAAGACTGAGTATTGTCAGTATGTTTATCTGAGCCGATAGTTAGTGCAACATCAGCAGTATTTATAGACGGCAAAGACGAACCCGAGTTTGATACGGTTGTCACAGGCACAGTTACACAAACAGAAGGAGACGGTCCAGATTTCGATGAAGCGGAAGCCATATTTGAGATTTTAGATTTAGCACGCTTTGGTCTCGATGAGCCAGTGCCAGTTAGAGCTAGATTAACATCAATTAATGCGGAAGCATCATTAGCAGTAGATAGTTCAAACATAGAGTTTATGTCCAGCACAAGATTATGGACAAGTGATTGCAGGCGAGTAACTTCTTCGTTAAGTCGCGCAGCTGATGATTAATTTTTTCCATCAAACATAGCAACACAGTCATTGAAAACCTCCGACAAGATGTGCAAAACCACCGAAGGCCATTCTCGGAACACTGCAGAGCTTCCGCAACAGGCCCTTTAATCTTTACACATTTATCATGAAAAAATTTGGAACAACCCGAACAAACAATGAAGCCGCCCACTGTAGTCCATTGGGATCTGCAGATCTCACAGCAAGTCATCGTTCACTTTGAGGTTATGTCCAATAAGTAGACAAAAATGTATTTGCTTTAAAATGTTTGTCCAAGTATAAGTGATTCTCAATCACGGAATACATTACAGTATTCAAACAACTATATGCAGAAATTAATAATCGCGGTAAATAATACAAAAATTAATAAACTTAACAAAATTTTCACGGAGCTAATAAAAGAAAGTTGACAGCTGTTACAGGGTTGCCAGAAAAAAAAATATTTTCTATAGCATGCGCCCCAAGTTGTTAGGAGAACGAAAAGCCCCACTCTAGGAGAAATTATTTTATACTTTTTAGTTTGTTTTACGTGTTATATTAAAAAGATTTTTTTACTTAATTTGTAATAAATTTTTTTTTAAAATTCATATAATATTTTTTTACATAAGAAATATTTTTAAATAATCGGCTCTAAAGATTTGAAAAATGTATTTTTGTATGAAGTAATGGAATTGAATGCGGAAACTTTTACAAATAGGTTAGAATTTGTTGGAAATGTATTCAGCCTAAAAAATTGATTTTTTATTAATGCATCAATAAGCCCTTCAATTATTTTCTGATTTTTAGTATATGTCAAAAACTTTAAAAATTCGACTTTTCATAAATTCAACACTGAAGGTGACAAAAGAATTTGTTCAAGAAACCGAAATATTTCTATAAATATTAAATAAATATTAATATGAAACAACAAAAAAAAAACCGAAAAATCTATTGACATTGTTGAGGCTCGAACTCACAACTTCACTATTATTGGGGGTTGGAATTAATTTTAAAGGTTTTTTTTCGGTTTTTGAGCATTTATTTAGAAACAACGGTACAATGTATATTATTCAAAGTATTGTCCATCGTTAGCTACAACATTTTCCCATCTTTCTGGCAGCATATGGATTCCGCGCCGGAAGAACGATTCGTCTTTTGAGGCAATCCCCGTATCGACCCATTTTTTGGTATCCTCGTAAGAAGTGAAGCGCTGCTCAGCCAAGCCATGCGTCATCGATCTGAATAGGTGGTAGTCGGAAGGGGCTATGTCTGGGCTATAAGGCGGGTGGGGTAGCACATCCCAATTCAGCGCCTCCAACGTTTCCTTGACGGTTCTTGCAACATGTGGGCGTGCGTTGTCATGTTGAAAAACCACTTTGTCGTGTCTTTTGGCATATTCCGGCCGTTTAACCTTTAATGCTCGGCTCAATTCCATCAATTGTTGTTGGTAGCGTTCCCCAGTGATGGTTTCGTTAGGTTTTAGCAGCTCATAGTACACGACACCCTTCTGATCCCACCAAATACACAGCATAAGCTTGGCGCCATGAATATTCGGCTTGGCCCTCGATGTTGATGCATGACCGGGTGGTCCCCACGATTTTTTTCGCTTAGGATTATCGTAATGGATCCACTTTTCATCGCCAGTGACAATACGATGCAAAAAACTCTTCCTTTTATGCCGTTGAAGCAGTTGTTCGCACATGCAAAATCGCCGTTCAGCGTCTCTCGGCTTCAACTGGTACGGCACCCAATTTCCTTGCTTTTGAATCATTCCCATGGCCTTTAAGCGTTTGCCGACCGTTGATAAGTCGACTCCCAATGATTCTGACAATTCTTGAAGGGTTTGACACGGGTCTTCATCGAGCAAAGCCTCCAATTCCTCATCTTCAAACTTTTTCGGCTGGCCCGGACGCTCTTTGTCTTCCGTATCAAAATCACCACTTTTAAACCGACGGAACCAGTACTCACAAGTAGAAATCGATGGAGCATAGTCCCCGTAAGCCTCAGTAAGCGTGCGTTGTGCTTCAACCGCTTTTTTCTTCAAATGGAAGCACAAAAGTAAACCTTCCCGCAAATTGCGTTTTGTTGGAACGAAAGTCGACATGTTCACAGAGAAAAAAATATATGTTGTTTACACTTCAGTGGAATGACACATACTGAAAAATGAAGCTTAGACAATGTGCTTTGAAATGAATATAGTCACAGGTGTGCCCGATGCGATCTATTGATAGTTACGCCATCTCTTAGAAAACCTTTAAAACTAATTCCAACCCCCAATATAAAGCAAGGGCCCTGTGCTCTGAGCTACATGACTAACAAAGAAAAATATATTCTAAATAGCAATAAATCAAACTAATTTTTTATAACATATATGTAAAATTTTTACTTAAACTACTTTTTTACAATTTTTTTTTTCATCTTAGTGGTGAATTTTTCAAAATTTTAATTTGTTTCATAAAAAAAACAATTTGTTTTCACATTGTTGAGGCTCGAACTCACTACCTTGTGGTTTATAATCAATCGCCTTACGCTATGAGTTACAGAACTCACATCAAAACTTTTTCTGAATGAGGTAATAAATTCACTTCAGTTGTGAATTTTTGAAATTTAAAAATGCCAATGAGCCTTGCAGTGTTTTTGTTTGATATTTAATATGTATGTATTAATATTGTCATCCAGTTCTGAGCTACATTTTAAGTCTCAAAACTCTAGCTCATCGGGAAGTTGGTTCAAAATGGATTCTAAGATCTGTACGGAACAGACATGAAGTGAAGCTAATAAAAACGAGTTAAAAAAATGTTAGTAGAAAAAAGGTCGCTATAGCTCGAACTAGGATTATAGCGACATGGCCATTTTTCGCGAAATGGCGTTTGTTTGAAAAAAAAAGAAATTTTTTGGCCTTTTTCAAAGTTATGAAGTTTTTAAAATAAAAAAAAAAATATTGCATAATCCTAGTTCGGGCCATATATGTATAAAAAAGGCCCACACCAAATTTTAAGTTTATCCGTCCACTAGAACTTGAGATATCATGTCAATCGTGTTGGAAAAAGTAGTTTCGAGAAAAACGCGCTTAAAGTTATGTTTCAGGCAGTCTAACTAACAACGTTTAAATGACTATTTAAAAATAATTCGAATTTGGAAAAATCGTTTTAACCCGAATCACCCTGAGAATTTTTTTTTAATATTCAGAATGACCTGTTAACGCAAATATAAAATTGTTTAAACTTAAATAAGCACATTTTAAGTCTTTATGTTTGCGTTGCCATATTGCAACGACAGGGTGTTTCGGGTTAAGGAGATATTCTTGAATATATATATTATCGAAAAATTATAAAAACTACAAACAAAAATTTTCAATTTCCTAAACAAGAATACTGCCTTATAGAGGGTCGTATATCAATTGACAACTTGCTTCACTAGCTTCTGGTGAAAATAAGATGATGTTGATTTTTTTTCGATTTTCAAGGTGTCTTGCATTCGAAATTCCTTCCACAAGGTCAATCGGTCGACGCTCAATATTATTTCACTATTTGTAAGCATTTGCGCTAGAATGTTCCGCGAAAGAGGCCAGAATTATAAAAGGACAATTCATGGTTTTTGCACCACGATAATTCACCAACTCATACATCATGCATTGTACGCGATTATTTGACCAATAATAATGTCAATATGATTCAACAAGCACCATATTCGTCAGATATGGCCCCATGTGACATTTCCTTATTCCCCAAATTCAAATTGCCGTTTCGTAGAAAGCATTTTGAGACGATTGAAATCATTAAAGAGAATTCGCAAAGGGAGTTAAAGTCTATTCCGAAATTGGCCTACCAAAAATGCTTTCAAGAATCGAAAAAAGTTGGAATACGTGTATCGCCTCCGATGGTGATTATTTTAAAGGTGATAAAATAAATATTGAAGAATAATATACCACTGCTTGCACAATCCGGTTCAATTTTTAACAAAAGATATAAATTAATACATATTTTCGTCCATTTTTCTTGGAAAAAGTAAAACTCCAAAGGAAAAAGCTTCACAAGCCATTACGTTGCCTCCTCCACTCTT
Source organism: Dichetophora obliterata (assembly GCA_963920525.1). Lineage (NCBI taxonomy): Eukaryota > Metazoa > Arthropoda > Insecta > Diptera > Sciomyzidae > Dichetophora > Dichetophora obliterata. The sequence continues at coordinate 40,979,925 of OY986438.1, read as the reverse complement.
TAATGATTTTTTTTTTATGTTTCGGCTTGAAGTTTTCGCATTTAAAGAGTCAAAAAGATTATGTTTCATCTGGTCCAACCCAATAAATTTTGTTTTGTTAGTGCCTGTTTCAAAAATTAGCCTTCTTTATTCACAAGGGCCACTGGAAACGCTATAAAATTATTTTGGTTAACTGCATCTTTATGTATAACGAAGCGAAGGCCGAACGTCGTGAAAGAAACGAGCGACAAAATATTTTGATATGGAAAAATGTATTGCTTACCGTGACTCGCAATACGTTCAGCCTCCGTTTCGTTATACATAAAGATGCAGTAAGAGAGATTAGCTTCATGTAGTCTTCTAAATACAAATTTCTTGATACATTAACGTTGCTTTCTTCATTTCTCTCATAATTTGCTTTGCTGACTTAAAAGGATTAGCCTCACTTTTGCGAAATATGATTCTATCAGTAGAAACGTCTTATTCTCAAAATTGTTGAAAAATTTGATTCAATTACTTGGGTCCATTATAGACATTTGCAAAACATTGATAATATCTGCGTTTTTAGCTGGTTTTTTACCTTTTCGACTTAGTTCGTGAATAATTTACCGTTTTTCCAGAGAACAATGTTTGCCGCAAACCATTTAAATAAGTAATCGCGAAATTCACTAAATAAAACACAAAAACTTTTACGTCAGTCGATGTTGTTAACTCCTATTCACGAAATACTATTTTTAATATTGCTATTTATATATCCACAAACAGATCGAACATAAATATTCAGAAAGAGATAGCCTGAGCAAAAAAATTTTAACGATACATCTCTCTTTCGGAGTTTTAAACAGCATCACACTAAAGTATAATAAATGCATTATTTGATTCAAACGAAAAGTAAAAACATAAGTTAACATTTGTGCTATTTATGTGTCCATGGCTGTATGTTACAGGAATTAAACTGTTTTCTAGGATATTGACAAAATCACTAAAGTCGCAATATAAACACTTTTCAGGCTTTTATCATAGGGCTATATTTTCAAACTGAAACTTTTGGTCTTATGAACACATTTCGATATCATTTAGTTAAACAGTTATGCTTTATGACAAAAGAACTTGTCTCGATCTTTTTGCAATCTTGAATGTGACGAAACATCAGTGTTTTTGTTATTTTAAACTTTTTATTCAATTAACTCTTATACAACTCTATTCTAAAGCACGTAATAATATAATGTTTTAATTGGGGATACGTAAAAACACATGTTTAAATTTAATATATTTAAATTATTATATAAAAACATAAGTTAATATTTAAAATTATTACAAAACGATATGTACAAAAAAATTCTCTAAAATCCTACTGTTTTGTCAAAATTTTAAGTTTTAGCATAAGAAAAGTTTACAGTTATGTGCATTAAATACATATAAATCAAAATTCTTTCCTAAGTATATGCAATCATTTCCATCATATTATGTTTTCTTTTCCACACAATTCTTTACTGTTTCATTCAAAAACAAAACCATTTAGCATTTAAATTCAAATTATGAACTTCAATTGAAAACAAAAGCAAACAAAGGAATTCCATTAAATCGAAATGCGGTAATTTAATTTTGAGCTTCAGACTGCTAGACTTAACAAGCTGTGTGTATTCATGCTAAATTCAAATACTAATAATCTGGCAACATTGATTGTAGAGGATGATAGAATACATAGACAAAGCAAACCGATTAAATTTTAGGAAATTTTCGGAGTTTGTCATAATTTTGTGCTTTATTAACAAACAAAATTCGAAATACGCCGATATGAATTCTGTTTGAAATATAAAATGGAACAAAATGACAAAGTGCAGCAATTTGTTGTGACTTTTTGTTATTTTTGTTGTTAATGTTAGCCAGTGGCGTAGATAGCTTTGGTTGTGGCTTTTGGTTGTGGCTTTGGTTGTGGCTTTTGGTATGGGGGTGACCCGCAAGAATTAGTATAACCTTAAAAAAGTTTACTTTTGAATACATAATTACATGACTGTTTTGTGACGCCAAATGTCAGGTTTCACATCCTTACTTTGTTGCAACGTCGAAAAACGGTAGATAGGTACAACAATTATGCGTTTGTTGAATTTAACTTAAACAACACTGAATTTCTGGAAGCTAATTATGTAACTATATCTCTAGTAATTGTTGACCGGTATAGAAAAATTAAACACTGAACTAAATCAAGTTTCGATAACTTCCTTGAGAAAAAGAAGATTTTTTGGCAATAAATATAGGGGAAAGGGCTGGGTTGTGAACCGGTTTTTTTAAAAAACTTTTCACAGAATAAACATATCGTATAACCCAATAAACCGTTGGAAAAGTAAACATAAGATGTAAGTCTGTATGCAGACAGATAAGCGTTTTTATTAAAATTTAGTTTTCTATGGCCAATTTTCTAAGGACGAGATTTTTGGGCTCTTGCGAAAAAGTGGCTGGGTTATGAACCAACTGAAAAATCCCAATAAAAGTCTGAAAATACGAATTAAAACACCCACATTTTATACTAAGCAAAGATTTCATTTATTCAGAAGGCCTCAAGAGACAAAACAAGTTTTAATGACGCCACTTATACTAAAGAAATCTAAAGAAGTGTTTTCTTCATCTTCATCCAAATCGGTGTCGCAATGCTTGCGTATGAAGTACGATTGCTTTCCTATGTTGGTGTCTGGAAAAGTCAGCTTGCAGATCTCCATTGTCTTTCAGCCACGTTTCAACGGTTTCTTTGGAGTAGCTGCTTGCAATAGTCCAATTTTATCCAGAAGTGATAAAACACTGGTGCTTCCTGACAATATTCGACAGTTCTAGTAGAACTCTACTACGCAAAACGGATGGTTCATAACCCAGCCAAGATACTATTTTGAAAACATCAAAAACAACTACACTTCCAATCATATTTCGACATAACCATTAGGTTAGACATAACCTAGCCCACATATTTGAATTCGGGCTTAACTTAATAGAATACATGAATTTAATTATGAGCTTTAGATCAAGTAATATTTTAAGAAGGCAACAACAACTCTGTATAGAGTCAATCACCTAGCTGACTTGACAGTCTGTTTCGGAAATCGCTACATATCCTCTTCAGTAGTCTTCGAGTGATTAAGCTGTGATCAACTCACTGTTAAAGTCGTATATGATTTCACACATGTTTGAACAAATTCTACAGAATTTTACGATCAAATCGGCTATTTGATCATACGACATTTAAAGCAGTAAGCAATTTATAGATCACAGCCATCAATTCTACCAAGGTTGCCATCTGTTCTAGTTATTTCTTATTTATTTCAATATTCATTGGCAACCTTGGTAGAGTTGATGGCTGTGATCTATAAACAGCTTACTGCTTTAAATTTTATATGATTAAGTGGCAGATTTGATCGTAAAATTCTTAAGAATTTGTTCAAACATGTGTGAAGTCACATACGACTTTAACAGTGAGTTAAGAGTTGTTATAGTTGTTGTTGCCTTCTTAAAAGCTAACTTGATCTAAAGCTCACAATTAAATTCATGTCATAATTTAAATAATAGATCAGAATTAATTAACAAACTTAATATGATACATTCACAATAACATGAGATATTTGGAAATGTTTACATGGCTCTGGGAAGATCCAGACCCGCGGATTCCCCCACATCTACGCCACTGATGTTAGCGTTACCAATGCCATTGCCAGCTGACATGCACAAAACTTAACCAACAACAACGGTTAAAAGTTGGAAAATTTTCAAAAATCTCCAATTGAAAAGCGCAGCAGGCATAAAATTTTGTTGGTATAAATAAAACGTTTACTCTGCTGCATACAAGAAGCAACAAAAGGGGGCAGGACGAGCATTGTACTGCTTAGCCTTGCGTTGCCAGGGTTATTGCTTTATTCCAGTTTTTTGGGCCTAAATTTAATTTCATGGAATCATCGTTGTCGTCGATGGTCGGTCATACAATCAGCTTTTAATTCAAATGTCATTATTTGACTTTTTTTTATTTGAACCAATTCCCCGTCGTTGCAGCCAAAAGTAAAAACAAAAGCATTTCATTTGAATGCAGCACCATAGTTTTAAGTACTATAAATTTTTTTTGTGGAGCGCATGGATCTTTATTAAAATAGAAACATAATTTAAAATCTAAGCTATTGTATTAATTTAGCCAAAATGTGTGACTTTATTTGAAACTTTTGTGGTCAAAATATTTTGTCAATCCTTTGTTGAAAGTCTACACAAACGAATTCTGTTGCGCACAGTTCCATAGTTAGTGTGGTAAGGAATTTTACATCATGTATGGTCAATGTTTCTACATTTATGGCGAGCCAATTTAAATGCTTTTCGGTTTACAATTCGTTCTGTTGATGTTTTCATCTATAATGTTTTAACAGTAGCTTTGCCAATATTTTAGATAGGAAATGATGTTGAACATCTTTGTAAAGACCTTATTTGCTTATTACAGATGACATTTACTTTAATTTACATTTATTTTTAAATGCTTAACGGTTTGCAATTCATTCTGTTGATGTTTACATCTATAATGTTTTAGCAGTAGCTTTGCCAATATTTAAGATAGGAAATTTAGTTGAATATCTTTGTAAAGACCTTCTTTGCTTATTACAGATGACATTTACTTTAAACTCCAAAGAAAATCAAAAGAGTTCTAACGTAGATACTCATTGATATACACATGTAGTTGAACAGTTTTCTTAACTAGGGATGGCAATTTGGAGCGTATAGATTATACTTCAAATATTCAATTCGTTTTAATTTTTGTCGGGCTAATAGCACAACTATACAAGGTTTTCCAAAACGAATGACGATAACATTTTCTATCGTAAAATTTTCTGTAAAATCCAAATACAGTGAATGAAACTTCCCTAACTCGAAGTGCCAAGGGACTAGAATTTAACTTTGAGTTACGAAAAATTCGAGTTATAGAAAAAAATATGTTATAAATAATTTAGTTTATGTGTGCGAAGTGATTTCTTTCGAAAATTGTTGCCGGTGGAATATCTTCAACTTCATCACCCTTAGGTTTATCACATTCATATAGTCGTTAAGTCAATAAGCATCTCCTTGAATACTGTAAAACAGTGTCGGGCACATTTTAATTTTCCAAACACACGTGTTTGGAAACAAAATGCTGCTTGAGCGACGTCGACACATGTATACTATAAGCTTCTTCGTGTGGCTTTCAATCGTGTTCGTTCGGCTATTGCTTTGTTTCGATTTTTGCTATGCAAATCAAGTCAGTTGATGTTGAGCACTTGCTGTAGCTAGGTCTGGCTGCGCAATTTTACAAATGCACAAATAAAAATTATGCCTGACGAATGGGAAAATGATTTGTATTTGTAACGTGCTGTCAAAAACGCAATTTACGCAAAAAAGTTGACAAGCATTAAATTCGCTCCCATTAGCTTTCACATACTTAATAAAATTGCGCCACCGAGTAGACGGACGCAAAACACATCTGCATCGATGAACTTCCAGCTTAAGAGCCTGAACAGAATCAAAAATCGTTGCGACCGACGATTGAAATAGCATAGATTCTAAGTCTGCGATTTATCGTTGCAGAAAACGAGCTGCGTATTTTGCATGTATTTTCACAACAACGAATCGTCGATCGCAACGATTTTTGATACTGTTCAGGCTCTAAAACTGACGAACGCCAAGTTGCTCTTCGTTTTTCTCTGTTTCACACACAAGCAAAGAATATGATAATATGTGTGTGCCCATCACTGCTGTAAAATGAGCCACACTAACATTGAAAAAATAAAAAAATCTTTTTACTTACACAAAACATTTACCAACAAAATACACACAGCACAAGATATAATAACTTTTATATCTTTCGACGCATGTCAACAAAGATGCCATGCAAATTTTTTCATGCGGTCGCATCGCGATGCTCCGACGAAGTCAATTCTTCGAATTACAACACACACAGAAACATTGAAGGTGTTGTTAGGGAGAGAAGTTCAAGTTATGGAGAAGAATAAAAGAATAAAAGAAAGTCTTCGTAGTACAAATGAGATTTCGGTACGAGTTGAAAAAAAATTCGAGTTAGGGAAATTCGACTTAAGGTATCAAAATATAAGGAAAATGTCTTGAGAAAGCAAAACGCACAAATACTACTTCGAGTTATGGAGAATTTTGAGTTACTGAAGTTCGAGTTAGGGAAGTTTCACTGTATAGCAATCATTTTATTCGATTGGCAACAATTTTCAATGAAAATGGGAAAATTTAAAAAAAATCCACTTTAGAGAGCAATACTTTACAATTAAAGTAAAATTTTTGTATATTATAGAGAGGAGTCAGAAAAAATTTTTAAATATAAATTGTGTCATTAGAGTAAATCATATGGCTTCTGTAATCGAATGTAGTTAAAAAAAAAATTGTTTCTTCTTTTTTAAACAAACTTCAAGTTTCAAGCCCTATATCTCAAAATTATTTTATGAGTGACAAAAAGGAAGCCCTCTTATTTGATAGACATTTTCATTACAACAAGTTTAAGCATGTAAATATCTTTAGAAAAGTCTTAATTTACTTAACATTATGACATTTTTCAACATTAAAGCAAATACCATTTTTTTGTTAATAATCATTAAATGCAAAGTTTTTACAAGCATTAATATTAAGTATTGCTCTCAACAGCCAAAATGCTATTGCCATTCGTTGTGGTAAAATTTTTCCTAAATTTGTGGAATAGTGTAATATCTATTACTTTTGTATAAAACAGAGCTGGAAAATCGGCATTCATATTCAGAATTTTAAGTAAAATTGAATAACGTCATGAGAATGCATTCAATGAATGCAAAATTATTTTGTAAATAATGAAATAAAATATTTTAAATAAAATTTTTAATTCATATTAGTTTTTAAAAAAATTATTAATTATTCATTTCACATATTCATTTTCGTTGCTCTGAATAATGAATCAATTTTTTTTCATTAGAATGCTATTCACACAGAATTTCAGAATTTTCCATTATTCTTTTTTTATTCATTATTCATTTTTTATTCGTTTTTTATTTTTTATTCATTATTCTTTTGCTATTCGTTTATCTTTTTCATTCATTATTTCTTTATTATTCATTATTCATTTGTTATTCATTATTCTTTTGTTATTCATTTTTTTTATTCATTCATTTTTTATTCATTATTTATTTTTTATTCATTCAACTTTATTCATTATTCATTTGATATTCATTATTCACGACCTAACAAATTATGGGCAAAACTGCTGCTTTGCAGTCACTGCTACTCACTGTGATTGCTACCTAAGAATAATAGAGAAATATACATTTGATTGCTATTTTGGTCTATTAAAGGGATTGGTTCTGCTGCAGTTTCAATAAAATTTTAAAGATCTTGCTCCAAAGTAAAAATATTATCCAAATTTTTCAGAAAAACAATTAAAAATCATATTGATTTTTATAGTTAAAACATATATTCACTTTATATAAAAATAACCTGAAATCAGTTCAATTCCTTGTTAAAAAATATACATATTTTTCATACTTAAAGTTTTAACGTTCAAATAAATAACTAAAAGTGCGTAAAGAACTCACAATTGCCATTGGCCCGAAAAAGTAACCATACCAATAAAATAGAGCACATTAGCTTACGCATTTTTATTCAACTAGAAATGACTACTACTGTGATTGTGTGAAAAAGGAATACCAGGAGCTAGATTATTTGAAACTCAAAGCCTTCAGGAATCACAGTCACTACTACTGTGATTAGTACTTTTCCTGTAATCCTAAAAGTACAATCCTAAAAAAGAATAATAAAAATTATAATACTAATAAAAAAATAATAATAATAACAATAATAATAATAATAATAATAATAATAATAATAATAATAATAATAATAATAATAATAATAATAATAATAATAATAATAATAATAATAATAATAATAATAATAATAATAATAATAATAATAATAATAATAATAATAATAATAATAATAATAATAATAATAATAATAATAATAATAATAATAATAATAATAATAATAATAATAATAATAATAATAATAATAATAATAATAATAATAATAATAATAATAATAATAATAATAATAATAATAATAATAATAATAATAATAATAATAATAATAATAATAATAATAATAATAATAATAATAATAATAATAATAATAATAATAATAATAATAATAATAATAATAATAATAATAATAATAATAATAATAATAATAATAATAATAATAATAATAATAATAATAATAATAATAATAATAATAATAATAATAATAATAATAATAATAATAATAATAATAATAATAATAATAATAATAATAATAATAATAATAATAATAATAATAATAATAATAATAATAATAATAATAATAATAATAATAATAATAATAATAATAATAATAATAATAATAATAATAATAATAATAATAATAATAATAATAATAATAATAATAATAATAATAATAATAATAATAATAATAATAGTAATAATAATAATAATAATAATAATAATAATAATAATAATAATAATAATAATAATAATAATAATAATAATAATAATAATAATAATAATAATAATAATTATTATAATAATAATAATAATAATAATAATAATTATAATAATAATAATAATAATAATAATAATAATAATAATAATAATAATAATAATAATAATAATAATGATAATAATAATAATACTAATAATAATAATAATAATAATAATAATAATAATAATAATAATAATAATAATAATAATAATAATAATAATAATAATAATAATAATAATAATAATAATAATAATAATAATAATAATAATAATAATAATAATAATAATAATAATAATAATAATAATAATAATAATAATAATAATAATAATAATAATAATAATAATAATAATAATAATAATAATAATAATAATAATAATAATAATAATAATAATAATAATAATAATAATAATAATAATAATAATAATAATAATAATAATAATAATAATAATAATAATAATAATAATAATAATAATAATAATAATAATAATAATAATAATAATAATAATAATAATAATAATAATAATAATAATAATAATAATAATAATAATAATAATAATAATAATAATAATAATAATAATAATAATAATAATAATAACAATAATAATAATAATGATAATAATAATAATAAAAACAATAATCACAATATCTTAGTAGCAGACTGTGATTGCTATTTTCGAGAAGCAGTGACAAAATCTGTGTTACCAAAATATCCACCCATCTCTAGTCCTAAGCCATAAAAATTAAGAACAAATGAATAATGAATGAAAAGGTAATAATGAATAAGAAAATAAATTGAAATTCTGAAATTCTTTGTAAATTGCTATTTTTGTGAATATCATTCAAATGAACAAAAGAATTTTTTCATTATTCTGAATAACGAAAATGAATAATTGAAATGAATAATTAAATTAAATAAAATGAAATTATATAAAAATTTGAATTAAAAACTAACTTATATATCAATTTTTATTTATTGAATGCATTCAAATTTCGTTATTCACTGATTCGCTTTTTTATGAATAAAATCTAATTGAATGCTTTCTATTACAGTCTGATATAAAATTTCCTTATAAAGATTAGTGTTTTTTTTTTCATTTTTTGAACTCATGTCATACCAAATGAGAAGAAATCAATTTACAAAAAAAGGCGTATACATTTTTTTTTATTTGTACATATAATAGAACCTGATATGGCCCACTCATGATCAAAGAAGTGCTTCATTCGAAAGTTTTAAAAGCATTAAAATCTGTTCAGACACTGTGCTTAATTTTGTTTAAATAGTTGTTTATAGTTTTTATATTTTTGCCAGTTTTTTGTCATTCACCATAACTATTTACTAATTCTGATACAAATGTATTTGTACTAATTTGTTTAATTTAATGTTAGTTTAGGTCTGATTAAGAAATATGTTCCATCAACTGTACAAAATTTCACTTTACACATTTTAGAAGATTTGCTTCATCCTTTCTCTTAAAGTCTTGATTGTACTTTGCTTAACAGAGTTGTTTTGTTTAGTTTTAAATAATTTTAAACTATCTCAGCATGTTTTTAATAAATTAAAATAATAAAGCTCTCAAATTCTAACAGTTAACATTCTCAAAACTTGTATCAAGTCATTTACACCCTCTAGCAAAGCAGATTCTTTATTTATTGAATTTTTATTTTTGCCATCTAGAAAAAAAGACTTTACAAAACATAAGCACAAAGATATTAAATACTTTATATGTAATATATGTTAAAAAGAAAATATTATCAGCATTGCGCTTCGAGCAGCATTTTAATTTTGATCCAGAGTGCTGCCACATATATTGACTTTTTTTCGATGTACTTATATCCAACATGTACCATTGACGTTTGACAACCATTGCCTTGAGCACAATTGCTTCTTAGTTTTGTTTTTGTTCCTTAACAGCAGCTTAGAGACTATAGTTTATTTATATCATTAAATAATTTTTTACAAATTAAAAATATAAAACACTACATTTAATAAATGCTATTGTATGTGTCATAAAATGTTTTCAATTAAATACAAAAACAAAAACTATCAACAAAGTGTTTTAACTCCCAATTTAAATTGCGTAGTAGCTGGAATTTAATGGAATCTGCGCCGCAAAATATGCAGTAAAATTTTTTGCACCGCCAGAGCAATTCCCAGAACAATTAAAATGCACAATAAATTCCGAACATGTGACAGCGGCAAGTAAAGCAAATTCAAATAATTCGAGAGCAAATTTAAGTTAATGACGTTGCAGACACAAAAAAAACAAAATGGAAAAAATTAAAGGCCACATCAAGGACAACAGCAAAGCGTGTAGCACATGCAAAAACATAAAGTTTAACAAGTACAACCACTACTGCAGCCGTAGACAGTTGCTTCACAACATATTATGTATTCTGTTTTTTTTTACATATTCTTGCGCTTTAAACATTGTTCCGTGGTACTCAAGTGCTGCCATAACTTCAATGGCAGTGTTGCCATACTTCACCAACACAACTTGCACTACCTACGAAAGTAATGACAATCATTAACGAAATGCTTTTAGTTGAGTAATTTGTTTATTGCTATTTTCGAGCTGTTATCCTTTTTGGTTGCATTATTAATAGCCGCATCCTTAATAAATGCATTTGCAGGACATGCTCACACTCTGTACAACCAAGGAACGCTGCTGTAGGTTGAACAGAGAATATTGGTTGGTGAGCGGAGCGGGTGCACAGAATGCAATCCAGTGTTTGTGTGCATATGAGCTTTTAATTGCAACTTAATGGTTGACCATTTATTATCCTTGGCAGCAGCAGCAGCAGCAGCCGGACGCTCGGCTGTCGTTTGCTTTGGATATGAGAGACGTTGAAGGCACAAAAACAACAGGAGCGGCAAACAACAAGCATAGCTGATGCTACTGCTGCTTTTGCTCTTCTCAATGACATGCGTGCCATAATGGCTTTTATTGTGCGTATAGCTTAAAAGTATAAATTATAATATGTTGCAATGTTGCCATCATTTTATATGGCTGCATCTCAAGTGTCAAGAATAGCAAATATGCGGCAAGCAGCGGTAATTTGCATTGACACTGTCCAACAGCATGTGGTTTAATGCAGAAATGTTCGTTATGGCAGCCACATTGAAAGCTCACTATACACTTTTTTTCAAGCAGTATTTAAGACTTAACGAAAATTGCTTTAAACTGAAACTCGAAATGACAAGACTAGTCCTAGGAAGTTATGCATTAAGCAAAATGTGTGGTGTTATTATCCGTAAGAACGCAATGCTTTCTCAAATCAAGACAAAAAAATGTTTTTAAAGATTGTGCAAAATTTGTTTAACTTTTTGGCCTATAAATTTGGTGGGCTTTGTTTTGAGCTTAAACTATTTCAAAGCATTCAAATGCTCTTGTATTGTAGCAATTTATTTTTATGTTACTGTTTTTAAGTTGGGCTTTGGCCGTAAATAAAAAGACAATTAATTTGATCTTTGTTTGTTTTTATTACACGATATTATCAAATTGCTGGCCTTAAGGTAGTCAGTCCAGAGTGACGGATTCCAAAAAATTTTTTTTTTTAATTGTTGAGTTGTTAATCGAGTCATCTTCATTGGTGGAAAATATTAATAAAAATAGTTTATGATAAACTAAGTTTTTAATATTTTTAAAAATTGGACCTGTAGCCTAAATATATTAAATAAAGCCACAAGCAAATACAGAGGTCGATTAACAACTCAACAATTAAAAAAATAAATTTTTGGAATCCGTCACACTGGACTGACTACCTTAAGGCCAGCAACATATGAAATTTTTTTTTTTTGAAAATTGAAATTTTTAAACATCAATAAATTACTTCAGAAACATCTTAAAAATATTCTGTTAAAATTTTAAAGCAAAGTTTAAAGCTGCATCCAGCTTTCATGAAGCCCAAAACTTTGAACGTGTTTTTCTTAAAACTGCATTTTTATAAAAAGCGTGCAACATAACTCAAACAAATTTTATCCAATCATTTTGAAATTTTACACACATTTACTTTACAATATTTGACAAAATATGCTTAAGCGAGAGTTTTAAAAAAAAAAAATTTATTACAAAAGTTTTTAATTGTCTTTTCAAAAAAATTACGATTTGCTTTGTTTTTAACGCGCTAACCGAATGTAACGTAGATACAAAAATAATTTTTAATTTGTTTCATATGACTAACACTAGGATGCACGCGAATTCTGAGATCTGTTTCTTACTCTACACCATACCTATATATATGTACACCTTTTTGAGTCATTTATTTTTTTTTTTTTTGTGTTTTCACAACATGCCTCAGTATACCCTCAACTTTCAAATAAATCTCTTCAATAATTTACTCTTGAGAAATGTTTATTTTTGAACCTTGATTTCATGTATTGCTGGCATTAAGGGCAGGTTTTCATCAAGAGGTCCATAGAAAGAAGTATATGAACAGGAAGGCGCTTCTCAAATAAAAATTGTTCGGCTCAGTTGCTCAAGATAATCCTTGGTTTATATTATGATGATTCCCAAAATATTTCGACTCTAACAGCCCTATTCTGGTTGTTAACTTAACAAGAAATAGTTAAGGAGCTCTTGTTAAGCTGCTTGCTATGTTATGTAAATGTTGGTATTCTTAAAAATCATTAACAACATAAAAGCTTAAATAGCTTTTAAAGTTCACCATGCATGGTGAAAATCGAAATGCCTATTGAAAGAAGAGATGCGCTATATAAACAGATGCTTCGAGTGCAGCTTGTGACTTTGCAAGTGCTTGAAAAATTTGCCACGGCTACTGAAAGATTTCATTATCAACACTTAAAATAAGTATAAAATTCCTCCATTTTTCAGTTTAATGTATTTAAACTCAATATTATATTTTAATTTGTATTTTTTTATTATTTTCACAATAATTTTCTATCTAAGCACATACATTTCATTCGTTGTTAAGACTCTTTCTGTAATTAACAAAATTGTAAGGAAAAGAGCTTTTAAATTTGCAGCAGAATACGAAACCTTAACAAATTGTTAATATTAACTATTTTGTTAATGTGGTGAGCTTAGTTAAGCTGCCAGAATAGGGCTGTAACTATAGCCATCCGTGAGTTAGAATGGTTTGAAATAACCTCTAAAAATCGATTTTTTTAACCATATTGACTTGTGTAATAGTTGTAAAAAATAAACTGTCAGAAATTACAGCCCGTAAAACGCTCTGCCAATTTGCATCAAAAAATTCAAATTTTTGCATAGGGATTTAAGATAATGCTGGTTTTCATGCATTTTTTGAAATTTATTTTCACTATTTAAAAAACTTAATTATTTCTAATGTGATCCGCCCTTTCAAGATATCGTTGGAAAGGTTTTGAGCGCTCGCACTTATTTCTAGTTAGAATTGATGTATATTAAATCTAAAATATTAATTATAAAATAAACTCATAATGAAAAAATTTTGTAAGAAATTAAAAAAAAAATAAACGTAATGAATACATATGAATTTTGAAAGTTTTTGTGTGGAAAAAAATATCAAAAATAGGCATGAAAAATAGCGTTATTATTAATCATTGCAAACATTTACAACTTTTTGGTGTTGATAGCTTTTTCCGGACTATAATTTCTAACAGTTAATGTTTTTGCAACTATTACACCAGCCAATATTTTCTCGGTTTTTAGAGGTTATTTCAAACTATTTCAGATCACGGATGGCTATCGTTCGAGTCCAAATATTTTGGGAATCATCATGTCATCATGATTATGCCGATTGTAACATACTCTGAGGTCGTGTACTGCAAACTTGACTCTCGATCCCTACATAAGCTCCTGGTAGCTTTTAATAGTGCAGCTCGCTATGTATACGGTCTTAGAAAGTTTGATCATATCTCTGTCTATTGTAAAAAATTACTTGGTCGTGACTTACCTAGTTACCTTGAAGCTAGAAATTGCATTTTCCTACACCGAATTATCTATACACGTAGTCTTACACATCTTTTTGATAAGTTGAAGTTTTGCAGGTCAAGTAGAAATATGAACTTCATTATCCCTAGATACAATTTCCTTAACTCCAGTAGATTGTTTTTCGTCAGTGTCATTAGGTCGTGGAATTCATTACCTAATAGTTTTAAAAGTGTTTCTAATAAAATTAACTTTAAGCATTTAATTTTCAAACACTTTTCTTAACTTCAAATTTCTCTCCTTACGCTCTCTTGTTCTTCTCTTGTTCTCTAATTACTTTTTAAGAAATAATTATTCATTGTTTAAATTGTAGTCTTTTTAAGTAATATTGTTATTGATGGCATTATGTAACATTAATTTGCTTTTCGTGTCTTAAATGTTGTTATTTTCAATGTAAATTCGGCATGCAAAAGAACTATTCTTATATGTCAACAAGTTTTTAAAATAAAGAAATAAATAATAAAAAAAAAATAACATAAGCACCTAGGATTATCTTGAGCATTTGTGCGGAACAACTTTTTTTTATATGAAGGAGCCTTAAAAACAGTGTTCATTGAACACCTTGAGTTTTTTGACAGTTATTTATTGATTCTTAAAGTGTAGGAAAATATTTTTTTGTGCATAAAAGTGTAATGTAAAGTGTCAATATGTCGTCAAACGTCACTTGATTACTATACTATACTTGATTAAAAACTTCAGTTTTTATTTATTTATTTATTTATTTATTTACTTTCTTTCAACAAAAATGTTTAACAGTCATTGATTTACATGCATTTGTATAATATATAAATTAAGCAAATAGTATCAAAATTATCCTACACAATATTCATTATAAAGGGTGTCCCAACAAGAACGCAATTTTTAAATTTGGCGCCATTCGAAGTGTCATTGTTTGACATTTGAACAATTGTTATTGTTTGCTAGTAGAAGGTACGAGGTAAGTAAAAATGGAGCGCTACACGAATGAACAACGCATTCTCATTGTGAAATTGTTTTACCAAAGTTCGCAAATTGCGATCAATTTGGGGTCACAATAATGCTCCAAAAGAGTCAACTGTAAAGAGATTAATGGATAAATTTGCCGAAACTGGGTCTGTTAGTGATGTAAAGACAACAACGCGCCTTCGACCAGGTTGATCGACCGAAAATGTCGCGGCTGTACGTGATGATGTCGCTCAAACTCCATCCACCTCAATTCGACACCGAGCTCAGCAAATTGGTGTCTCCAAATCCACTATGCAGCGAATTTTGACGAAAGATTTGCATCTTCATGCATACAAAGTTCAATTGACTCAGGAACTGAAGCCAAGGGAACAGCAAAGGGAGTTCGTTAATTGGTTATTGGAGAGACAACATGAAAATGCTGATTTTGCCGCTAAAATCATCTTCAGTGACGAGGCCCATTTCCATCTTGATGGCTTCGTCAATAGGCAGAATTGTCGCATTTGGGGTGAGGAAAATCCTTGAGTGATTCACGAGAAGCAAATGCATCCTCAACGTGTCACTGTGTGGTGTGGTTTTTGGGCTGGAGGAATCATTGGACCTTTTTTTTATGAAAATGAAGCAGGTCAAGCGCAAACAGTCAATGGTGTTCGGTATCGTGAAATGATAACCAGTTTTTTCTTGCCTAGAATTGAAGAAATGAATGTGGAGGGCATGTGGTTCCAACAAGACGGCGCCACATGTCATACAGCCAGAGAAACAATTCAATTGCTGCATCAATCATTTCCCGGTCGTGTTATTTCGAGTTTTGGAGATCAGAATTGGCCGCCTAGATCGTGCGATTTAACACCATTAGATTTTTTTCTTTGGGGTTTTTTCAAGTCGATGGTTTACGCGAATAAGCCGACGACGACGCAAGCCTTAAGAGGAAATTGGACGCTGCACTAATGAAATACCGCAGCATTTATGCAAAACGGTCATTGAAAATTTCATTAAAAGATCGCGTGTATGCCAGCAAAGCCGCGGCGGCCATCTGCACGATATATTGTTCCATACATAACCTCGTTCTGTCTACTTTATGATATAATATAGTTTCGCGATTTTTTTTAAATATCTGTGTTTTATTTAAAGTTTAAAAATTGCGCTCTTGTTGGGACACCCTTTATTTTGTTTGAACGGTTTTTCTATTTTGTGTGAAATCTATTCGAGCATATATAGAATTAAGCGATGAGCTAATATTATAGATTGGATCATTTCGGCCATAGTTAGTTCTATGGTGTGGAATATGAAAGAAATTCTTTTGTCTAAAATGCCTTTCGGGGGCATATTCCAAAAAGTGCAAGAAGAGGAGCACAATCAATGTGGTTCATCAAAATATCGCGAGCAAACATTATTAGAAAATACTTTCGCCTAGAAGCCAACGTGCTGAGGCCAAGAAGGGCACATCTAGATGAATAATTTTGCACAAAATCCAAGTTTAGTTTACCAATTACAAAACGAGTAAAACGTCCCTGTACTTTCTCAAGTCTTGCACTGTGTGATTCATAATATGGATCCCATATGACGCAGCCATATTCTAAGATTGATCTTATTAAAGAGATAAATAAAGTTTTAAGGGTGTATTTAAGGGTCGTTGAATTATTTTGTGTTGCGCCTTATAAATCCAATCATTGCATTAGACTTGTTGATAATGGTATCGAAGTGGCTGGCAAACGTAATATTTTTATCAAATAACACACCTAGATTAGATTTAGACTCAACTCTTTGGAGTTCATTGATCGTTATTGAGTAATTAAAAAAGAAAAGTGTCAGTTTCATATAAAACGACATTATGTTGCATTTTGAAATATTTAAGCATAGTTTATTAACCGAACACCAATTATGAACATAATTTAAATCGCGTTGCAGAAGCAAATGATCAGTATGTGAATGTACAGATTTAAATATTTTAACATCATCTGCATACATAAGACATTCCGAGTGCTGAATATAGTTAGGGAGATCATTTATAAATAAAACGAACAAGAGTGGTCCAAGATGACTACCTTGTGGTACACCTGAAAGGTTCATAATGTCCTTTACAAAACTTTTTCCAATACGGACAGATTGGCATCGACCTGTGAGGACATAGAGGACTATCCAAGATAATAATGAAGAATGAAAACCCATCAGCCGTAGCTTTTTTACCAGAATAGGATGCTGCACCCTATCAAAGGCTTTAGCAAAATCTGTGAAAATGACGTCAATTTGGTTTCCTGATTCTAATTCATTTTTTATGAAATGAGAAAATAAAGTAAGATTTGTCGATGTGGATTTTCCAGATACAAAACCATGCTGTTTTTCCGATATTGAGTTTTTTATGCAGGTATAAATTTTTTACAACTGCTTCAAACAGTTTTGGAATTAACGGTAGTTTAGATATAGGACGATAATTGGCTATATTCTGACGGGAACCAGATTTATGTATAGGAATTATAATAGACTCCTTCCAGACTTCTAAAAACTGACCCTTGTTGAGGGACAAATTAAATATAAGTACAAGTGGCGTTACTAAAACACTTGCACACTTCTTAAGAAATATTGGAGGGATATTATCCGGACCAATACCTTTATTAATGTCAAGAGCTAACCTTTCGTTTAAAACATCCTCTTCAGAGAGAGATAAAGATCCCAAATCAGTGATAGGGTCACCGTAAAAGAGCGGATAGTTGCCAACCGTTTTAATAACAGTTTTAATAACAGTCTGGTAAAAAATAGGTTTTTAGCCATCACTTTTGATTGGAAAGATATATTTGAGTAATTTTTTCACACTAATTATTTCCGAGACTTTGTAAAATATATAAAAACAACATTTTGGCAAAAATAAATTAAGCGATAAAAATCAAAGGGGAATGTGTTGACGACAAAAACAGTAAAATTTTTTCTTTCGCATAACTGGAAGAGCTTTTGCAAATAAATGCTATGTCATTTGAAAGGTAGCCGGATATGCATTTTTTATTTGATTTAAAAAAAAGTTTAGAAACATTTTAGTTTGGTCAAAAATCGTAAAGTTTTTGTTAATAGAAAAAATCCAACTAACTTCACTAGAATCTGTGGCTACAATTAGTATTTATAGTTGAACGGTCACAGAGTTAATAGGTCGCACGACTCACAAAATATGGTATTTATAAAAACGCGTTTAAAGTGTTAAATTTTAAGGAAATTTATTATTTATTATCCATTTGCAATGATAATTTTGAAAAAGTTCAATGTCATTTTCGAAAAGTTCAATAAGCATTTTAGACAATAAAACAAAAAATTAAGAAAAAAGACAGTTTCTTTAGTATCGTAAATATAGACGTATAATTAATTTTTATAAAGTAATAGAGCAGAATTCGGTTTTTTTTTCATTTATATTTTTCAAAGCAATTTTAAAGCATTTCATTTTCTAAATAAAAATTATTCAAATATCAATTAGTTTTTTTTTGTTGCCTTTTTCAAACTTTCTTGTTTTGAAAAGCTCACAATTAAATTCATGTACAAATTTGTTATGTTTTACAAAAAGTTTTCGTTTGATATTTTTAGGGATGTATTTGCTGTTCTTTTTCATTTCTTATATTGGTTAAAACTAAATGTTATTCAAAGTTATGCTTAATAAATGAACGTGCATATCGGAAATTTGAATTATTTATTTTTCCTGTAGTAAGGAGCATAAACATATGTGAGTGCCTCACAAAAGTATTGGGAATTTAACATAAAATCGTGGAAAAATAAATTAAATTTTAATTTTAATAACATGTGCCGTAACCTTTGAGCTTAATGACTTCCTTAATGTGATTTGGCGTCGACAGAGCCAGCTTCCGAGTTTTTTCAGATGTAATTTTCGCCCATTCTTCTGTTATGACTCGTTTTAGTTGTTCCTTTGATTTGATAGGATGCTTTCGAATAGATCGCTCCAAGTCCGCCAATAAATGCTCGATCGGGTTGAGATCCGGTGAATGAGGAAGTGTTTCCAAAATACTTGGCGTATTGTAAAGGATCCAAAATCGCGTAATTTGAGCTGTATGCTACGGGTCGTTATCTTGTTAAATATATAATGACCCGAAAGCCCAAGTTGTTCGACGCTTGCTTCCTAATTGTCTTTAAAATCTAAATATACTGCTGATGGTTCAATTTATCAGTTATAAACTGGATGTTGCCAACTCTATTTGCACTCATACACCCCCATAGTATGACGTTACCACCTTCATGTTTCACAGATGGGATTGTATTTTTTGGATTCAATTCCGTATTTTTCTTCCTCCACACTTTATTACCAAAATCCGGTTCGAAAATGTTAAATTTTGTTTCATCGTTGAATATTACTCTTGACCAAAACTCAGTATCATGATTTTTTTTTTTGTTTTGCAAATTTAATGCGTTTTTACGATTTTTCTCGCTTATAAATGGTTTAATACGGGAAGTTCTTCCATTGTAAACCTCTACGGCAGAGGTATGAGGCTGTTCATTGATTTTTTCTCATTATAATACACTCGTCCCGAAAACTTATTTTTTTTACCTGCCTGAACGTTTACCAATACTTAGCGAGTTCCCTTTTAAAATGCTATGAATGGTGGAAATGCTTCTATTTATTGAACTTGAAATCTGTTTAAGCATTTTGCCTTCTTCACGTATTCAAAAATTATTTTTTTTTCTTCAATAGTAGCTTCAGCGGACTTTCTACCCATTTTTCAATAATTTTAAAAAACGTACAGAAAGACAAATTGACTTTAAAAAAACCTAACGCCAAATGAATGCACACATGTATAGAAACAAAAGTGTTGCCAAATTAAGTGGTGTTCAAAACGGTACATGTAAAACAGGGATGCTACTGAGTATTTTCCGAATACTTTTGTAAGTTAGATTTAGATTCATTACTGATTTTAGGTGATTTTTTAAGACTTACTGGTTTTAATTTTTATCTAATTGGTATTTATAAAGGTATTCATGTCTGTTGAATATACTTCAGTGAGTTTTGATTAGCAGCATTCGTTTATATTAAAAAAATTGTGGTTAATTTTGAAAGATTTCTTATTCCGAATACTTTTGTGAGCGACTATATATATATTTTAAAAGTAATTGAAAATTAAAATTTTAGTTTACAAAATATATTTTAATATGGAAAAAATATAACGCATAATATAAATTGTTTGATTATGGTATTTTAAAGTCAGAGTTTTCAAAGCACACCGCATGCTTGGTAACGAATGTGCAAACCTGCGTAGTAGTAATACATACATACTGGCTCTGTAGCTACACTCATTTTTTTTCTATTGTAGTTATCTTGCTGAAAATAAACAAAACCAATAACAAACGACAAAAACGAAAGCATCTAATGTGTTATTAATATACATTTTACATATATATAAATAACAACAACAACAACAACAACAAAAGCAGCACAACAACAAACGATACGATTGAAAACCAAACGAACAACAACAATAACGAATATATGAATTTTTTTTCTTATATTTTACTGTTTTGTGACTGTATTAAAGAAGTGACAAAACCCATAGATGCTCATTTTATTCGTAATCTAACCGATATTTTTGAAAATATTTGTTCTTTGTACGATGAATATTAAAGGCTGTAGGTATACCTCAAAGTGTCAACTAAACTTCTTAAATGTGCTTGTGAAAATAACCCCCATACAAACCGAGCTGTAAGACGTAATTCTACGTCAAATTACAAGGCATTTATTACCTTTTAATGTTGCAGTCCGTTTGAATATTTTCAAACTATATTTTTTTTTAAATGAAAAGTCTTGGGTGGCGATTTTATATTGAGTAAAAATGTTCGAGTCTCGCAATGAAAAATATTTCGAGTCTCGTCACGTTTCTGTGTACTTTTGTTCTTCAATTTTTTGTGTTTTTTTTGTATGGTTGATTCCCAAAAGGGTTGCAGATAGGGGTAGATGTGTTCAAAAAATTGTTTAAGAGAAATAATTAATAGGACCAACTCATACATTTGGTGGTCATGGATTTTTTGATATGAACTATAGACATTTTTTCCATAATTTTTTATTGTTTTTTGTAAGGGAACCAACAAAAGGGTGACATAGAAAATTGGTATGTTCAGAAGAAATTTTGAGGGATAAAAATTAGTAGGAAGAGCTCATGATCTTCTTCCTCTTAACCCATTAATGACAACGTATGATATATCATACGCGATTAAAGCTTTTTTGAAAAATTCCTCAAAAACTGTTAAACTTTTGTTTCCAACAGTGTGAAAAAGCCAAAAGTATGCTTTTTCTAAAAAAAAATGACATTTTAATCCTTTTTGCTTACTTGTTCGCGCCTGTTAATGCAGTATTAAAAAAAATGAAAAATGTTACTCAGGTGAGTTATTTTGTTTTATAAACATCAAGAAAAAAGAAAATATAATTAAAAAAGTGCATTACGTTTAAGTTGAATGCCTACGCTACGAAATGAAAATTTTCCAATTTATCTTTTTCTTTTTTTTTTTTATTTCTCTACTTAAAGACTACTTATGCGTTTATGAGCGATCATACGCTTCGCCAAAACAAAATCCTTTGAAGTTTTTTTTAAAAACTTCAGAGTTTTCCGTCTTATAATATTACAAATTTATGCTGAATATTGTAAAAGCTAAACTCAGCGGATTCTGGTAGTGAGCATTAATGTGTTAACTTACCACATTTTGCATTCGATTAAATTTTCAATTTGTCATGGACTCAAAATAGTGTGTGCTGTCATTATAGCTATTTTTTGCTAGTTTTGTTGAGTACGGAAATGCCACACAATTTTGATGTCGACTAAAATTAGTTCTTCACTTTAAATCAAAATCACTTTAGCAATCGATCAACTTCATATTTCAATTGTAGTGGCATTTAATTGTGACATTTCCTAGTAAAATATGTAGAATTTTTTTGATGAACAAAACAAGTGACAAGACATTTTTTCACTTGATAATAAAATATTTGCTTGTTTGATTTTACTTTTTCAAAATTTTTATTTCATTATACTTGATCTTATGATCAACAAAATCTTTTACCTGAGCAGAAATTTATTTGTTGCACGTTGGGGCATTACTTTTAAAGTAATTAGGGAAAAAGTATTCGGCGTATTCGAGTTCGCTTGATTTCAAAGTGTTATAACATTGAAACGGTAAGCGGCATCTGGCAATTCTTTTTTTTTTTTGTAACAGAAGACAAATCAGCTGATCATTTGTGATCATTTTGCTGATATTGGTTCATCGTGTTAAAAATTATTGCAAAGCAAATGTGAGTGAAATTTCAGAAAAAATACGTCATATTTTACAATTTTACTACGATAAAGGGAAAAATGCGTCACAGGCATGTGAAAATATTTGTGAGGTTTATGGTGAAGGAACTCTATCCCAATCAACTGCCAGGAAATGGTTCGCTCGATTTCGTTCTGGAAATTTTTAAGTCAAAGATGCTTCTCGCTCTGGTCGGCCCATCACCGAAAAAGGCGTTGAAATAATGAATAAAGTTTAAGAGAACCGTCATGTGAGCAGCCACGACATAGCTAAGTAAGTCAAGATCGACCACATAACAGTTTTAAGCCATTTCAAGAAAGTTGGTTTAAAAAAATGTCTTGGGTGCCTCAATGTGCAAAAAATGTAATGGACCGAATTTATATCTGCGATTCGCTACTAAAACGGAACGAAATCGAGCCATTTTTGAAACGTATGGGAGCAGGTGATAAAAAGTGGATCACGTACGATAATAATTTTCGAAAACGGTCTTGATCGAAAAAAGATTAAGCTCCCAGAACGGTGTCAAAGGATTGACGACAAGGAAGGTGATGCTGTGCCACACACATCTTTATTGATCCGACAAAAACTTAAATAATTTAACTGGGAAGTTTTGATGCATCCGCCATACAGTCCTGACATTGCACCGTCAGACTATCATTTGTTCCGATCTATTCAACACTCCCTTGATGGGAAGAAATTAAACTCAAAAAATGAATTTTACAATAAAGGAATCATGGTCTTAACCCAAAAATGGCAGAAGGTACTTGAAAATAATGGACAATATTTGGATTAATAAGATCATTTTTTAAAAAACTAAAATGTTGTTTATTTTTACTAAAAAAACGCCGAATACTTTTCACCAACCCAATATTAAAAACAAAATTCAAGAATTATTTAAAAAAAAAAATAATGCTTGGGATTCGGACTTTTTTTTAATTTTTTGTGTTTGTCTTTAACTCTCATTATGGACTTTTTTTAATTCTGTTATGCGAATTTTATCGACATAATTAATAATATATTTTTAATCCTATGCCGTAATGATTATAAGAAAATAATTAAAAAAATTTGTAGAAGTATAAAAAAATATTAAACATTCTATTTAAATAAAATCTTAATAAATCCGAAGCAGTCCTGGGATCCAGTGATTTGAATTTTTTATCCCGAACAAAATATTTTTCTGAAAACCTGCCGAGTTCGAACTCTCTAGTAATCATCCAAAAATTCTTAACCGAATTAGATTTCAACAGGTAATTTTTAAATTCGATTATGGGCATAGATATTTCTGGAGCCTTTCATATTTTATAGATACGTCAAAACTTACCGTATTCTAACAGCTGTCAATCAATACAATAAGATCAATATAACTCAAATTGAATCAAGTCTAAAACAAGTCTTTTATTCCTTAATAATTAATATAAAATACTTATTCAATCAAATCTGAGTGATTTATGGAATGAAGATGAAATTACTTCATGCTGGCACAAACAAGCAACGATTGCTACATAGCTATTGGTGCTCAGCAAAATGACACTCTTGCGCTGTCAATCGAACGAATGACTTTAATTGTTTTAAATCGATGCTGGTAGCTTTGAAAAATCGCTGTTTTTCCGACATCAAACACACAAAAAAAAACCATTAAAAAAATCGAAAATAAAAACCCAACAAAGAGTGAAAAATAGCTTGTTCAAAAAAATAACAGCAAAAACAAATAACAATTCAAGCAAACAGCAAAGGCAGCATGCAGCGATCGCGGCTCAGAGTCGAATAGCGTAGCAACAAAAATGCCGCAAAAACTTTGTATACGTCGGCAAACAAAGCTTTTTGAAGGATTCAGAAATTTCGCTATGTGTGTGTTTGCTAACTTGCCAGCTGACTGAGTGTTAGTGTGAGTGTGATGCTAGTGTATGCGAGGATATGGTTTTTATCGCTCTTTCAATGCGTTCAATGCATTCGATTTGGTTCGTTTGCATTTCCATTGAATTTTCATCTGTGGTTGAGTTTACTGCATGAAGGATTTCACAAATGGTGCTGCTGCTGCCACTACTTCAGCTGCTAGTTACAATGCAGCAAATGGCGTCAAAGTTGCTGCTATACTTCGCAATGTCAGCGTCAAAAGCAACAACAAACAAAAGGATTTCCATGCGGTTTGAAAGATCAGAGCATATATGTATGTCGTTTTCTCCGTGAGTGGGTCTTTATATATGTTGTTTTTGGTTTTTTAGTTACCGCTCAACTTATTCAATTAAATTATAAAGCATAAAGCATAAAGTATAAAGTATAAAGTATTAAGTATAAAGTATAAAGTATAAAGTATAAAGTATAAAGTATAAAGTATAAAGTATAAAGTATAAAGTATAAAGTATAAAGTATAAAGTATAAAGTATAAAGTATAAAGTATAAAGTATAAAGTATAAAGTATAAAGTATAAAGTATAAAGTATAAAGTATAAAGTATAAAGTATAAAGTATAAAGTATAAAGTATAAAGTATAAAGTATAAAGTATAAAGTATAAAGTATAAAGTATAAAGTATAAAGTATAAAGTATAAAGTATAAAGTATAAAGTATAAAGTATAAAGTATAAAGTATAAAGTATAAAGTATAAAGTATAAAGTATAAAGTATAAAGTATAAAGTATAAAGTATAAAGTATAAAGTATAAAGTATAAAGTATAAAGTATAAAGTATAAAGTATAAAGTATAAAGTATAAAGTATAAAGTATAAAGTATAAAGTATAAAGTATAAAGTATAAAGTATAAAGTATAAAGTATAAAGTATAAAGTATAAAGTATAAAGTATAAAGTATAAAGTATAAAGTATAAAGTATAAAGTATAAAGTATAAAGTATAAAGTATAAAGTATAAAGTATAAAGTATAAAGTATAAAGTATAAAGTATAAAGTATAAAGTATAAAGTATAAAGTATAAAGTATAAAGTATAAAGTATAAAGTATAAAGTATAAAGTATAAAGTATAAAGTATAAAGTATAAAGTATAAAGTATAAAGTATAAAGTATAAAGTATAAAGTATAAAGTATAAAGTGTAAAGTATAAAGTATAAAGTATAAAGTATAAAGTATAAAGTATAAAGTATAAAGTATAAAGTATAAAGTATAAAGTATAAAGTATAAAGTATAAAGTATAAAGTATAAAGTATAAAGTATAAAGTATAAAGTATAAAGTATAAAGTATAAAGTATAAAGTATAAAGTATAAAGTATAAAGTATAAAGTATAAAGTATAAAGTATAAAGTATAAAGTATAAAGTATAAAGTATAAAGTATAAAGTATAAAGTATAATGTATAAAGTATAAAGTATAAAGTATAAAGTATAAAGTATAAAGTATAAAGTATAAAGTATAAAGTATAAAGTATAAAGTATAAAGTATAAAGTATAAAGTATAAAGTATAAAGTATAAAGTATAAAGTATAAAGTATAAAGTATAAAGTATAAAGTATAAAGTATAAAGTATAAAGTATAAAGTATAAAGTATAAAGTATAAAGTATAAAGTATAAAGTATAAAGTATAAAGTATAAAGTATAAAGTATAAAGTATAAAGTATAAAGTATAAAGTATAAAGCATAAAGTAGAAAGTAGAAAGTAGAAAGCAGAAAGCAGAAAGTATAAAGTATAAAGTATAAAGTATAAATTATAAAGTAAAAGTTAAAGTTAAAGTTAAAGTTAAGGTTAAGGTTAAGGTTAAGGTTAAGGTTAAGGTTAAGGTTAAGGTTAAGGTTAAAGTATAAAGTATAAAGTATAAAGTATAAAGTATAAAGTATAAAGTATAAAGTATAAAGTATAAAGTATAAAGTATAAAGTATAAAGTATAAAGTATAAAGTATAAAGTATAAAGTATAAAGTATAAAGTATAAAGTATAAAGTATAAAGTATAAAGTATAAAGTATAAAGTATAAAGTATAAAGTATAAAGTATAAAGTATAAAGTATAAAGTATAAAGTATAAAGTATAAAGTATAATGTATAAAGTATAAAGTAAAGAGTATAAAGAATAAAGTGTAAATTCTATAAGTTATATAAATTATAATGTATTAGTACAAATAAAGTATAAGGAAGCAATTAAAATCGAATTCAAACTAGAGTTATAGATGTTTTGCTTTGCCTAAACGACTTAAACACTAAAATTTGCTGGAGTGAACAAAAAAAATAGATTTAACATTTTGATAGAAATAAAAGTATTTTAGAAAAAATCAAGAAATTTATTTAAGGACTGCCAACCAATAAACTGCCATTTTATGCATCATACATTTCAAATTAAAATTACAATACAAAATGTTTCGCCACTTCTTGTGACTACCCGCACATTCCCATACAGCCATCATTCACGCTTTTTACAAAGCGGATATTTAAACTGATAACCGGAAAATTTTTTGTTATGCTTTTATAAATATATTTGGTATTTTTCTTTTTTCTTCATTCAAAATAAAATAAAATAACTTGAAATTCGTGCTGCTGCATTGAAACATGTTAAAATTTGAATATATTTTATATTGCATTTTATTTTTTTTTATTTTTTTTTTTTTTATTTTTATGCATGGTTGTTTTTTTTCGTTCTGTTTGATCATCAGTTTATGTTGTGTAAACTGTTTGTTTACAAAGTGTCTGCAGCACGCCTTTGTTCAATATTTGCAAAAACATTTAAATCATTTTAAATTCCACATGAAAATCAACATCCTTTGCGATGAGGACATGGAAGGAATTCTCAGTTTATTTTAATATCTTTTCTTTTATTTGTTGGCAGCAGACTGATTGAGATGCTAAGTATTTTTATTTCGTAAAATTTGAGCATTTATTTAGCTGAAAATGGGAAATTTATTTTTTAAGTGTGAAAAATTTATTGAATTAAAGAAATGCTAAAAACTCTTCGTATATTGTTCAAAGAGAAGAAAATGTAAAGCCTCTTTTAAAAAATTATCTCTTTTTAACCAATGCTGAAACTACTTACTGAAATACTTTTAAGCTAAAAATTCAAATATTTCAACATACAATTTAAAGGAATTGTGTAATTTTGCAAACATTTTTGCCGTATCAGTTTTTGTAGCACTTTCTAAAAGATCTTTTTAAACAGATTTTAACTTAAACTTTGCTAAATGATCGCAGTCAAAATATTGTTTTGCTTCATAAATTCGCCATTTTTATGCACTTCTTTACATTACGTGAAACTAATGATACCGCAAACTAAGTTTCTGCAAAAAAGTTTTACTCTGCTGAATGAAATAAATTCAACTACTTGAGTATTTGCTCAGAACTAGTTTGAGCAAAAAAAAAAAACTTACACAGCATCGAATATTTGCAGGTAGTTTTTTTCCAGTTAATCGCATTAAATTGCTTAATTTAATGAAATACTTGTTAGGCGAACCACCCAACGAGGCGAAAAACAACAAAGGCAAACATCGAAGTCACCGGGCCAAAGGATTTAATGAGCTGCTGCACGCTAACTTGTAACCTAAATAATTACTCGTTGCTTTTAACTTTTTCACTTAGCTTGTTGTTGTCTTGCTTTTTTTTTTTTTTTTTTTGTTCTTGCTTACCTGTGTCTCTAACAAAAGTGAAAACTACGCAAGCAAAAACTGCAGTTACAAAAACTTATGCAACAACAACAACAAAAGCAGCATAAAAGGATTCTAACAACTGCAACTCACTTTTATAGCGACGAGCGAGTGAGTACTAGAAAACATGCACTTCTGCACGTTAAGTACGAGTAATAAAGTCATTAACCGTTAGAGAAAGTCAGTCAGTAAGTCAGTCGATGGTCGTCGGTCAGATGTTCAGATGGTCGGTAGCACCAGTTAAAACTAGCTGAATATGCCTGATCAAAGAGCCAGGTCGGTGGTTTGGGTGCTGATATTGTTTGTGGTTGCTGTTGTTGGTGGCTTTTTAAGCCCGTTACAGAGTTCGAAATCATTGAACCCGTTGACTCAAATGCACTTTGCACGCAACAACAAATGGGCTGGCAACTCTCTACCCATGCTTAATTAGGTCAATGCATTAGAGACTCTTGCCTGAAGGAGCTAAATTACTGCAATTTGCAATTTATGCGCTTGTTTTTGTTGTTTATTTAATAAAATACTAAACGAAAAAAATGGAAAATTACAAACATTTTCACAACAAACTAGCTAGCTGCAGTTGAAAAAGAAAATAAAATAGAAATTTCTAAAAATAGTAATCATTTGTAAAACATGCAATGAGCTCGTAAATAGTGATAGCAAAGATATTAACTGGAAATCATCTGCAGTAAGCCATACAATTTTTTAAATCATATATATACAAAATCTGTTCTAAAATTCAGCAACTTAAATTGGTTTGAATTGAATATGTATGCAAGACAACTTTGAAAATATTTTTTTTTTTAGTAAAAAACTCTCACAATTTATTGGTGCATTTTGGCAAATTCGTTTAACTCCAAAGAAAAATAGTGCAAAGTAAAAGGTAAATATAACAGACAAAATCCCTGGTAGAGTTTCAGGCTTGACCTAAAAATATAAGTCGCTTTGCTCTTACGTCACATATTTCAGACGAGTTTATTCGAACAAGTTTCAAATCATATTAAGCTAAAACAATGGGTTGGTGTCATAGCTGAATCACTCAAGTCTGCTGAAGAGGAAGTGTAGTTGTCTAGTCTGCTGTGTGATTGACTCTATGCAGAGTTGTTGTTGCCTTCTTCAAAACTTACTTGATCCAAATAGCTCATAATTAAACCATATAGATTCAGAGAATAGATCACAACTAATTATCAAACTTATTTGTTGTTTAAGCATTGGGCGCGTTCTGCAGAAGTAATCGGTTACTGAGCAATTAGTGAGCGCTCTTTACTAAGCGGTCAATTCTGCTTTTTATGCCACTTAAAATCGTCGGCTTGAAATGTAACAGCGCAGTGTTGCAACGAAAATCGGCCAACTTCGCGACATGAACAAAATACATTTTGCGGGAAAACTAAACTTAAAAACTGGCAACAGGAGAATCATATGGTAAGAATTGAAGGAAATCTTTGTAAATTTAGTAAATGTTTGGATATAATTTGCCGGTTTTTCAGTTATGTAGGAATATCCCAGTGCAAAGAGTGCGCTGCAGCTGTGGAGCCTTGAGAATACCAAAATGATGCTGCAATTGTATTTTTTTTTCATCGATCAATTTTTATTATTTATTTAAAGAGTTTATATTGTACACTTGAAGCTTAACGTCTCTTATAGTACCTCAGTTGTAATAACATTTTATGGATTTACTTATTTTAACTTAATACTAATTAATTTAATAAGAAAAAAGCAATTAAAGGAGTAAAAGTTAATTTGAAAATAATAAAATTTTAAAAGATGATTTTGAAATAAAAAAAAACAGAAAATTCACTAATTTTTCATATAAACATTTGTTTAAACTTTTGAATTAATTTTGAAAATTTGTGAAATTACGCTCGGTTTTTGTGTATCTAGGTAAAAAATTCCATACATTTACAACCAGGGATAGAAAATAACGATTATTTCCTAAAATTAAATCGAAAAAAATCAACATGTTCCCATTGTCGGAGCACATTTTGGATAACTTCATTATGCTGCTTAATGCATCCTCTATCGAAATAAGATATGATTTTTATTTCTTGAGTTTTACCAATAAAAATTGAATTTAATTATTATTCACTGATTTCTATTTTTTTCATCAAAAATAAGAGTTATTTTTTTATTTTTATTTTTCTGTTCAGGAATAAGACTTATTTTTGAGTTTTATTTATATTGCTCAAGAATAAAAATTGTTCCTCAATTTTTATTTTTTTCGCTCAGAAATAAAAGTTATAACTCAATTTTTATTTTTATGCCCAGAAATAAGAATTATTTGTTGAGTTTTATTTTTTCGCTCAAAAATAAAAATCATGTGTCGAGTTTTACTTTTTTTCCTCAAAAATAAAACTCAAAACACCACACAGCTTTGTTGTTGCTGGCGCATGCTCGCCTTGAGTATGCCTTGTGTGCGTACGTAAAAAGTGTGTTTGGGGGGTTTCAACATATGGCACGATTACGATAACTCGGGCGCCATAATTTTAAAGAGATTTTTTGGTGAGAACCACAAACAAATTAATTTGGTCGAACAAAAAATCGATAGCTTAACTAGTTATCGAGTTATCAATTTTTAAATTTTTTCCCTTGGCAAAAGATCTGTTCAATAAAATATCTATATCCTTTCCAATTTTTAAAAAATATAGAAAATTAACATGTCGTATGAAAGATAATTTAATAGTCTATTCGAAAAAATGCACATAAAAAAATTTTAGCAATAAATTGACTTTTATGAGTAGTTTTATATTATGGTTGCTTTTCAGTTGTGACAAAACCGTTTTTTTCTCAAAAATTTCCATTATTAATATGCAAATAATACATTAGATATTTAAAGACTAAAGTTTTATCTTTCATCAATCAATCAAATTTCAAAATCAATATTAGTTTTTCGAATTAACTGTAAGTTAAAAATGTTTGTTGCAAGGATAAACTATTTGATTTAATAAAATAAAAGCTGTTGACCAAAAGTGATCAGCTAAAAGTTTAAAATTTTTTCACTGGCTAGAAATATTAATTCATATAAATATTACAGCTTCAATTTTGCCTTAAAATAAAATATAAAAAATAAATATGCTAAAAAAAACAACATACAAATTTAATCACTCTTAAATGGTATACACCAAAGATAAATTTTCAAGCTTTAATAATTCAAAAACTATACTAATATAATAAAAAGTTTTGAGTTTACATATACATACAAATAGCTATGAAATGTGAAATACTCAATGGATTTAATTGACTTAACATTTTTGTAAAAGCTTATTTAATTATCTTTAAAAAAATTTCTTAACCACTATAGCAAGGAAACAAATATAAAGTTTCCTTAGGGGATCAATGAACACAAATATTGTATTAAACAAATCGATAACTCTTACACAAATAGATAAATCCATTTGTCCTTCTCTCCCATTTCAATCCACTGAAATTTAACTTTTTAATTTAATGTTATATTTAGTTTTTCTACTTAAATCCAGCTATACTCCTTCTTCAAGTAAGCTGAAAACTGTTTTATAATTAGTTTTAGTTGGTATGATATTGGATTACGGGAGGGTAAAACCCCTTTAATCCCCTCGTCGTAATAAAGCGCAGGCCAAATAGTTAATAATTCTCAGAAGCATACACATGCGCTCAAGAATTATCACATGGAAAGTTGCCAGTTCTAATTCCCACAAAAATTATCTTTTTCCCACAGCAATTCAAAAAAATTCCCACGTGGGAGATTTTTACTAAAAAATTCCAACCGAAAACCCTAAAGCCATAAAAATCCCACAAAAAATCCTACAGTTATAAAAATACCACAAAAATCCCACAAACCATAAAAAATAAATAATTCAATTCAATTCAGAAAATTAAGCAGTTATAAAATACTATGTTTCCATGGCGAATTAAGCCGTTGTTAACTCCCATGAAAAAGCAAGTTGAGTTAAATTTCGAAAAATCTCCGAAACTCTACGAAACTTGTTGATTTATGTGGCTTCTGTAATTTATCATAATACAAAATGACGTATGGAAGATTTTTTTGAAACTCTGCACAGACGTATACTAAGTTTTGTTAGTAAAATCACGAAAAATGGATATTTATACAAAACTACAAACTATTACTTAATAAAAAATAATAAATGCAGAAAACGTTAAAAATTTTAACAAGTCAATGTGTCAACCTTAACGCTGCAGAAACATATATTGATTTCTAATCATTTTTAACGTTTTCTGCATTTATTATTTTTTATTAAGTAAATACTAGTTTGTAGTTTTGTATAAATATCCATTTTTCGTGATTTTACTAACAAAACTTAGTATTCGTTTGTGCAGAGTTCCAAAAAAATCTTCCATACGTCATTTTGTATTATGATAAATTACAGAAGCCACATAAATCAACAAGTTTCGTAGAGTTTCGGAGATTTTTCGAAATTTAACTCAACTTGCTTTTTTATGGGAGTTAACACCGGCTTAATTCGCCATGGAAACATAGTATTTTATAACGGTTTAATTTTCTGAATTGAATTGAATTACTTATTTTTTATGGTTTGTGGGATTTTTGTGGTATTTTTATAACTGTAGGATTTTTGGTGTGATTTTTATGGCTTTAGGGTTTTTAGTTGGAATTTTTTAGTAAAAATCTCCCACGTGGGAATTTTTTTGAATTGCTGTGGGAAAAAGATAATTTTTGTGGGAATTAGAACTGGCAACTTTCCATGTGATAATTCTTGAGCGCATGTGTATGCTTCTGAGAATTATTAACTATTTGGCCTGCGCTTTATTACGACGAGGGGATTAAAGGGGTTTTACCCTCCCGTAATCTAATATCATACTAACTAAAACTAATTATAAAACAGTTTTCAGCTAACTTGAAGAAGGAGTATAGCTGGATTTAAGTAGAAAAACTAAATATAACATTAAATTAAAAAGTTCAATTTCAGTGGATTGAAATGGGAGAGAAGGACAAATGGATTTATCTATTTGTGTAAGAGTTATCGATTTGTTTAATACAATATTTGTGTTCATTGATCTCCTAAGGAAACTTTCTATTTGTTTTCTTGCTATAGTGGTTAAGAAATTTTTTTTAAGATAATTAAATAAGCTTTTACAAAAATGTTAAGTCAATAAAATCCATTGAGTATTTCACATTTCATAGCTATTTGTATGTATATATAAACTCAAAAACTACCGTTATTAGTATAATTTTTGAATTATTAAAGCTTGAAAATTTATCTTTGGTGTATACCATTTAAGAGTGATTTAATTTGTATGTTGTTTTTTAGCATATTTATTTTTTATATTTTATTTTAAGGCAAAATTGAAGCTGTAATATTTATATGAATTAATATTTCTAGCCAGTGAAAAAATTTTAAACTTTTAGCTGATCACTTTTGGTCAACAGCTTTTATTTTATTAAATCAAATAGTTTATCCTTGCAACAAACATTTTTAACTTACAGTTAATTCGAAAAACTAATATTGATTTTGAAATTTGATTGATTGATGAAAGATAAAACTTTAGTCTTTAAATATCTAATGTATTATTTGCATATTAATAATGGAAATTTTTGAGAAAAAAACGGTTTTGTCACAACTGAAAAGCAACCATAATATAAAACTACTCATAAAAGTCAATTTATTGCTAAAATTTTTTTATGTGCATTTTTTCGAATAGACTATTAAATTATCTTTCATACGACATGTTAATTTTCTAAACTTTTTAAAAATTGGAAAAGATATAGATATTTTATTGAACAGATCTTTTGCCAAGGGAAAAAATTTAAAAATCGATAACTCGATAACTAGTTAAGCTATCGATTTTTTGTTCGACCAAATTAATTTTTTTGTGGTTCTCACCAAAAAATCTCTTTAAAATTATGGCGCCCGAGTTATCGTAATCGTGCCATATGTTGAAACCCCCCAAACACACTTTTTACGTACGCACACAAGGCATACTCAAGGCGAGCATGCGCCAGCAACAACAAAGCTGTGTGGTGTTTTGAGTTTTATTTTTGAGGAAAAAAAGTAAAACTCGACACAAGATTTTTATTTTTGAGCGAAAAAATAAAACTCAACAAATAATTCTTATTTCTGGGCATAAAAATAATAATTGAGTTATAACTTTTATTTCTGAGCGAAAAAAATAAAAATTGAGGAACAATTTTTATTCTTGAGCAATATAAATAAAACTCAAAAATGAGTCTTATTCCTGAACAGAAAAATAAAAATCAAAAAATAACTCTTATTTTTGATGAAAAAAATAGAAATCGAAACATAATTCTTATTTTTGAGCAATACAATAAAAAATCGAAAAATAATAATTATTCTTTGAGTTTTTGGATATCTCTTATAAGAATTACGATCCCTGTTTACAACACTGACAAAAAACATTCTTGAGATTACTACAGACTTGAATTTAGGAACAGTTAAGTTAAGCGTGCGTCTAGATATTGCATATGTCAGGTGGACTGTCCAAATCATACCTAAGACGCGAAATACCAAGAGCCTGTTATTTTGACGCATTTAGACTTAAAATATTTTGAGCTGCCCACAGTTGAATTGATTCTAAATCCTCGTTGATTCGACAAACAAGATCTTCGGATAATCCAATTGGCCGTCAGAGGTATATCTGCGCATCGTCAGCATAAAGATATTAAGTATTATGACAGCAAGATACAATGTCGTTGATAAACATACTAAAAAGGATAGGGCCCAAAATCGAGCCTTGTGGCACTCCCGAAAACGTCTTTTTTAGCTCAGATGAGACATATCTATTAATAAACGCTGCGACCGATCATTTAGGTATATTTACATTAGCTTTGATGCACTGGTTCCAAAACCATAAAAGTTTTCCAATTTTGACAATTTTGACAAAAGAATCTTATGGTTGACCGTGTCAAAGGCTTTTGAGAAATCAAGCAAAGTTAAAATAGTCATTATCATACGCCGGTCAAAAATATTCCATTATTTTTAAGATTGCAGTGGCACAACTATGTCCAGCTCTAAGTCCTGACTGATTTTCGCTTAGCAGTTTCTTTATTAGAATTCTCTCAAATGCCTTAGATAAAGCAGTAAGAATGCTGATCGGTCTAAAGTCTTCTAAAAACTTTGCATTCCCTTGTTTTGGTATTGGAACAATATCCGCGATTTTCCATTCTTTAGGAAATGTTGACGAGACTGTTGCATAACTAAACACATGGGTCAAAATTGGAACTATAGAGGGTAGGATCAGCCTTAAAAATTTGATGCTTATGTTATCATTTCCAATTTCATTTCATTTAATTGACAAAATGGACTTCATAACATCTACCTCTGTGATAGTTTTGAAATGGAATTTTTCTTTATATAAATAATGAAACTTATGGGCAACTGTCCATACGAAGAACTGTCAAGAAGAACAACGAAGAACTGCCCATAAATGTTCGTCCATATTTTGTTCGTAAAGAAAAGTTTCGAAAAGATCCCAAGTTTATTTTTTCTGACGATAAAACCATCAACATTGGGCCTACTATTTCGTAGGCATGCAAGAAGATAGCGAAATATTGCATGAAAATCTGATTTCGGAAGACGCATGTGCTTCCAGTTGATCTCGTCATAAAGATCAGTTGATCTCGTCATATAGCCGGTGACGGTCATTTATATTGTGTTATTGTTTTTGTTATTGTATTTTGTTTATATCGGTTTTATTAATCTCCGTGTGTGCTGTTTTGTGTTTGAAAATTATTTTTAGTGTTAATAAAGTGAAGTTCCTTTTTTTAATGGTGTAGTTATTAATTTTTTTAATGTTTATTGTGGTACATATATCGTTTTATTTCTCATCGTAGTTTGATAGTTGAGCTGCTGCTTAAGTATATACTTTTTCTTTCTCTTTTTTTTGCGTTCCTCTTTGTGCTTTATTTGTTTATTTGCACAAACTAAGCACAGCGAATTGTTGCAGTTGCTTTTAAACTGTAACATTTTATATTAACCCATTTGCACTTAGTGGACATTATTTTGCACACATATAATTTTTAACTTTATTTTTTCGCTATGGAATATTTTTCCGTAGAAAATTTTGCTGCTTGTTCTTTAGACGAGCTTTGCAAAAGTCAAAACATTCTGAACCGTATGTTCAGTTGTTCTGGCCCATGTGGGCGTTTGTTCCATACTTCATGTGCTGGGATTTCTAAGTCGTGTCTTGATGATTTAATCTCACCACGATCAGGTCTTCGCTGGTATTGTGCTTCGTGCAGGGTTCTTTCACCAGATGAGTTTTTCTCAAAAATTAAGCTTTTCGGTGATAGTCTTAATGCTTTAAATAACAATTTTAAAGAAATTGTTAAATTTTTTAATGAAGTAAGCACCTCACCTAGCACTAGCATTTATGATGAAAAGTCTTCATCGGTAAATATTTCGACCGCATTGTCTCAGACTCTTCCAGCCTGTTCTTCTGAGACTCAAATCATTTCATCTAATAAAGACCTAAATATTTCGAAAAAAAAGAGAAATAATTCAAAAAATAAAAATAATAAGTGGTGTATGACGCTTCCAGCCACTTTAGAAACGAGGCAGATCTCGACTAAACCAGTGTTTACGCCAGTGAGAATGGATAATACAGTTATCACTCCATCTCCTCCATCTCTTTCTCCGCCGGCTAGTGACATAACTAATGAGCGCAATAGTTCATTAAATTTAAGAGCGTTGTCGAGGAAAAAAAAGGTTTTCATTTCTCGCCTTCAGCCCGACACAACAAGTGAAAATGTATTGACGTTTGTCAAACATAATCGTTTAGTAAGTCAGACTGCTTTCTGCTCATGCAAAAAAATTGGCAATAAACCGTCCCACGCATCATTTATTCTCACAGTGGCTGCTGAAGAGTTTGCAACTGTTCTGAGCTCTAATCTGTGGGTTGATAATATCTTTGTTTCTGAGTTTAAGCCTAAACACAGGTCTAGAAGGACAAATAATATCGCCAGTCAGACCCAAAAAAACTAAATAGGCTTTCCCTTTACTATCAAAATGTAAGGGGATTGCGTTCAAAGACGCGCGACATTTTTTTGTCAACTCAGAATTTTTCTGAAGATATTATCGCGTTAACTGAAACTTGGTTGAACGGAGGAATTACTGACTTAGAACTGTTTGACAATAGTTTTGAAGTATATAGGAAGGACAGACACGCTGACAATAATTCTGCAGTTGGTGGTGGTGTCCTATTAGCTGTAAGGAACTCCTGTGTTAGTTCCTTTATTGATATTCCCTGCTCTGCTAATATCGAACTTATATGCGTTAAGGTTGTACATTGCAATTCTAATGTATTTGTTATTAATGCATACGTTCCTCCCAAGAGCAGTGTAGAGGTCTATGCAAGCCTTGCGGATTTTAATTTGCCTGACTTAAAATGGCATTCTTCTGACGATGAAACACATTTTTGTGCATCTAATTCGAAGACACGCCAAGAACATATATTTGTTGACAATATATGTTCTGACTTACAACAAGTTAGTTGTATTTATAATAGTCTGGAAAGGCTGCTTGACCTAGTCTTAACTACAGACAGTAACAATGTCATTGTTCAGAAGGCACTTCATGCTTTGAATACTATTGATAATTACCATCCACCTTTGAGTGTTTGGTATAAATCCGATAGGGAGAATATGGTAAATTCAAGCTCTGTTGACACAGTTTATGAATTCAATTTCAAAAAAGCTGACTTTTTGGGGTTGAATCACTTACTTTATAGTAAATTAAATATAATTACAGAGTACATAAATAATAATAGTCTTAATAGTTCAATAAATTTTTTCTATACGGAGCTCTTTGCTATGTTTTCTCAGTCTGTACCATATAGTCTCAAATTTGCGAAAAATTCTGCGTACCCTTGGTACACAAAGGATTTAAAGACTCTTCGCAACAATAAGAATAGGGCATGGAAGAAATATGTTTGTAGTTTTGACTCAAATGACCTAGAAGCATACAAACGTTTGTTTCTGGAATTTGAGAATTGCTCAGCTGCATTATATAATGAGTATTTGGATAATATGAAGCTGAGTATTTTGTCTGATCCAAGAAAATTTTGGGGATTTATTAATGTTAAGAAGAAGACTGATGGATTTCCTTCTTCTTTCAAACTTCAGGATGGATTTACTGACGATTCCACCATTATTTGTGGCTTATTTGCCAATCTTTTTAAAGAATCATTTTGTTCAGATTCTTTTAATCCTGATTTAGCATATTTTGATTATATGAACAACGCATCCAGAGTTTCTTTGGGGCATATATCTTTTACCTCAGAGGATATTTTTAAGTATATTGAATCAATCGATGAGGATTTTAGCGCTGGACCAGATGGAATTCCTGCCGCAGTGTTAAAACAATGCGGCTCCATTTTATGTCAGCCACTTTCGTTACTTTTTAATAAATCAATTAATGAAAGTAATTTTCCTCTTTTTTGGAAAAAATCTTATATCAGTCCTATTTACAAAAAAGGTTGCAGGAATGACGTCACTAATTATAGGCCTATCGCTAAATTGTCTTCGATTCCTAAACTTTTTGAGCGTATAGTGTACGATCGAGTGAAAATTCACTGTGGGCAAGTCATGACAACTCGTCAGCATGGTTTTGTTACTGGCAGATCCACTGTGTCTAATCTCCTTGATTTCACTACATTCTGCTTAAAATCTATTGATTCTGGTAGCCAAGTCGATTGTATTTACACTGACTTTAGCAAAGCATTTGATAAATTACCACATAATCTAATTTTATTTAAACTTAAATTAATGGGATTTCCACAATATTTTGTAAACTGGATCAAATCGTATTTGATGGAGCGATCTTATCAAATACGGTTCCGAGGCGTGTTGTCTTCTGAATTTGTTGCAGAATTGGGTGTTCCTCAAGGAAGCCACCTGGGTCCACTTCTGTTTATTTTGGCAATTAATGATGTTACCCACGTCATCAAACACTCTCATTTGCTTATTTATGCAGATGATATGAAAATATACAGAACAATTGATTCTAAGGACAATTCAGACCTGCTCCAGTCAGACTTGAACTCCTTTGAGGTTTGGTGTTCTAAAAATAACATGTTTTTAAATCCAGATAAATGCCAAACTATGACCTT
Source organism: Dichetophora obliterata (assembly GCA_963920525.1). Classification (NCBI taxonomy): domain Eukaryota; kingdom Metazoa; phylum Arthropoda; class Insecta; order Diptera; family Sciomyzidae; genus Dichetophora; species Dichetophora obliterata. The sequence continues at coordinate 40,940,618 of OY986438.1, read as the reverse complement.
TTCGCGTAAAAGGACCAATTTTATTTTTGATTACAAAATTAAAGATACTGCTTTAAGTCGTGTAACTACCGTCAAAGACCTTGGTATATGCATGGATTCTAAATTGTCGTTTAACATGCATATTGACACAATTTGTAAAAATGCGTCTTCTACGCTTGGTTTTATAAAACGGTGGGCCAAAGAGTTTGATAGCTTAATGACAACTACAACTCTGTATTATTCAATCGTCCATCCTCACTTGGAGTACGCAAGTCAAGTATGGTCCCCACACTACAATGTGCATGTTGATCGTATAGAAAGAATTCAAAAACGTTTTGTTCGGTTTGCTCTAAGAGGCTTGAGTGGAACTGACACATTTAACCTTCCTCCATATGAGGATCGTTTGAAATTATTAAACATGCAATCTTTAAGTGAGAGAAGAAAATCTGCTGATATCGTCTACTTACACCAACTCATAACTGGTGTATTCGACTCTCCAGAGCTTCTTTCTCTTATAAAATTTAACACTAACCGTAGAAGCAGTAGAAACTCTAACAACTTGATTTATTTACCATTTAGTAGAACAAATTATATGTTAACTGCTCCATTAAATCGCATGAGTACCTTTGTTAACAACTGTAACGTGTTTGATGTTAACTTGTCGAAAGGTCAACTCAAAAGTAGATTGAAAACTAATGAAGGATAAGATCTATGTAAACGCATGGTTAGTTGTTATGTCTTGTGTTGTCCCTGAGCCCAACCCATATTATGGTGGGTAAATTTTTCTCCCTTTTGGTTTTTTTTTTTTGACCACTTCTATCGATATCTTTGAGATATTTCAATGATATTTGGATTGGTTCTTAAAATGATCTATTGCGGAGAAAGTGTGAAAAAGCTGTAGTAGCTGAACTCTATTGTTATTGCATGTAAAAAAAAAACAGTCAACCAATTTGGGCAGTGTTTTGCTTGACGAAGAGTCAGTCGGTAGCTGTTAAATCTCTCGAAAAGAGAAAAAGGCTTCTATGGCCAAAGAAAGTCACCATCAAAAAAAAATTATTGAGATGGAGCAACAGCGGACAGAGGCTATTGGTGGTTTAAATGCCAGAATAGATGAAGCAAACAAAATCCAAAAAGAACGAAATTATATGTTTCAACAATTTCTAGACAAATTTGGTTAGTTATTTCACTTAAAAAAGCTTAGTTCGTCCATGGGTCTAATTACTGCATCCTTGAACGAGAGAACTCCATCAAATTTACGCTGTAAATCGGATAGATTTTACTCAATCAAGAATGTTTTAATTCTGCCCTAGTTTTTTAATAAATATCTGATTTCTGTTCAGTTCATACTTTTCATATTGAAAATTAATGTAAATACATATATTTTTAAAAAAAAAAAATTAAAATAAATTATAAATAAATATAAATTGTTTATTATTTAATTGCTTTTCGCTAAAAACGATATGAAATATTTAATTTAATTTATGAAATATTTAATTTCATTTAGTTCCATTTCTAGTCATTTCCTCAAAGAGTTGACATACAAAATCAGCTGTATTTATGATAAGTGAGCGCACATAGTATTGAAATTTTTCGCTACAGTTTTGTCTGCAGAACGCGCCCATTTATTTCTATAAGACTTAAAAACTATATTTGACAACATTTTTCAAGCCACTTCATTTCATATCAAAATCTGAATTTTATAACATTAATAAAATTTTTGAAAAAAAAAATGTCAATTTGATTTTCTAACTTAATTAAAGAGGGCACCAATGTGAAAATCCTAACAAATAGAGCCAACAGTAAAATTGGCAGAGCCGATTTATATAAATTGTGGTTCGTCTCTAACTTCAATAGACCGTTACTTTTTCAAATTATTTCTCATCATATAAATCCTGTAGATTCTCTAAATGAAATCAAATATCTTAAAAGCAAAGCATTGTGAAAAGGTTTTCCAACGAGTTATAACTACTTGAGATACTACCGATTTAAGTTTTATAAAAATACAATCTTAAAAAAGATTTTTTACGTATTTTCCATCTTAAATTATATTTAGCTCAAAATTAAGTGTCAAAGAAGTTAAATATATTTTGCCAATAAATTTACTGATCTCTTTAACCCATTAACGCCAACGGGTGTGAAAACGCACCAAAAATAGAGATGTTAATCAAAACTCATAGGGTATGTTAAGTAAATGAAACGGCTTTGCCGTCTTTTGGTATCGATAAAGCATGAATAGGTCTGCAAATGCTTCTTGGACAGATAACACATACGACTTATCTTTACAAGTTGATAATAGCATCGCCAGGTGCCAGTTTTCTGACACGTGAAAAAATCACCATCAAAGCACCGAAAACTTATAGAAAAATTTTTTTAAAAATTTGAATTCATGGGGATCGGTAGTTCTTGGGCCTATGTTATATCTCATAACAATTATAAATTTTTAACTGTAAAGGTATTTGCATAGATACATGTTGTGCGTTTTCGTACCCATCGGCGCAAGTGAGTACATTTATATTACAGAAAATTTTACACTAAGCTAAGTACTAGTACTGTGCATGTTTAGTATTTACTGCAGTGATTGTAAATCTTACTATTTTCAGGAAGAATTATGACGTCGTATTCGAGTGCATATAATTGCAAAAAAAAAAGGATTTATCATTTTGTAAATTGGAAGCCAGAATCGAGAAGTAGTTTGGTGATGAACCAAGCATTATAACAAATTATCAAACGCATTGGCCATTAATGTAGTCGTTTTGCCGCCGGATGCTGTGGACAGGTTGACGGGTACAGAGTATATCCCAGATGGCCAAATATTATGTGATGATTGTGGACCTTCCAAAATTGAAAATGGCTTGCAAAGTGTTCCCGAAATTTGTCGTAACGCAGAAATGCACAATGAGTACCTGGACGACGACAATAACAAAGATAACGAAGCATTACGGATTTATTTTGAAGCAACGAAGAATTTTGCAGAAAGGTATGATAAGTTTTGTGTTTACATTCATATTCGCTTGTTTCTGTTGTTTGGTTATTTGTCTCATTTTTACATTAGCAACTGTGCATCAATTGTATTTTAAATTTTTGCTACTTACTTTTGTTAATCGCTGTATACTTTTTGGAACTTTTAGTACAGGGTGGTTACAAAGCTATTTTTTCTTTTTTTATTCTTTTTATTCTTATTGATAAAATTTGTTAAAATTGTTGCTTGTCATTTAAGTGCAGTGTTTTTTTTTTGGCTTATTTTCGTTATTTTATCTGCATTATTTTAATATATTTGTGCTAAGCCTGGCTGCTCTGTAAGGGGTGAAACTGAGCGGTTTTTATCATGCTGGTTATGTGAAAATGCTGTTCATACCAAATGTGCAGGCGTGACAGGCCACGTTGCGGATTGTATTGAGGAAGGTAAAGGGTTGCGTTGGTCTTGCGAGAAATGTAGATTGGCTGACATCAACTTCTACAAGCTGACATCAACTTCTAGAACTTCTAATTTTAACTAGCGGAACATCATATTCATATTATGACGTCGATTCTTCTGTACAGTTTTTCAATGATACTCTGCAAAGGTGTTTCTTATTGTCAGTCCCAAAAAAAAGGTGTTTCTCCAATACTTAAAATCCACTTGGCTAACAAATGATCTAAAGGCACTTAAAAATTTAAAAAATCGTTTATTTAAGAAATATAAAATATCTGGTTCTAGTTTAGACTTTGCTTCCTATTCTTCTTGTCGTTATAGATATCAACTATTAAATAAACAATGCTATTCTGCTTATATAATTAACATAAAATCTCAATTTGATCAAGATGATCCAAAACTTTTCTATAGTTTTGTTAACTCCAAACGTAAAGCCTCCAGTTTTCCACCCCTTATGAAATTCAGTCAGGAAGAATCATCTTGTGACAATGTGATTTCTAACATGTTTGCAAACTTATTTAAATCAACTAACTCCGATATACCATTTAATACTAGCACTGCGTATCCTTTTCTCCCGCCAGTCAACTCTTTTGAAACTCCTGTAATAGACCCAAATATTGTCATGTGTTCTCATCAACAAGCAAAATCTTCTTTTACGACTGGCCCTAATAAAATTCCAAGCTGTATTTTAAAGCAATGTGCTACAAACCTGTGTACTCCTCTAGCCAACATTTTTAATATTTCCTTGCATAGCGGTTATTTTGCTATTATATGGAAGGATTCTTATATTATACCCCTTCATAAATCTGGCTCCAAGATAGATGTTTCTAACTATCGAGGAATTGCAAAATTAAGTGCGATCCCTAAGTTATTTGAGAAAATCATAACTGATCAATTAACCCACTCCTTGTCTTCCACCATTTCTGTCTTTCAATATGGTTTTCTGAAGGATAAGTCCACTACAACAAACATCTTAGAGTTTACTACGCGTGTTATAAATGGTTTTACTTTGGGACTGCAGACTGATGTTATTTATACGGACTTTAGCAAAGTTTTCGACAGTTTTAATCATAATCTTCTTTTGAAAAAACTCCACCTTATTGGGTTTCCTGTCACATTATTAAATTGGATAAATTCGTATTTATCTAGACGTACTCAAAAGGTTTTATATAAAAATTCTCTTTCAAAAAGTATTTCGGTCACTTCTGGCGTTTCTCAGGGCAGAAAGCCACTATGTTTTTAACGTTGACCCCTGCCGCGAAGGCTTAATTCAACGGTGCTCCAATGATTGGGACAAATATGAAGCGTCGGTCAACGCCCCTTCGGAATTCAAGAAAGACCACTCTGAAAGGTTCCCCTAACAACATGCAATAGAACCATCATCTTGCCAGTCATCAGATTGTCGCTATACATGGCCGTGGCACTTTTAGCTACTCGAATTTGTACATGACTGGTTATTTAAATAACCTTGGGATATCTCGGCATCAATACCAATAATAACCCACTACCTTTTTTACAGCCGCAATAATCATCCAACGTCGTATCAAGGGTCATCACTCCTTGACACGAAGACTAAAGCAGCAATTACACAGGAACCGTAAACATGTTATCAAGTTCCTCAATCTCCATGGTCACAACTCAGACTATTTAGGTTTCCCCGTCGCCTGTACTCAAATTCCAAAGGTAACAGTATATTGATCCGGTAGTTGCTTACCTTCCTAACATTTACTGTTTGAAATTGGCGAGATTCAATCTACCATCATTCTCTTAGTAATTTAAGGAAATCACCAAACCGAGTTCAACTTAAGTGTAACTCACACCGGCCTCTCTGGCCTAACCACAGTCAGAGCGCATTAAAACCCCACGTGGGCCTAACCCATACGACAGTCAATACCTGGGCAAAAGGCTCCACCAGATAAGGCTCTTCAACATCCCGTCTACAGACCAAAAGTTCTTAGAACATTTATATCTGACTGTGACACCTTCAGCCACTCGACTTGTACTTGGCTAGGTTAAAAAATAACCATAGGTTTCCCAGTAAAACCGGGTAAACCTCAATTTTACTTATGCAACGTCGTTATCCTAAATTAAGACTTAATAAAAAGCCTTAACAGAAAACTAAGAAGCATGAGCCGTTGTATACAAATTTGCTTATACAACGGTCCGAAGGTTAAATGTTTCCTACATAATAACCTTTATTCTAAGATAGGTCTGCAGAACAACGATAGATCAGGTCTCCTCATCATTGATGGATGACTATCCCCGCTCTTCAAGTTATGTTGGATTGATCGTCCATCGAAAGCATATTACAGCTACGGTGTTATGATAACTTAATATCAAAACAATGCTTTCTCCAAGAATTTGGCAGCAACATCCAAGGCTCTAGGTAAACCTTTTCTTTTACAGTTATCAGACGAACATTCAGGAGCCGTGCCTCCAGAAAGAACTCATTATGAGATCAGTTCATGGGCCGTGCCCCCATGAACTGCCCATCCAATAACAAACCCTCACCCTTAATTCCTGGCTTGGGACAGGCAGATTCCCCGAAGGTCCTCTGGCGGGTTTTGTTCCTCAGGGCAGTCATCTTGGACCGGTTTTGTTTAAACTATTCATTAATGATCTTCCTTCGGTAATAAAACACTATAACGTCTTAATGTACGTACGCTGACGACGTGAAACTTTTTCTTTGTTACAAATCACCCGAAGAACGACATCTTTTACAATCTGATCTAAATAGACTTTTGGACTGGTGTAGCTTAAATATATTAAATCTCAACTTAAAAAAATGTAAGCAAATGACATTCTCGCGAAGATCTGCTAGTAACATAAATTACACTATAAATAACACTAACTTAAAAATAGTTTCCAGTTTTCTCGATCTTGGTGTTATTATGGATTCAAAACTTCACTTCAATCTCCACGTTAATATGGTGATAAACAAGGCAAGAGTAGTCCTTGGTTTAATTAAAAGATGGGCTAAAGAATACAGTGATCCCTTTACTACTTAATTATTATATACCTCTCTCGTAAGGCCAATTCTTGAATATACATCAGTTATATGGGACCCACAATATAATGTCTACATCGACGCCATAGAATCCGTTCAAAAACAGTTTTTACTTTTTGCTTTACGTCATAGTCGTTGGAACCCTAATATTATGCTTCCATCGTATGAAATACGCCTTAAAATTATTTTACTACCTTCCCTAAGAAGCAGAAGAATGATGCTTAATTTCATGTTTCTGTATAAATTACTTCGTGGCGGGATTAAGTCGGAATATCTCATCTCAGCTCTAAATTTTAACATCCCAAGGAGAGGAACTAGACATTTTCTGTTTTTCAAGTTGAGTCAGTGCAGTTCCAATTACGCTCTTCATGAACCTTTACGATGTATGTGCAGTGATTTCAATAATAACTTCAACATGATTAATTTTTCTGATTCGGTAGGCGTTTTAAAACGGAAAATTATATTTCATTTAAATAATTAAATCAATTTAACTTCATCCTATTATACCTAACGCAGTTTTATAACAGTGTAATATTGGTAATTGAGATTGTTCTGTTTCTTCTTTTTGTCTCAATATTATGTTTTATATAGTAAGCACCATCAAATATGAATCGTTTTTAAAACTTACTTTTTAATTATTCAATATTTTAATTTTTAATCGAATTGGGATTTACGTGCTCACGTGGTTTCCTGATTTGAAATTAGACTGAACTCACACTATCACCTGGATTGGTGTGACAGAGTATATCTCTTTTCCACACAAGTTTATGCCTGCGTTGGCCCAAATGCATATCCAACTAATTGGGATTTTGATTTGGCGGATATGAGATTTATCTCATTTCCAGGTAGGTCCTTGGGTTGGACAATGGCCGCAAACCAGTTAAAATAAGTTTAGTGTTTTGGATTGTTTTTCGGGTACCTTAAATTGATAATTACTATTATTTAATTCGATGTTGCTTATTTATATAGAATCAAGTATACTTAAATACGTGTTTTATATATATTCAATTGTTATATTCCGCTGAAAAGCCAATTAATGTGCTTAGTGGAAAATCCTAATTGCCAATAGGGGGTATGTTTTAGTACGGAGGTGCATTCTGTGTGTCCCGGCTGATTCGGGCAGATTCTAGAATGTAAATCGTGCATGCGTATAGGACGGGTATACGTATCTTTGGAAGATTTCATACCTCCGGGCGAATCCAAAAAAAAAAGTGTTCGAGCTCTTTTAATATTGTTTTTATGCTAAAAATGTTCGTCACTGCATTCCAGGCTCGCACTCGCCTATGCAACTGTGAGAGATGTTCGTCGATGATGTATTTATCAATCTATTTGTGGAAAACACCAACGCCTAGCTGGAAAATTCTCCTCTAAATCAAAATCCTTTCCTCCGAATGTATGCCGCAGAAAGTCGAACTTTCATTATGATACTGCATATCACAGGATTCATAAGATTGCCATCAGTGCGAAACTATTGATCGAAGTCAGTAACTAGCCTTCTTTTTGTGAAAGATGCAATCTGTCGTGATCGCTTCCTGAATGTGAAGCAATTTATCCATGTTTGTAACAAAAACGTATTGTATGTGAATGAAGAGTTTGCTAAGATCGATCCATTTAGTGTTATCTCCAATCAAAAATTGGGAATAATGCTCACAACCTTAGCATTGACGAAGATATCTTACTTCGGCACAGCCGCGAAATGTAAAAGACCAAACGCCTTCACCAATGTGCTTCACACACCATATACTATTAAGCCAAGTGCAAAGTAGCAGTGCTTCCAAAATGCATCTCAGCATACCATTCCGACAACCAGATTTAATGTGTAACCTTCATAATATAAAGGGTGTTTTTTATAGAGTAATACAAGTTTAAATAATAACAAAACATGGTAACATATTTTTAATATCAATGGAACGAGCTCTACTGGATAGAAAATTTTATGACATGTATGCTTAAATGTGATTTTGGCCAAGTCTGGCGCGTACAAGGTGCAATCTAGAACACCAATTTTCACAAACTTTTCGTAGCATTGCGGCCGTATCTCCCCGAAAACTCTTCGAATGTTGATTTCCCGGTGTTCAATTGTTTGTGGTTTATCGACGTAGACAAGTGACTTTATATAACCCCAAAGAAAATAATCCAATGGGGTTAAATCACACGATCTTGGGGGCCAATTAATTGTACCATTTCGTGAAATAATTTTTTCGTCAAAAGTTTCCTTGAGTAAATCAATTGTAGCGCCCGCTGTGTGGCATGTGGCTCCTTCCTGTTGGAACCACATATCAGCAATATTAATGCCAGCTAAATGAGGTACGAAAAAAATTTCGAATCGTGTTTCTATACCGTTCACCGTTGACAGTAACATTCTGACCATCATCGTTTTTGAAGACATTTGGGCCAATGAGCCCGCCAGCCCATAAAGCGCACCAAACAGTAATGTTCTGTGGATGTAATGGTGTTTCCACAAAAGCTTGTGAATTCTTCTCACTCCAAATACGACAATTCTATTTATTTACGTACCCATTCAACCAAAAATGAGCTTCATCGGAAAATAAAATTTTCCATGGAAATTCAAAATCAATATCAATTTGTGCTTCAGCCCATTCGCCAAATTGGCGGCGCATACGATGTTCGTTTGGCTTTAATTCCTGCACAAGTTGAATCTTGAAAGGTTTTAAGCCAAGATCTTTTCGTAAAATTTTCCATAAAGTGGAAGGACACAACTCCAGTTGCTGAGATCGGCGAATAATTGATTGATTAGGATCATCTACAATGCTTTCCTGTACAGCAGCTACAGATTCTTCAGTGCGCACTGTTCGGCGTCTCAGGGGATGCACATTATCAGTAACAGTAAATATGGTTTGAAAACGATCTATTGTTCTTAGAATTAGCAGCTCTGAAGGATGATTTTGTACGCCATAAAATGGACGAAGTGCACGATAAATTTGACGAACAGAACAGACTAAAAGGTGGTCAAATAAAGCAGTGATGTCAACTCAAAGTTGTATTACTTCATAAAAAACACCCTTTACATGACTTAATTTTTATCATGTTTTGTCGAACATTCTAAATAGATTTATTCCGACTTGCATATATTATTTCCTTTTAAAATAAATACAATCTAAAATCCAACTTACTCCATGTTTTTTCCTTTATAGTTCAGAAATTTCATGACCACTCTTTCCACTAGTAAATGTACTTACTGGCACCGACCGATGCAAAATTGCAACAGTCAAGAGGACAAAAACTAATCGGGGTAGGGGGCTAATTTTTTGTACGCGGAATACGAGTGAATCTAAGGGCTCCCCTCGAAGTTTCAACCCTCTACGCCCTCTGAAGTGCAAAAACAGTAAACGGAACTTTTACTTTCAGAATCTATTAAACATATAAACAAACTGTACTTTGTGCATTATTAAAAATTTAATACTGAATATAAAAAAAACGTATTGAAATTTGGCTTATCATTAATTCAATCTTTAAAGGTCTTCTTGTAACTTAGTGGAATTTCTTGCTTCCAAAAGATTTATATTCTTTAAGTTGTTTGCTAGTGCATTTACCAAAGAAACTTATATTTTTTAGTTTTTTCATCGTTTTAATAAAACTTTTAGAATATTATCCATTTTTTAAATTGAAAATTGTAAGTAAAGTAAAAGAAGCAAATAAAAATATTGATTGTACTAGTTATATGTTTTTTTATGTACAAATTTTTGAAAATATTTTTGTAAACATTTTTTATGGAAATTCTACCACAAAAAGGATCACAAAGGTTTATAACGAAAGTGAGAGATATTAAGTAAAGATATTTTACAAAAATATTCACAATACAATTTTGATATACACTCAAAAAATTGATTAGTAAAATGGCTACGAATGATATATGTGAAAAAATGTTCGTGCATTCAACGAATATTTGTAAAATATAGGAAGTCCTTGAATCGTGATATCTTTAAAAATTCATTCTAGATTAGTGATGTGCTACTAATATCATATGAAATTATTCGTTTTTTATACTAATGATATTTGCAAATAAAAACTAAGCAATTCGTATGAGTGCATTGTACGAATTATTGTGTATATATGCATAATAACATTCGTCTATTTCTTGTACGAATAACTTTATAATTTTTTTCATTATATTCGTAGTATTTACTTGTAGTTTCGTTCTATTTACGAAAAAAAATAAAATAAGAAGAAAAAATTTATACAAAGTTTGACCGTTGAATATACGGAGTATTAGTTGAGTTTAAAAAACTTAAAACCGAATTCGTCCAGCCTGGTTTATCGAACAACTACCTAATATAAGGAACTGTTTGATTGCAAAGTGGCTGTAGACATCTGTTGGAGTATATCGCAGTTACAAACGACGTATTAAATTTTTTCTTGCATTGCAACATCACAAAAAATTGTTGTTATTTACATTTTGACTGAAATCCATTTACTTTTGCATGCATTTTTCAATAGTGTACTTCGCATTTCCACCCAAAACCAATATTCTAAGCAATTCAATATTTAGTTTATAATTGAAATGTTTTGTTACTTGTTATTGCAATGCAATTCTGAGGGCAAAAGAGTCGAACCATTTTATGCAAAATATATTATGTCATAAAAACGGATTTGACATTAAAAAAAATGCAGAAAACGTTGAACAAGTAAGCTAAAAAGAAAAAATATTTTTTATCTCATCACATCAGATCACAACGCTTTCGTATAAAATCAAAACGAACAACATAAAAGATAACAGACGCGATAGACAAAAAACAACAACCTCGTTCACATTCACAAAATAAAACTTTTTCAATTTAATAGATTGCATCAGTGTGCTTTAACGTATTTTCAATGCAAATATGGTGAATGCAAAATGGTTTCGCCAAAGTTAATTCACTTTTTTTAAGCAAACAAAACACAATTTTTTTTTGTCGCTTTTTGCTTTTATTTTGGCATGCTAAAATTTGAGTCAGATTTTTACAGATAGCTATTGTAAATAATTTTATGTTTTACATGAAATTTGCTGGTATTTGAAATGAACGAAGCCATTTCATATCGCTTAAATGGTTATCAACAACAATTTTTCTTGTTGAGTTTTCGTTATTGGCAATTTTTTATTTTTCTGTGACTGTTATTGAAGTAAAAAATGTATGCAATAAAAACTAGTTTAATTTTTTGCTATCAATATTTTGAAGTTAATGCAATTAAAATGTTTTTCTAAAGCAATTGAAAAGGTGTAGCAATTTTATGGGAAGACTTAACTTTTTGTACATAACTTTTTGCGACTTTTTGCAAGACAACTTAAAAAAATTGCTGAGTGGAAATAGTTGGCTTCATTGCAGAAATTTATTTAGCAAATGTTATCTAAGATCAGTTATAATAAAAACAATATTTTTAGGAATTTTTGGTCACACAATTATCGTTAAAAGATTTTGCTCATTAATTTTTACAAGTTCTCATTTTTAAAATCTTCTTGTAACTTATAAAAAAAGTAAATTCGACGAACTTAAATGCCTCAATATAGCAGTAAGTTTTAATGGCAGCTCAGTTTTTTTAAAAATTTTCGCAGCAATAATAAAGAAATTTACATTATAAAGCTGCCCACAACAATATTTCAACATCTTAACAAATATTTATGATGGCAATAATTTAACAAACAACTTGCATAAACACAGCAAAACTCTGCCTGGCTGGCTGACTGGCAAAATATATTTAAGCGCAGCTAAAACCAAAAGTTGAGTTACCGCTGAAAAGCTTTTATCACAGCAACAAATGCTGCAGCAATAACGTGGTGCTAGCCATTTTGTAGGTTTTTTGTTGTTGTTGCAATAATGCATGCTTGTGTGCCTTATACTAAGCCCGTTGGTAAAACTTTTAAATACACGCAAATTAAGTCAACAACAATTTACGCAGCACTGTTATAAAGCTTTCGAAAGTTTGTGCTGAGCTTTTAAGCTAGCAATAAATGGTATTAAGACATTATAAATACGGTTATAGTGCGCATAATTAAGCCAAAATTAATAATTGGTGCATCACGGTGCGTATGCGTGATATTAATTTTTAAATTAAACACTGAAAGAGTGCATTTTGACCTGATTATTTCAGACGCTTGAATTAAAAATGCATTCATTAGCTCCGCAATTGTGTTGAATTTCAGAAAATATTACAACAATAAAAATATTAAGATAACACTAAAAATCATTAATTTTCATCAAAAGCTGCTACGGTATTAACAAATTTTTGCATACGCACAAGCTATCACAACAACAACTTAGGCCACACTTCAGTAGAGCTTTTGAAATTATTGCTGGCCTTTTCAGCTTTTAATAAAAGTATTTACTTATTGTTAATACCGTTACACTGCGTACAATTTAGTATTAATTAAAAATTGGTGCATCGTGGCGTATGCGTAATTTTAATTATTTTTTGTGGTAGTAAAAGAGTGCGTTTTGACCTGAAATTTAATATCGCTAGCTTTTAAAACTTATGCTTTAGTTGCAAAATGCCTTCAAATTTTATACAAAAATGCAACAACAACAACAATAACAACAATTCAAGTCATTTATTCTTATTAAAACCAAATGAGCTTTCAAGCAAGAAGCAAATTTTTGCGCACTAATTTGGCTTAATACGTTTTTGATGGCTTGTAGGGCGGAAAATTGGCGCTCCCATAGCAATCTGCTAGTGTTAGTAGTATGCCTGCTCATGTGTTGTAATATGTGCATGTGTGTCTTCGACAGAGTTGAGCAAAAATTTTAATGCCAATAAACACTTATTTAAACTTAATGTTTGTTGGTACTTTCTTATTGCTGTTGTTACTATTCTTATAATTGTTGTTGCTTTAGTTGTTGTTACTTTTGTTGTATTTCTGCCTTTGTTAATCTGCAAAGTTTCTTGCTTGTATGGCAACGCTAGCAAGAATTTATGCCAAACTGCAGGCAGGCACTTCATTTATTCAAAGTACAAGCAAACAAGCACAAAACATGCACAAAGAAAGCCAAGCAGCACAGCTAGTATCTGAGCTGCAACTTAAGTCAGGCCAAAAGATTTAAGGATATTAATATAGATTACATGGAAACAATTATCTCAGGGTTTCATCAGCATTTAAAGTTTGCAAATTATGCAAGCCGAGCGGGTGGCATGACAGCACGCCATGCGTAAGTGTTGGTTGCCAAGACTGCAAAATACGACAAACAACTGCTGGCTAGACCAAAGACGCACAGTGGTACAAATAGCCGTGGACATTAGTTGAGCCGTCTTTATAGTACAAGACGATTCTTTGAGCAGCAGTTTCTTGCCACTGTGCTTGAACTTCTTTTTAACTTTTACTGCTGCGACTGTTTATGGCTAATGGTGCTTGTTTTAGTCACAAACACACACTCTTACATGCACATACACTCTTACATGCACATACACTCTCACACTCCATTCACAAAAGCATCCACATTAGTGCAGTAAATAAAATTCCCAGACAAAACGTTGGAAAAATAAAAACGAAAATAAATGCAAGCAGTCAGCGGCAGCATATTAAGCATTCAATGCGTTGCGCTTTGCTCTTGAATAATGCTAAAGATGCTGCTGTCATGCGTTGCAATGCAATCGACAGCGAGACAGGGTTGGCAACAGCAACAGCATGGCATGACTTTCAGCATGAGGATGAGGTCAAGCAGCAGTAAGAAGCTGCTTCTTGCCAGACCCGATACTATGACGCTTACTATTTTCCAAAACATGCATTAGCTATAATGAACTGGCAAAAATAATTTTTTTTTAAGTTTTTCATGCTTGCATGTTCGGATATCCTGCGAAAAATATTTACCTTGCGCTATTACTGCAGTTACTTATTTCTTTTGTTTTGCACAATGTTTTTGTGGTTGTGGTTTCTGCTGTTGCATTCTTTGTCTACTGCTGCTGCTGCTGTCGTCTGTGTATGCGATGAGGTTGTGACCAAAATCTAAAGCGTAGACAAGTAGATGTCGTTTGTGCCTCGAAGAAGCGTTTAGCGGTGAACTGAATTATGTGCAATGAAGGTCACCACATGAGGGTTTATTTTTTATTGTTATGGCTTTAACATGTTCAGTCAGTTGCCATTAAACATTCAATATACCTTGGCACAAACAGTGTTTTTGTTTAACACACCCGAAACTTAGAGGCTTGATATAAACTCTATCATCAATGGCGTTGTGACATAGTGAGCCTAGAAATATCATACAATTTGCATTATTTTAAATTTAAAAAGATTAAGAAAAATATGATACGATATTTGAGCTAAGTGCATAAAAATTCGTTAAGGTAAGCATTAGACCAGTTATTTGCTGTTTTTTTTTAAATTTTCGTAAATTTTTAAGTATTTACGATCGATTTGTACCGGGCATGAACAGTTTTCGTTTGGCTTAAAAGTTTCTGATATGAAATTTGGTGACATTCGGATTATGTTTGGTGGACCCAATGGGACGTCAAAAAATGTGAATACGTATTTCACAGGAAAATATGAGGGTTTTATCAAATTCAGTCTTATCATGAATAATTTTTCACACGGAATCGGAAAAGGGAGTTTTCATTTTAAAAAAAAACTCTATCATTTTGTTGATAAACCATTGATTAACAAATTTGCATTAAAAATTTCCAAAATGTTCTTGAGCTTTATCTTAAAATTTAAATCTCACTTTTTCGATTCCGCGTGAAAAATTATTCATGATAGGGCAGATTGATTGAAACTAAGCTACATTAAAGTAATTATTCCTACTTATTTAGCACTTAATGGTTTTTTGAATTAAATTACCTTTCCAAAAATCTATTATAGAACAACTTCGGTTGAAAATTGAATAAGATATTTAACTTAAAGTCTTCATCAATCTTGCTTTTATTATAGCTTTCTTATTTTGATTTTATTTTGTTGTTTACTGGGTTAAGGCAATGTTGGTAGACAAACAGCTGTTTTTGATATCTGGTTACCTAATTGTCTCGCAAGTGAGTCCACCGTATTATTCACTTATGAGCAAGGCCTTGGAAAATTGAAGCTTTCATTAGTCAGAATTTGTTTCGAGCCTTCGTTTTTATATTTATATGAACACTGGAATCGGCAAAAGCAAAAATGATTTTATTGATAATGAAAGTGATAAGTGGGAGAGAAAAGAGTAAATGATATCAAAGCGTAAACGCAAAATTTTAGGTTCAGGCATGATGTTTGACATGTTTACGTTTTCAAAATTTTTTAAATTATTTGAATTTTATTTGAAGAAAAAACCCTATCTCCATGATTCAATCATTATAAGGTTATTCGTATTTTTGACGTTTTCTCAAATTGGTATGCTTATTTGAAAATGAGAGCAGAAAAAAATCATGAGAGCAATGTAATTAGAGCTAAAAATGCACAAATATCATACTAATTGGTAGTATATTGACTACTATTAATTTTGTTCCAGTACTTTTATTGCTCCGATTTCTTAGTGCATTAATAACTTTTTAAGATACTTTTATTTACTAACTTCAATGAAAATTAAGTTAATAAATATATAAGTAATATAAATACTGAAATATGTAAAATTTTGTTCGTTTATTTTAATAAACACATTAAACCTAACTATGAAAAATAAACAAGAGCGTTTAGTGGTGCGTTCTAAATAAGTTAATTAACCGAGTTAATTGCGTAATTGTATTAAAAAGAAATTGCCATCACAAAATTATTAAAACTTTACAGAAATGTTAGATCCATTAATGGTAAGTGCATTTATAATTTTTTAAATTGTTAATAAAGAAAAATGAAACAAAAATTCGTCAAAACAAAAATTAAACCACGGTCACATAATACGCATTATACGTACTGTATACATAATGTGACCAGCCGTACTCCTTTTGGCAGTGTTTTACTTCTCTTTTCTCGCTGTACTTCTTGTATCGAAGTACGCTAAAAGTACTTATTTTTACTTGTTGTACTTCTTTTTGACATCATTTTGGCAATTTTTTCATAAATCTATTCAAAATACACCTCTTTAACTATTGCAAAAACTATTTAAGGTCTGTTTCTATATTTTTTAAGGTCTGTTTCGCCCAGTGTGACGACCAAAATGTTGACTTTTTTCATACATTTTTTTAAATAAGAAAATAAAATGCGATCGTTTTGAAATTTTAGCATGTTTTTGTTGATGTCATAAAGTGTGCAAAAGAATTTTCTTTGACTTGATTTTACATTAATTTGCTTATAGTTACCTATATCAAAGAAGAGTACTCGATATAAGGTGTTTGGGGGAAGCACCCAGCCTTATGTGTTCATCTGAAAAATTAAAATAAAAGATAATATCGTTCTGCAGGCTTTATTGTAGTGCACTAACCTATAATATGTATATTTTAAAAAAAACAAATAAATAATGGCGGACTTGTGAAAAAACATTTTTAAATCTAATTTTATTTAATTTGTTTAAAAAAATTAACTTATTGAAAAATTGGTTGTTTTAAAGTTCCGGAACTAGCTGTGTATGATTTAAATAACAGGTTAAATTTTTAGCCAAATCGGTCGAATAATTTTTAGTTGGTGCTTCCCGAAGTTTCGCAAACGTAGTTTCGAGAAAAACGTGTTTAAAGATTTTACAGCACTTTAATATAGGTTACGAAGCTTTCTCTTCTTTTGGCTGTAACTTTAAAAATATTTTCAACTTTGGTCTGACTTTTAGAGTATATTTTTAAGATTTAATTTTTAAATTGTATTGCTAAAAACTAAAAAAAAAATTGATTTTTTAAATTCGTCCCACTGGACAATACGCTAATATGCAATGAATTGTAAGCTGGATCTAATTTTGAATCTCTTATAAATTAAGCTTTTTGTTTAATAGATTTATTTATGCATCTTTTAATATCTTCATTATTGTTTGTGGATGTACTTCTATTTTCTACTTTTATATTTATTATATGTACTTCCTTTGCGTCTCTTTTTAAAGACTGTGCGTGTACTTCTTTTTGCTTTGAAAATGTTGGTCACATTATTTATACACCACTTTTTTGTGCCACAAGCTGCGTATGTTTAATCCCTTACAATTTTATTATTGCAAATTACGCTGCTGTAAACTTACCGAACATACGCTTTTTACATCATCAACACGGCTTTCATTGAATACCACTAGTATTTCTTTATAATTTGATTTTTGCCTTAACTAACTTTTTTCTAAATTACACTTTCAATTAATAAAATTCACTGATTAGGTTTTGAGCAATGGCAAAAATAGTTTTTTATTTTAAATTTGCAAAGTAGCTTTCTAAATTCCTAGAATATACTTACAACATAGCATACACTTACGACGCAACACCTACATAGTTTCTTTTTCTTATTAACTTGGCACGAAATCATTGAAAAACTACTACACTAGAAAACTACACAACGAAACACTGAAACATACCTTTTTTCCAACAGTACAGAACACTGTTAGCAGATTGTCAAAATATGTTTGTTTATAAAAAATAAGCATACGTCAAAAAATACGAATAACCTTATAATAATTGAATCATGCCTATCTCTGTAAATTAAAGAGAGAAAAATGAGAGTATAAGAATCTTTCTGCTCTACCTTACGACTGCTCTACCAACGACGCAATGTTGTTTAAGATATCATTAGATTCTTTGTATTTATATTTAATAGATCAGTACGCACTCTTACGTGATTTGTTGGATGACAAACTACTTCCGAATTTGATTGGCGTGAACAACGTTGACCGAATTGCAATTATCGCGAGCTATTACGGTATGTCAAAGTTCCTTGTTGCCCGAATATTCCGTCTGGTACTGGAGAAAATACCGCTAGAGTCGTTTATGAACAATTAGATAAATGGAATATGTCAGATCAGGTTGCTTCCATGAGCCTTGATACAAATTTCTCCAATATGGGCCTGATGCTTGCATTTATTTGCAAGATTACTTCTGTCGAAATTTAATAAAACTACTATGACGCCATTTACGAAATCGTACTAAAAAATTTTCGAAACAAAGTTGTCCGAAAGTAGCGCACCCGAAGTTCCAATTTTCAATCGCTTTGCTAATAGGTGGAACACCCTAAATCATTGTTCATTTCAATGTGACCGACCTCAAAGATCATATTGTGTGGTCGAAAAAAGATGGCGATGTGAGAGTCAGGTCATCACAAATTTCTACCGAACAAAACTACAGCACACTCAAATTGGTGATTATAAATAATTTCTACAGCTCGTAATCGTATTCCTCGGTGAAAATGGCGGCAATTTCCGGACGTGCACATCCTACGCAATATTAATGTTGAAAGGCATTTAATTACTGAAAATAGTTATCTCCTGTAAGCAATTTCATTTGACTGTGAGAGAATTGGGTGCTCTGCGGGACTTTGACATTTTCATAGTGCGTTTGTATGTACAAGCTCGCAAATGGCATCAGAGCACCAAACCAAGATTTGAATTTCTCAAGGATTTGGCATCTTACGAGGCAACCGATCAAGAAATGATGCAGCATTGGAAAAATTCAAAAATCATTTATGGTATTCGGCACCAGAAACAACTGCCTTGGCCTTGTTTGATCCGGAGGTTACACTGGAAGAAAAGCGGAATATGGTTTAATGCCTCCAATACGCGTAGCCTATCGTGAAACTCTCAGGTTATTGAAAATTTGCCAATCCAGAGCTTTTGTTAAACAGCACAATGGGCGATTTTGTATACAACAAAACACCAAATTTCTTTGTGTCCTTCGGTTTGTGATCAGAGTTCTCTGAATTTGATCAATCTACCTGGGAATACACAAAAATTTCAAAGACACAGTTCACTTTTGTCACGATCTGTTTGCCATCAATGATACTGCTGAACGAGGAATCAAATTCATGAAAGACTAAACCGGATCTTGACAAATGATTAAGATCAGAAGTAATTATTCATCATTGACTGTTGGAAAGTTGCAGCGATTACGCCTGTCCTTAAGAGTGGATCTAAAAATGATGTTACAAACTACCGGCCCATCTCGAAGTTGTCTAACGTTTCTTAACTCTTTGAATCCATTATTAAACCTAAGCTATACTTTCATGTTAAGAGACATATTTGCCTGGAGCAACATGGCTTCGTTTCTGGCAGGTCAACTGTGACTAATCTTGCTCTCTTTTCTAACTTTTTTATCTCTGCCTTTGAATCCGGCTACCAAGTTGATGCCTTGTATACGGATTTCTCGAAGGCATTTGATAAAGTATCTCATAATATTTTGATTGCCAAACTTTGCAAAATGGGATGCCATTCGGCTTTCCTTAATTGGATTAAATCTTATTTAAGTGGTAGAGTGTGCTATGTAGCGATTAATGATATTCACTCGTATTGCTAAAGAGTTACCTCTGGAGTTCCTCAGGGAAGTATTCTTGGGCCTCTGTTATTTGTATTACTTATAAACGATATATGCAAATGTTTTTGTAATTCGAAATTTCTTTTATATGCTGATGACTTAAAGTTTTTTAGCAGGGTGAGTAGCTTGGTGGATGCTGAGTTGTTGCAATCTAACCTCAATAATGTTTCGAATTGGAGCACTCGCAATGGGTTGCCATTGAATATTAGTAAATATTTGAATGCTTTGTTTAGCAAATCTTCTAGTTTTATTAGTACAACCTATTTTATGTCAGATCTACCACTTAAAAAAGTTGTTAATATTCGTGATTTGGGAGTAATTTTTGACACGAAGTTCACGTTTGTAGAACATCTGAATTTCATAGTGCCTAAAGTCTATTCTCTCCTAGCCTTTCTTCGGAGAAATAGTGCAGAATTTTAAGACACTTACACTTTAAAAGCACTTTACAATTCATTGGTTCGTTCTCGGTTGGAGTACGCTGCGTTTATTTGGAATCCCTCGTTTGCAATCCATTCGTTGAGATTAGAAAAAGTTCAGATGATAGTTACAAAATACATGTTATAGCCTACGCGTTTTTATGAAAACTTACCTTCTTATACTGCTCGATGTTTGTTAATGGGCCTGAAGCCTCTTGAGATAAGGAGAAAAATAAATTCTTTGTTATTTATATACGACATTATATCAGGTAATATTGATGATCCTTTCTTACTACAATTAATTGAGTTTAACATTCCTATAAGGCAGTTGCGGTGTTTTAAATTATTTTTTATAAAACACCATCGAACAAACTACGCTCTTAATGAACCTATTACGAGAGCTTTGAGTTTATATAATGAGTTATCGTTAAAATATGTTTTTGACTTTTCTCTGTCTAAGACTTGCTTTAAAAATTTTGTTATAATTTTATTTTAAGCTTATTTGTTAGTGGTATTGGGCACTTTAATTGTACTTAAAGTGTTCTTAAATATTTGTTTAATCTTTAATCTATATTCTATTATATAGAATTAATATGTATTCTAGTCTGTAAGGATTTTTGTCCATAGACTCAATAAAGACTAAATAATTAGTACAACAAATGGTTAAATCGTACCAACAAAAATATCCATCGTTTTCTAACCAATCAATTAATTCTTGTAACTTAACATATACCGCAAAGATAGAAACTCCATTCCTTGTATTTGCTCTAAAGGCGGGGGTGTGTTGATTGCAGTCAAAGCGACGCATTTCTCTAAAGAGTTATTAATTCTGGAATCCTTGGACATTGAATTCTGTTGTGTTCATGTTAAAATTGGTTCCTTGAGCCTTTTTATTACATGCTCATATATTCCTCCCCTTTCTACGTTAGAAGTTTATAGCAAACATTTGGCTTCTATTAGTAAAGTTTGCTCAAAACTGCAATCTATCATATTTTAATAACTGGTAGTTTTAACCTGCCAAACGTTTCTTGGAACTGTTGTTCTGAAATTCCTGGAATATTTTTACCTTCGTCTGAAAGTTCATCCGATAAATATTTTTTAAACGAGCTCTCAATCCAAGGCCTGTTCCAACTTAACTGCATTTTTAACAAAAATAATCCTTTACTTGATCTGGTGTTTTTTGATGACAACAATATCGCTTCTGTGTCAACATCAGACTCTCTGGTTACACCCGAAGATTCTCATCATCCGACATTAGAAATTATTTTAAATTTTTCAAAACCATATATGCAGTACTATGATTCTTAACCGCCTATTGAGTTTAACTTTAAAAAACAAACTACGTGATTTTGAAGAATAACTTGTCTGAATAATATTAACTGAAATTCTATTCTAAATATTAATACAAAAAGTTTATCTTCACAGAGTCTTGATGAAGTGGTATATGCGTTTAATAGAACGCTCAATGATTGTTTTCTAAGAGCTGTTCCGCAAAGGAAAGCCTCTTGACATCGGGTCCGGTATGGTATACAAATGAATTAAGAAAAATGAGAAACTTGACATCTAAATACTATAAAAAAATATCAAAAAGCACATAACATATAACATATGCGATTTTGGATGCTATACCTCGATTAAATACAGTTACCAATAGTTATGCAAACAATCCTATAATGTCTACTTAACAAAAGTAAAATTTAACATCAAATCTGATGCTAAATTCTTCTGGAACTTTGTTAACACAAAACGTAAGATTGATTCCTATCCTTCTTTTATGAAGTATAATTATGTTGAGTCTGATAATGATAATAGTATTTGCAATCTTTTTGCTGACTTTTTCAGGACGACTTATTCATCATCGTCCTATGATTATTTAAGTTATCCTGTCAATATTCAATCTGGGGATATTTATTTCCCAATAATTGACACAAACACAGTCTTATCATTTTTAAAAAAAAATAATAAAACATCATATAAAAGTGGTCCTGATAACATACCTTCATGTATATAAAAATACTGCTGTGAAGAATTAGTAACTCCAATCTCTTTACTATTTACTTCATCATTAAAATTCTGCTATTTTCCTGCAGCCTAAAAGCATTCATTTATCATTCCGCTGCATAAATCCGGAAACAGGTCTTTAATTGATAACTACCGTGGCATCGCAAAATTAAGCGCTTTGCCTAAACTTTTAGAGGCAATTGTTATATCACGACTATCGCATAGCGTTAAATCTTTAATGTCTCCTTTCCAACATGGATTCCTTTCTGGAAAATTAACTGTTACTAACCTTCTCGAATTTATATCAAAAACTATAGAAAATTTTGGAAAAGGCATGCAGACTGATGTTATTTACACGGATTTTAGCAAAGCTTTTGACGTTGTAAATCACAAACTATTGATATTAAAATTATATCTTGTTGGATTTCCTATACCGTTGGTAAAGTGGATTGAATCTTACTTAAGCAATAGAACACAATATGTTCTTTTTAAGCTCAAGAAATCACATTAATTTTCATGTTACTTCAGAAGTACCTTAGGAAGTCATCTTGGGCCCCTTCTGTTTCTACTTTTTATAAACGATTTACCATCTGTCATAATACATTCTAGCATCTTAATGTTTGCTGACGACGTCAAACTCTTCCTTTCTTTTAAAAATGATAATGACGCTGTATTTTTGCAAGCCGACATTGATCATCTTCATAACTGGTGCAAAATGAACCCTATGAACCTCAACATGAAGAAATGCAAGCATATGTCTTTCTCGCGCAAACCACCAATTAAATGTAGCATCAAAATTTGTGGTTACCCATTGGAGTCCTTAGATATTTTCAATGATCTTGGAGTTACAATGGATCCTAAACTACGCTTTAATATTCATGTAAATAAAATAATAATTAGAGCAAATTATATAATAAATAGAGCAAATAAAGGGTGTACCAACAAGAACGCAATTTTTAAATTTGGCGCCATTCGAAGTGTCATTGTTTGATATTTGAACAATTGTTTTTGTTTGCTAGTAGAAGGTACGAGGTAAGTAAAAATGGAGCGCTACGTTAGTACTTTAGGATTTATTAAACGTTGGGCAAAAGAGTTTAATGATCCATTCATAACAAAAACCTTATTCACTTCATTAGTGTGGCCTTTCTTAAAATACCCACGTTTATTGGTGCCCACGATACTGTTGTTACATAGACGACATTGAATCAGTGCAGAAACAATTTCTTTTGTTTTGCTTAAGCTATCTTCATTTTGTATTTGTATTTGTATTTTGTATTTGTATTTATTATATGATATACCAGTGCTACAAGGTACGAACCTTATGATTAATGCACTGGCATCATAGATTTGTTGTGTTTTGTATTATAACAATGAATTAGGTGGTAACAATAAAATTAATTATAATTATAATAATATTATTAATATCAAAAGTATAGATAATATAGAAACAATTTCACTTCCAGTGAGTTTATGACCATACAGATAAGTTGATTTTATTTAAACATTACAAAATTAATAATAAATTTTAATATATGATTTTTTTAAAAGAAAGAAAATGTGAATTTTACGAGAGAATAAAAATTATTGCAACGTTGAAAAATGAGAGTATAACATTTTTTTGAATTGCACTGCGTTTTGAACTGATTTAACAAAAGAAGGTAACGAGTTCCAAAGACGAATTGCAAATATATAAAATTGTCTTTCAGATGTCAAACAGAAGTGACGCAATTGTATTAACGAATAGGACCGATTGGAACGAGAAGCGGTAATACGGTTGTGCAAGTAAGCTGGCTCCCCAGTGTATAACACCTTATGCAGCAATAGTAAAGTACGGAATCTAAGAATGTTTTCAAAGGTCATGTTGCAGATGCGTATTGCATAATGGGACACATGATCAGTACGTTTTAATCCATAAACATATCTAGCAATGTTGTTAAAAGCAACATTTAGTTTGTGTTTACTTACAGAATCGCAATTCGCATAAATTTCGCAAGCATAAAGAAGCGTAGGGAGGATGTAAGCTTTAGCTATAAGCAGTCTAATATTAAGTGGTGTGAAATTTTGTGAAACCCACAGTACTCTAAGCATTCCATAAACCTTGCCTATTGCAGTGCCAATGTGTGTGTTCCAAGTCAAAGTCCTATTAAAGATAACTCCAAGATTTTTCGCTGAATTAACGAAGTCAATTGTGGAGTTGTTCAAGATAATTTTAGGAAATTCCGAGACATCGACTAGTTTTTTAGAGATGACTATACACTTAGACTTTTTTGGGTTAAGACACAAGCCATTTTGGCCTGCCCAAGTTGTTATGCGTGCTAAATCGTTGTTGATAGCAGAAATACAATTAGAGATACAGTCTAGTTTACAGCTTAGATACAATTGGACGTCGTCAGCGTACATATGAACTTTACAATTTTGAAGAACCGTGGGTAAGTCATTAGCATACATGGAAAACAGGAGAGGCCCAAGAACGGAGCCCTGAGGTACTCCCCTGTTAACCTGTAAGAATTCTGATGTCGTGTTATTGACAAATACTGCTTGGGATCTATTAGAAAGGTATGACTTGAACAGGTTTGCTGCTGTATGAGAGAAGTTAAACATGTTGATTAATTTCGAATAAAGGATGCCATGGTCAACTGTATCGAAGGCCTTAGAATGATCAAGTAGAATTAAAAAGCTAATTTTTCTATCATCCAAGCCTGCTCTAATCTCTTCAGCTACATCTATTAGAGCTGTAACGCAGCTCCTCTTTGCCCTAAAACCTGACTGCCGGTCGGTTAGCAGCTTATTGTCGCATATAAATTTGTTAATTTGATTGTAAAGAATTACTTCGAAAGCCTTGGAAACATAAGACAGAATAGCAACAGGTCTGTACTCGTTGAGAGATTTTGGTATTGGAATTATTTTGGCTTCTTTCCAGTGTTTTGGGAAGATAGAAGTAGTAAGAATTGTGTTAAAAATATGTGTTATGTATCGTAAAACTACGGGTAATAAAATTTTTAGAAATAATGGATGAATTTCATCGAAACCCACGGCGCTGGATTTTATTGATAGAAGACTGGACATTACCTCATTTTGATCAACGCAACGGAAGGAAAAGCTTATATCTGGGCGGAGGACGGAGGGCGAAGGACCATTTGAATTTGCGCAAAAATTTTCATTAACTATATGCATTGGTACATTAACAAAATTTCGGTTTAATTTATTCACATCGATAGCATCACTTACAGCAGACAAGCTCTTACCTACTCCAATTTCACGGATTTCTTTCCATATCTTTCTTGAATCAACTGCAGTTTTGTATTTTTCACCATAAAATCTTCTCTTAGCAACTACTATTTCATAATTTGCCTTTTTCCTCATTTCTTTAAACTCAGCATACAACTCTGGTGTTTTGAATTGCTTCCAACGATTGTAAGACACGTTTCGCGCCGCTATAATTCTTTTGATATAACCATTAAACCAAGGCTTTTGCTGAATTTTAACACTTCTAGTTTTGATTGGGACAAATTCATTAAATAAGTTTACAATATTTTGCTGCAGATAATTGACCTGGTTTTCAATCGATGGCATTTCATAAATAATTTGCCAATTTATCTTACGAGTTTCTTGTTCAAGCCGCCAGTACTCAATGTTTTTAAAATCACGAAAACTGAAAGAAAACGGCGGCTTTTCCATATGAAAATCAAAAGCAAGGAAAATAAGATCGTGCTTGGAAAAATTCGGTGCTGACAGTTGATCGTACAGAAGTACTTTGGATGGGTTATTTACAAAGAATAGATCTATCAGAGTATTAGTTGAATGTGTAAAGTGAGTAGGTGTGGAGTTATTTACTGAAAAAAGGCCTAAATCGCGCATGTCATTAGTTAAATGACTTTCCGTAATTATGTTGCTATTAAAGTCTCCTGCTATGATAGTGTGCGTATAAGATAAAGATAAGTTTTCAATACTGCTTATGAGAGATGAAGTATCTACATTACGGTTTGGACGGTAAACAGTACCAATTAGCATTTTCTCACAACCATTTGAGACCGAGATGAACACAGATTCAATTGCACTATCGTCAGCAGATTTTTGAATAAGCTTACACGGAATATTATTTCGCACATAAATAGCAACACCTCCTGCGTGTCGCTGTCTATCTGCCCGAAAGATTTTAAACCCATTTAACATAAACAATACATTTGGAATTTCGGCATTGAACCATGTCTCTGATACACAAACAATATCTATATCGGAACCCTCAAAAACATACTTAAGCTCATCCATTTTATTCACTAAACTTTGTGCATTAATGTGACAAACCTTAATACCGTTTCTTTGCTTGCATAGGATACGTATTAGATAAAATAAATTGTCTTTGGAACTATTAGCATTACCCGCAAAATTCATTGTTTAAAATGTGTATGATAACGCGTGCATTGTTCTTAGATACATGTTGCAATAATTTTGATCCATAACGATATGTAAACAAAATATGTAAACAAAATAAACAAAAGATGATGCACAAACAAAAATGAAAATAGTTTGAATATAAATAGAAAATAGTAATATATAATAAACATTGATGATGTTGAGAACATTGTTGACGACAAGTATCAGGTAGCGCGAAAAAAGTAAACAAAGCAGCTACGGTTAAGTGACTAACGAAAAAGCTGACCATCTTCTGTGGAATTGTTGTTGTGTTGCTCGGTAGTTTCAGCTGCAATGAGTGCCTGTAATTTTTCAGCATTCTCAACGCATTCTGCATTTTCGCCCTCTCTGCGCTTAATAAAAACTAACCCACGGTAAGAGAAAGCCGCCACAAGTTGTTTTTTCCTTTTAGATCGTAGAGCAGCTTGCAGAATCGTGTAATTAGCTTTAGTTAAGCTTTCGTTGACGTATATTGGCTGTTGTGATTGAAAGCCGGCATGATGTAAACGTAGTAGGTCGTTGCTCGCGCGACGATGAAGTGCAACCGATTTTAGAAACTGGTTTCGATCATACGGTGTAAGGAGCTTTATTATAATTGATGCGTCGTTAGAAGTGCGTGCGGACTTAGTGTTTTTTATGCGAAAAATTGTTTTTATGTTTGGTGGCTCGATGTTAATTGATGAGCATATATTAGTAAAAATTGTAAAAAGATTTTCGTTTCTGTTGTGGGGAATACCGTTTATGCGCAGATCGCATGCGACAGTTGAATTTTCCTGACGTTCGATATGCGTTTTTAGGTCAACTATCTCAGCTTTTAGCAAGGCTATATCAGCTACATTCTTTTCGAGATGACTCACTCTCGTAGTGACGTCATAAATCTCGCGGCGCATATCAGCAACATTGCGTCGGAGCTCCTCTAATATTCTTTTCTCACTTGTTTGTATTGCGGTGGTGAGTTTTTCATTTATTTGAGCGGCAATCTGAGAGGCGATCTGTTGGCTTTGTTTTTCAAGCCGTTCTTCCATTATTTGGTTTTGCTTCTCGATCAACTTGCGCAAAAGCGTATTCGACTCGGTTTCTGGATTTGCAGATGACTCACTTTTCCCGAGAGGTTTTGGCGGTACTTCACTATTGTTTTTTGAGGCATTAGGAAAAAGAGTCGGTGGAGAACGAATTGATGATCGTCGAGCCGACAAACAAGCATCACACTTATAGAATTGATTGTTTTTTTGCATAAATTCTATATCACTTTTTTTTTAAATTTACGCAATGACAATGGAAAAACTCATTGCAATTAGCACATTTGATCTTTTTGTCATCGTCGAGATGGCGTTCGACTCTAGCTGCACAAATACAAGGCATTTTGATTTTTTAAGAGTTTTTTATAAAGAAGTTTGCTTAAATTATCAAGAGCACACAATAATACGTGTTAACACCACGACGTTTCGGTTGCATGTATTTAATACTTAAAAAATCGGAGAATTATGATAAATGCTTGTTGGATTACAAAACTTTTTCATGGATGTGTCAACAGTCCGTATTTATTGAGTAAAATATATTTTAATATTCCTCTTTGTCCTAGAAGATCTTTTGAGTTACTCCACATGAACTTTTGTAGAACTAATTATTTGCAAAATGAACCTCTTAGAAGCGCTTGCGGTGATTTCAATTTTGTATCTGATGTTATATCCTTAACCCTTTCCGTGGAAAAAATATTTTTAGGTGCGCTAAAAAACTGAAAATTTGTACATAAGCTAATTTGGGATCTCTGATTCTAGGAAAAATATTTTTTTTTTGGTGGAAATTTGTCGTTTTGGTGCTACGATTTGTCAAGTATATTCGACAAAGCATCTCAATGGATGTAAAAATTTGTATTGTTACCATATAAAGTATGCAAAAAAAATGCAGGTCTATTAAAATTTTGGATTTATTTTGAACTGTTTTTGATGAAAAATAAACATTGTTTTAAATACAGTTATTAGGACTCAGTATGAAATTGCTCAAAACAATTACTTCCTCGCTTTACACAGAGGTTTACTTTGCATTTTTTACAAATTACAAATGAACTTTTGTTGCATCCCGCCATTTTGCATCGACCAGCACTCTTAGAATCTAAAAAACATGGTAAGTGCATTTTTTGATCCTGTCGAACTTCTTTTGGTGGCGGTTTTTGATAAACCTTCTTTCTTGAGCATTGTGGTTTTGGATCGTCGTAGTCTGAGTCATCGGAAGAGTCGCTTTCGCTAATACCAGACACCGTAGAGCGCTTTCCAATGCCAACATTAACTTTACTCGGTCTTCCTCGTTTGCGTTTAGTTGGATTTGCAGCTTCGTTTTGCTGGACAGCGAGCAGAGATCGAGCAACACTAATGCGGAAATTCATCGAATCAGTAATTTTATTTTTTGCGATTCCTTTAGCGATGCAATCTTTTCGATACTCCATCCAAGCTGCTGTTAAGGCCAAATCAACAAAATGCATGATAATTCGTAATGTCCACTTTACGGTGCGAATATTTATTCTATAATATTGTATGACTTGGTCCAACAAGTCAACACCACCCATGCTTTCATTGTACATTCTAACAACTTGAGGTCGGTTTATTAAAACATAGTCAGCTTTATCCTTATCCCAACGTTTAGCTTAGTCTTCCACGCCAACCCCAACAAAATTGGAACCAAGATTAATGACTTTATTGTCATACCAGCGAGTTACTATAACATTTCCATCGGAGCTGATACATTCGGCAGATGATCCTCTACCTTGCTTTTTCATTTCTTTTTCGTCTGGCAATCGGGGATTGGCGAATCGGTTAACTCTTATTGTTCCAGCCGCACATATTTTTCTTTGCTTTAGAACTTCAAATAGCTGGTATGATGGAAAGTAATTATCAAAAAACAATTTGTGGCCGGTTTCAGTTTCAGGTATGCGTTGGGCCAGGTGCAGTACGACAGCTGAACTGTAACCAAGAGATTTCACCCAGTGCTCATTTATAGGTGTAGTAGACCCCTGATAAATAATGAAATCATATGGCATACCGCTTTTGCCGCAAATAAAAAAAACCTTTATACCCCATGGACACGGCTTACTTTTTATGTATTGCTTTGCAGTAAATTTGCCTTTGTATGGAATGATTTGCTCATCGATACACAGGTTTTCCTCCAATGGTAACTCTAAAAGATGGGTTCGAACAAGCTCAATAATAGGTCTCACTTTGAATAGGCGATCTTTGCATTCTTTTCCCCTAGCGTTTTCATCAACAAGGTGCAAATTGTTGCGAATAGCAAAGAAGCGTTTAAGTGTCATATTTTCGGTGAAAAATGTCATTCCAATTGCAGGCTCGTAGAACATTTCTACTCGAGGAAATTTTAATACACCCATCATTATGTGGTGTGCAAAAACAACACGTACTTCATCTACAGAGCATGGTTTGAACGAAATATTTCCCTTGCTTTGGGCATAAACATTCGTGTAAAATGCAGCGTCAGTGAAAAAATCGTTGGAAAAATATCTTTGAAAATATGAAAACGGAGTACCAATTTCGAAATCTTCAGTCATTATAACTGGTTCAAAAATTATCTCATCCGGAATTTCTCCAGATCGAAGTCTTCTCCAACTAATGTTTTTCTTCGGAGTGCAACGCATTTGGTCAGTCCCTAGAAAATTACTTGAAGACGGAATATCATCGGCGTGCGGAACTAATAAATCCATAACCTCAAGATCAGAGGGCACTTGATGTTCACCAGCTGTAGTATCCTTACACTGGACCTGTGGCACTTCATATTCGATTTGTAATTCATCTAATATGTCCTCGTCAATGTCGGAGTCAGCATCCAAAATCCCTATGATCTCATCTTCTGTTAAAAGTTTTGCCCTCGACATTTTTCGCGAAAATTAGTTATCAATAGCTGCAATGTAAAATAAAATGTGTACTACCTCTGCGTGTCAACGTCGAATATATTCGACAACTATAAATGAGTCATCAAATCTAACCATTTTATATTTACACGTCTTTTTTTTCATAAAATGACTTATAACATGTATATAAATACTCACTATTTTTTTCCAAGTGATTTCAAGGCTATAAAATTAAAATGTAGAGTTTAAAAGTTGAGAGTTTTTAGCTTCCTAAAGCCAACTGCACTAACTCTTGCAAAAACAATACTAAGCTTAAACTCCAACTAACTGCGCTTTCAATTTTATAAACAACAATGTTTGGAAATGAGTATGAAAGAAAAACAAAGCATAAAGATCAAATAAACCGTTAGTCAGTGATGTTCAAAGAATACCTTATTGAATTGTCAAATATATTCGACCAATCCACGGAAAGGGTTAAGTGAATCCATGGACTCAATCAAACATAAAATTATAGATTACCCGCAGTACCGTCGTTGATTATGATTAAGTTCTCTCAAACATATATCTGATGCATCTGGTGATATTTATAAACAGATTAATGTAACAATCTTAATGGATAAATGGACCTAAGCCTAAAGTGGATAATTTTTGTGTATAAGCATCAAAATAATCTGAATGGACCTAAACCTGGGATCTTCAATTGCGTTATATCTTCATGATGATTGTGACTACATTTGTCGACGGTACCGTGGTGTCTTCATTCTTATCTCTTGAAACACTACGTTAGATCGATTTGTAATATGAGTGGCCTAGTTTGATTTAATGACCTAGTTTTTCTTGATGCCTGAGTTCGCAACTGGTTTTCTTTGTTTTATGAAAATTGGTTTGGTGAAGTTGACCTAGTTTGTCGAGTAACCACCCTTTCAAGGATCCCACAGGCTTCAAGAAGACAGAACGATATAAATTATATATATACTAATTGAAGTGGTGTTTTATTGGGTATGAGACATTGTTTGTCACACGACTTCGCCGATGTCCAGATACAAAAATTGTTGCTAGCTTGACCTTGTTTGTCTTGAAAACGCAACCCTGCTATGCTGTCTGATATCGATTTGACTTAACTTTTTCGACTTTATTGTATTCAATAATAGCTTTTTTGAAAGGTTTTTTATTTAATAAGTAGGAAATATTAATTTAATATTGCTTAGTTTCAATTAGTTTGATAAAAACCATATATTTTCCTGTGTAATACGTATTCACATTTTTTGACGTTCCATTGGGTCTACCAATCACAATCCGATCGTCACCAAATTTCATATCAGAAACTTATAATCCAAATGGAAACTTTTCATGCCCAGGTCAGATCGATCGAAAAATTTTTTTTCAAATAACCTGTCTTATAAGCATATTTATCAATCATTCGTTACATAAAGATGCATCAGTGCCAAGTACATATTCAAGTTTTTTATTTTATTTCAACTTATTTTTTAGCTAGTTAATATGTTTTTTCTTCTGTTTGTGTATTTTTTGAACTTAAAATGAACAAGCGATTAATTAATTAACACAGAAAACAAAGTATTGATAACAATATATTCTAAGAAACAGAGAAAATAACAATCTAAGTATTGATAACAAAACGCTTCTGATGCCAAATCGTTAGTGACAAATTTATAAAAATAGCATTTTTTTGCATTCACTTTTTTCCAATCAAAAATTAAAAATTTAAAAAAAATTAATAAATTCCAAAAATAGTAGAGCATCGGCTGGATTAATGGTTTAATGATATCACTTTGCGCCACCATTTTTGTGATCGATGTGCCATTTAATTTTTCTTACAGATTTCGGCCTTTTGCACACGAAATCATTAGCTAGGCATTCAGCTCAAATATAATTCCAAAAAATGTAACTTTTTTACAATACACATAATATAAAATCAAAAAAATATAATTATATTGTAATAGTTTTTTTTTGTTTTAGAACTATAAAAGTTATTTAGTAAGTTAATTAATTTGTGATCTATTAAAATATTACATGAATTTAATTCGAGCTTTAGATCAAGTAAGTTTTTTAGAAGGTAACAACAACAACAACAACAACATCAACAACTCTGTATAGAGTCAATCACTTAGCTGACTAGACAGTCTGTTTCAGAAATAGCTACATATACTCTTCAGTAGTCTTTGAGTGATGAAGCTGTGATCAACTCACTGTTTAAAGTCGCATATGATTTCACACATTTGAAACTCATTCATTTGAATTATATAGAACAAATTGAACGTTCAAATTGGTTACTTAATCATATGACAATTTAAAGCATTAGGCTATTTATAGATCACCGCCATCAACTCTGCCAAGGTTGCCATCTGTTCTAGTTGCTTCTTATTTATTTCAAAATTCATTGGAGTTCGACAGTTTGTCGAAATGCACCATTTTTTAAATTCTTATAGATATTTCCCATATATAATATAATAGTAGCAAGTTGGAGACATTTTGTGTTATTCTTTAAAATTATTCTTTCAAACTAAAGCATTATTTTTTAGAATACTCTTTCTTAAAGAAATTGCTTACTTACTCTAGTATTCGTTATATATTTTGTGTTCGAGCTTTTCAATAACTTATAGGATTTTGTAAAAATTACGTATTAATTTTTAATTAAATAATACCACTTCGATGCACAGAACAACATTTTTGCACTTGTTTTCAATTCAATCGTAGGAATCATGCTTTTTTAAAACATTTTTATTCTAATTGAAACTTTTTAAAATAAAATGAGTTTTCCTAATAAAACTGAAATAAAATTGAAGATATGTTGGAATATTCTCAGAATGCAGCATTCAAATTGATTCGGTTCTTATGAATTTTTTAAGAGTAGAACTTAAATATTTAAATGTAAAAGTTCTTGGATTTGATTAACACAGGTTTGGTTTCTTCTTATTTTAAAAAATTTCTAAAGACGTCCATGTTTATACGTATATTCTACCTTCCGTTTGTTCGTTAGCAAAGCATTATTACAAACATTAAATTCTTTTTTGACCATAATAATTAGAAATTTAAAAAATAAATAAAAAAAATTTGTTTAGAATTCTATTTTATTTTATTATAGTAGGAGGAATATTAGAAATTTTTAGCGGGTACACTAACACTGACATTATTTTTAATTTATTGCCTCGTATCGGTCTTTTTTACCCTTCACCTTCTCACTTTAGTATAAAATATGATTGCCATTAAAGAAAAATTTTTCAGTTTTTGTATTATAAGCTTTCCCCATTATTTTTCTTTAAAAAAATTTCCAATCAATTTTTTCAATAAAAAACTCAAAACGATCAATGCAAGTGGCTTGGACTGCATCAAAGGGCATCTGCAGCCATGTATTAGAATCGTTTTTAATGCATTACAAAAACTTCAAAGCCACACAAAGTCGTCTGATCCACTGATGTTAAGCACACTCACTTAACACACACACACACACACACCCGCATAAACATCTTTAACTG
The DNA here is from genome assembly GCA_963920525.1 of Dichetophora obliterata. Classification (NCBI taxonomy): domain Eukaryota; kingdom Metazoa; phylum Arthropoda; class Insecta; order Diptera; family Sciomyzidae; genus Dichetophora; species Dichetophora obliterata. The sequence goes on along the minus strand of OY986438.1, from coordinate 40,906,726 downwards.
AATGCGAAAAGACTTGCCTCCCCACCCTCTCTTCACTTTATTGTATAAATATTTAATTTACTTAATTGCAGCTTCATTGCTTGTTGCACAAGAAGTCGGGGCAAAACTGATTTAGCGTCTTAGATAGCATTTCTAATCAAATATAATTGATTAAATTGAACACCGGTCTTTGTGGTCATCTAGGCTGGTTGGTCAAAACTGCTCTGGACAAAGTGGAGTGCCTGCTAGGGTCACGTGTCGAATGAACGAACATGACAGGCGCTGCAGCAGCAACAATAAAGAAAACAACAATAACAAACTAAGCTCTCATTTAAACCTCTGGGGCTATGACATCATTCGCTACCCACTAAATATCATTTGAACACTTATACACACACCCATACACACATAAATGCAAGCAATTCTCAGTGACACACTCACATTAATATCAAAGTGTATCTTTTCCATAGAAATATGTGTGTGTCTGTAGCATCTTGCTTAAGGACTCACTCAGTCACTCACTTACTCATTCACGTACTCACTCATTGAGACACTCACCTTTGCACGCATACAAATACATCTGCAAGACTGCTTCATGCAAATTCGTTGTAATTTGATGCATTCAAGCAGGAATTTGCATTCATTTGTGTGTCACTGTGTGTGTGCGTGTGTGTGTGTCCATTTATTGTAATTTTTTTGACATGTTAAAATGTTGTTGTAGCAACAAATTAATTCGATTAAAAAGGTAACATTGTCCATTCATCACACATACACACACGTGCACACAGAGAAACGTTTATATACTTACTTCCATGCATACAAAATCGTGTTAATTTAAGTGGAAATTCTTGTGTTGCACTTTTGTACAGCTCTGTTTGTGCAACTGTGTAGTATTTTTGTGCCTTTGTGTGTGTGCGTTTGTGTAATCAAGCATGCTTCTCAAATTAAGATAAAACCTTGTTTGCTTTTGCAACTGAAGTGGAATCGGCAAGGAAAAGAGCTACACTGATTGGAACAAGTGTTATTTAATTAGCTCAAATCTTATGCATGGGCGTTAGTCAAAGGTCCTTACTCAGGTCGTTGAATATGTAAAAACTTGTATAACTAAATTAAGTGTCTGGACGTTTAAAATGAAGGCAGACAAAGCCATCGAGCTTTGCTAAACTGCAACCGAGAAAAGGCGTGGCAATCGTTAGTAACTGCTTCTATTTTGTAAGTTTTGGTAGAACATGCTTAAAACTTCGATTTCAGCTTCTTATTTATTTAAGCTCCAAAAACAAACAGAAACAAAACATTTAATAGATATCCAAATTTTTTTACACAAACAGAATTAACAGTTTTTAAAAATTTTAAAAATAGTACATTAATTAAGGACAATTTTCGAGTCCAAGAAACTACTTAAAGGACATAAATAAGAGCTGGAAGAAAAGCAGAACCATAAATTTGTTTTTATTTAGCATAAAATAAAACTGGTTTGAAAGAATTTTTTTATTTTGCATAAAATAAAACTGGTTTGAAAGAATTTTTGATAAAACTTTTAATATTTAATAAAAACCATTAATAAAATTTACTTGTTTTGGTTTGTTTTAAGAAAAAAACTTAAAACTAAAAAAATATGCGAAATAATGACAAATAAAAATTACTAAAAAATATTCTTGGAAGAAGAGATTATTCTTATATAAAATTAGATCAAAATCTAAACAAATTTTTAAACGTACAAAAGCATAATTCGCTCCACCTTCATAATTTTCTAGTTTTAATGCTAATAAGCCCTGAGAAAGTTGTGTCCAAGGGCATCCGTATTATTTGTTCTAGGGCGGCGCCAAAGGCATAAAGGAGTCTTGAATGCACATAAAGAAAATGTAACCTATATAATTTTATTTTCTGAAAGTTGTGAAACTAATTTTTTATCACGATACGTGGGTTGACACACGCTTGTACACATAACAAAATTATATATATTACAAAGATGGGGTAAAAATCTTTCTCGTATCGTGCCCGAAACATTTTCAAATTAAATTTTTTTTTATGCAATTTAAACATTTTTTCCTCAACAAATATTCTTAGTAACTTAGTAACTGAGTAATTACTATTTAGCCCCAAAGATTTCCTCTTTTCAGATAAGAATACAAAAATTTGCAAATATTTTTTTTTTTAAATGAATACAAAAAGCAAGATTTTTAGACAATTTTGTTTAGTGTTGGAGGCCTATAACTCATAAACCAATTGCTAGCGGCCTGAAATTTATCATATTTTGATTTCAGAGGTAAGAATCACTATTCTTGAAATGTTTCCCGCATAGACATCAACTGACTTATTTCTTTTTTCAATATGCATCGGTTCTAGCAGCATGCAAGTTACTAAAATCGAGTTTCTAAACATACCTATTATATGGATTATTAAAAAAAAAAATATTTTTTTTTAATTCAAAACGTATGAATAAACATATAAAGAGGTACATGTATAGATGGGTTTTAGGATCCATTCATTTTCTAAACATATTCCAGAACCTCCCTGCAAGGTTTGCTGCTAAATCCTGGAAATAATATAAGCACGTGACGCGAAAAAATCCAGAAATTTTCAAAATGGGTGGACGCCTGTTAAGAAACGTGAATTTGAAGAAGTACAAAATTAATGTTTCAAATAGAGTTTCCTATTTAAATTTTAGTCATAAAAAACTTTTGACCACAAGACATTCTTATGTAAAAGCGTTTACTTAAAAAGAATTTGCCATCAGATTTTTTAAAAATGAGTGCATAATTTAAAATTAACATACTTGACTCAGAATTTCCTTATTTTTTTGCCTTTGAATCAGAAACTTTTTCCTCACCTAGATCGCTGCAATTTTCTCAAATATAAATGCTGCAATATTGTTAGCAGTTTTATAAAATTTACGAAAAAAATAAAAGTTATCCAAATTAGATCATCTTTGAGACAGAAAAAGGACTTTTTTATAAGCTGACTTTTGGGAAAGCATTAAGTTTTAAAATTTCATTTTACTTTGTTTTCTTCTTGTGTTTAGTTACTTTAAAACATATATTTGCTTATAGTCCAAGTTCATGAGCGATATTGGCTTAAATGCCTCTTACCATCTGTTGCTCCGAAGAATGATCTTCGACTAATAGAGATATCATTCCACAATTTCTCGTTCGAATAATTTCGTAATTTCTTCCATTACATTCGTAGTATTTACTAATGGCATCCTACTATTTAGTATTAGTTTAGTTTAAAAAATTTACAACCGAAATCTTTCAGCCTGGTTTGTTGAACAATTACCCAATAAAAGGAAATGTATGATTGCGTGGCGACCGTAGCCTAGTGGGTAGAGTGCGTAATCCTAAACTAAGGAACCGCGGTAGCCCGGGTTCAATTCCAGCTCAGACAGAAAGTTTTTTCAATTGAATTAATTTTTCTGTTCGGTCGTCACCTCTCTGCAGACAATGGCAAACCTCAGAGAGTAAAAATTTGCCATGTAAAGCTTCTTGAAAACATAAGCCGTTCGGAGTCGGCATAAAACACGTAGGTCCAGTTCTCGGTCACTTGTGATTAAACATTTAATAACACGCACAACACAATTGATCAATAGAAGCTAGGTCAAAGTCCTTCCAAGGGCTGAAATGGCCAGTATATTTTTTTATAACAGAGGCTAGTGTTATGCGTTAACCTAAGAAAGTATTTCCATTCTTCAGTTGTTACTGTCCTTTAATTACTTATATTCTACAATTTTCAAAATTCAAATAATTAAAAAAAGTCCTTCCAAGGGCTGAAATGGCCATTTTATATTTTTTTATTTTTTTATGATTACAAGGTGGCCGTAGTCTACTGAAAGAGTACGTTGCCCGTACGATAAAAAACCGTGGTTCAAACCCCAGCTAAGATAGAAATTTTTTATTTTTTTTTTTTGTTATTAGTAAATGTCAGAGCTGTAAAATAGGCATTTCTTTTCAGAATGTTAAGTACAACTGAAAAACTACATAAGAATGCACTCAATGAATGCAAAATCCTTTTGGTTATAAAGCATAATGAATTAATTTTTTTATTCATTTGTGAATAGCATATGTGCAAATAGCATTTGTGAATAGCATACAAAGAATGCAATTCGCAAAGAATTTCAGAATTTTCTTTTATTCATTATTAATTTTTTATTCGTCATTCATTTTTTATTCATTACTCATTTGTTATTCATTGTTCATTTCTTATTCATTATTCATTTGTTATATGATAACAAAATATAATTATAATAATGAATAATAAAAGAGAAATGAATAAAAAATTAGTAACGAATAAAAATGAATATATAAAAAAAAATAATTGAAAATGATGTAATTCTTTGTGAATTGCATTCTTTGTGTAGCATTTTAATGAATAAAAAATTGATTCATTATTCTGAATAACGAAAATGAATATTTGAAATGAATAATTAATAATCTTTTTAAAAATGAATGTGAATTAAAAATTTTCTTTATAAATCAAATTTGCAATCACTGAATGCATTCTTATTTCGTTATTCACTGATTCTTTTTTTTGTGTATAAAATCAAATCAATCTAATCCTTAGCAGCTCTGGTAAATGTTACAAATGTATTAGTGCAATATACATTTCTTTTTGCACGAATACGAATTAAATATTTGTAAAATGTACCAAAATACTATTCGTGACTGAATACAACGAATAAAATTCATAGTGTGGGTCGTTTGTTTGGTTCCCACAAATTACTTTTTAGGACGATATATATTTTTTTATTTTATTTCTTTTTGAACAATTTTATTTTTTGTATGTCTTCATACAATGAATACATTTTTTATAATGAAAATAATATACAAAATTTTTTGATTAATAATAATTGACAATTTTTGAAATCTTAAATAATAATTTTTTCTAGATAAAATGTGTAAGTTAATATTATGTTAAGTGTATTGAGTCACCACATTATTCCCCCTCCTTTCTGAAAAATTTTGGCCGTGTTAACTAATAAGATAAAGTGTATTTTTTTGGTATTTTTGTGTTTGGTTGAATGTGTCAGTGTTGTTTCAGTGTCTAAGAAGGCGAGCTTAATCCTATCAATGTTGACTGTTATGTTAGTGTTATTTTTACAAATTGTGAAGTATTTTAGTGTTCTCTCAATAACTTCAAAGGGACCATCGTACGGCTCTTGCAGTGTTTTACGAATCGTGTCGTTGCGGACGAAGACAAAGTTACAAGTACTGAGGGCTGGAAGTTAGTGCTCTGATGCGCAATGTTTGACTTTTTATTTTCTACTGCCTCTTTAAGTTTGGACAAGGAGTCCGACGAATTAAAATTCTGACTGTTGTGAATTACTAGTTGTTGTGGTAGCCTGAGTGTTTGACCAAAAACCATTTCAGCCGATGAAGCCTTAATATATTTTTTGACTGTGAACCTGAGTCCTAGAAGAACTAGTGGCAAATCTGTGTACCAATTTGTCTGGTTGTTACTCGCTATCAGGGAACGAAAATAAACCGAACGATATTTTAATGTGCCTCGCATGGCATAAATTTCCGTTCGGTTGCGTATATGTCAGTGGAGACGAACATAAATGTTATTATTCTGTATCGTTCGACAGCATGGCACACACTACATTAAAATTATGTTTGCATACTCTCTACTCAACACATTCGGCATACGATATTTTTTACGAAGGCTATTCTCTCTCATTTTGTGTCTCAGAATCTCAGAAAACACTGACGCTAACACTGTCGAATTGTTTTTGTTTTATTGCATCATTATTCTCTATTCATAGCATTGAGAATCAGGAAGAGTTGCACAGTGGTGTGAACGCGAAATTAAATAGTTTTCTCGTGATAATTGTTGTTACAATTTTGTTATTTGCATACTTTATTTATGCAAACTTTATTACCCTTAAGCCTTTAAGGTGATATTAAAATTAAAACAATTGGCTGCGAACCTGCTTAAAAGAAACCAAAAGGGTAAATAAATGCTAATATTATTTTTGACAGAGTTGTTTTTATATAGCTTAAATTAAAAAATGTAATTCCTTATGAATTAAAATTGTATTTTGCTTACAATCTTAAAGTTAATATTAACATTTAAAATAATTGGCTGCGATCCTATCTTAAACGAACAAAAGAATAAATAAATTCCTATAGTTTTTTTAAGAGCTATTTTACTATATATACAACAAAAGTATGTAGCGTTCATAGTTTTTGTGCTACATGGAAAGTAGGTGCGGTTTGGGGAATGTTTGTTTGTTTTCTATTTATAACTCACACGCATAATTTTATTGGTCAATGACGAATCCTTCTATTTTATTCCTACATGAATACGGGATGGAACTACTGTGCGGTGTAATTCTATGAAAGTTCAGCAATCATCTTATTTGTGTTAGTTCGCACTAATATAGTAAAATTAAAAAGGGGCCGCACTCGGATCTTGCTGAACAGGAAAGGCCGAGCGCTAAGGTATATATAAACTCTTTCAGTGAATTTTTCCAATATATTGGACACGACAGAAAGCAATTTTTAATATTATTTTGCAACGGTTTTTTTTAATTAATTTGGTTCTTTAAAAAACAATGTGCCAACATGACAAAAATAAATTTGGAGAGATATTTGACATTAAAGTCAGTTGGATTTTTTTTTTTTTGTCCTATTTTGTAAGAAAAACCAACCTAGCCAACAAGCCTAGCCATTGAAAGGACTTAAGAGACGTTGAAGTGAAATCGTTGAAGTGTCAGTAAGATAAATTTAAACCATTTAGATGTTCTCTTTTCTAATATTAATTATAAAAACCTAAGTACTTTTTATAAAGATTGTTTTACATTCCAAAAATAGTGATGAATATGGTCAATTTTAATTAGCGAAACATATGTATGTAAAAATTTCAAGTCATTTAAATAAATTTTGAGACTTTTTAAGAGAAAAGAAACTTTATAAAGTGATTTTGTATGGGAGTTAGGCGTTGTTTCTACCCGAGCCGCTAATTTTCGAACTTCATCTTTATTTTTAGATAGAATCTTAACCCACTACTACACGGTTTATGATCCAGCTAAATAATTTTTATGGATTTATACACTGAGAAAATAAGCATACTAAAATCAAAGAACATTTACTCAATATTAAAAAAAATTTTATTTGTTTTAGCACAATTTTTTTTTTTTTGTTTTAAATAGAAACTTTTCTTTAAAATAAAGAAATAAATTTCAAAATAAAGAAATAGTTTATTCCTCTAACAAAAATTTCTTTCTTTCTGAAAGAATAATTTCCATTACAAAAAAAAAATTTGAAAAAATAAATTTCTTTGATTTTAGTCTGAGTGTGTAATTCATTTTTAAAATCAATATAAAAAATAAAACGAATAAAATTTTACTTTTGAATCCAAATTCTTAGATGCAATAAATAAATAATGTTTAAAGAAAAAATTTCCTTAAAACTAACGAAATTTCAGATTTTAAAACAAATACCTGTGTTTTTTATTTCAAAGTTGAACTTTTTTCTGAGTTTGTTTAAAATGGAATAACTAGATACACAAACAAGACTTTCTTCAAAAAAAGTAGTTTCATTTCCGTCAGAAGCCATATATGACTGTTCGAAGGAATGCGTGATTTCATGACCCTAACATGTACAATTGAAACACAATTCCATAAACATTAAACAGTAGTCTTAAATTCTATAAAAAAATTATATTAGTGAACTTACTTACATGTAAAAAAGAAAAATTAATATTTTATTTTCTGAATTCTCCAGCCATAAAGTGATAACACGCACTAATAAATAAACTGAGATTTTCTTAGCAGCTGTGTTAAAAAAAGAGTCGTGTCGACAGACAGACAAACAGACGGAAACGAATAAATCGGCCCAGCTAGTGCTGCTGATCAAGAATATATAATATACTTTTCTAAACCTGACACGCCTTTTTATGGGCGTTAGAAACAGTATAAAAATAAATAAACTAAATAGCTAAAAAAATTCTTTGATTATTCATACTATAACAAGAGCGCCCTGCAAATGTATGCTACTTACAAAACTGAATGCGCCCTTGATACGCAGCATGTGCTTGAACAAAGATAAAATGTTTTTCTCTCTGCTTTCTTAGTCTCTCAAACAACGCTTCTCATAAGGTTATTTAGTGTAGCTTATACTACGGAACAATGATGTTTATGTTCAAGTATGCAAACTTGAACGCAACCAGATAATGACCTTGGTAATGAATGCTACACAACATAAATGTTCAGTTCTCTCAATTAACGCTTTACTACCTTAACGAACGAAACGTTAGAGTTTATTTTCGTTCCCTGCTCGCTATTATAGAAGTCTTTAGTTAGCGGTGAAATCGTTCTACAATCCCAATGGCTTGTGGATGATAAGCAGAATTGGAAATGTGTTTGCTTCCTAGATTCTTAACGAAGTTTCTAAATGTTGTGGACGTAAATTGAGGTCCTCAATCGGAAGTAATTTCCAGAGGAACTCCAAAACGTGATATGTATTCCTTTTGAAGTGTATCTACGATAGTACTGGCGTTGGTATCTTTAATTGGATACGCTTCGGGCCAACATGTGTTTCTGTCAACTAGGGTAAGCAGATATCTGGTACCATTTGATACTGGTAAAGGGCCAACTAAATTAACGTGAACACACTCAAAACGACAGTGTGGAATGTCTATCTTGTGTGGAATTGTCTTCGTATGTTTGTGTATCTTTGCTTTTTGGCATCTAACGCTTTCTTGTGACCATTTGTTGATTTGTGTGTTCATTTTGGGCCAAAAATACCTTTATGCTATGAGTCGTCGAGAAGCTCGTGTACCTGGATGTGAAATATTATATAATTGCTCAAAAATTTGTTTGCATAATGTTTGTGGAATGTATAGACGTGTTCCTGAACTTGTTTGTTTGCACCGAATTTTAATGTTAACCCTTCGTTACTAACGCAGTGTGGATTACACCCATAAGTTATGATATATTGAAAAAATTTATTGATAGTTTAATGGTGCGAACATTATATCAAATGTAATCTCTTTTTGTATATTTTGCTATATTTTAAAACAAAATTTAGTATTGTTTTTAAACTAAATTATAAAAATTACTCATTTCGAAAAGTGTCTGGGTGTTTTACGCCCACGTTAGTAATGGAGAAACAAGAATTTCGGGTGGTTTACACCCACGTTAGTAATCATGTTATATTATTTACTATAAACGTGAGATTTGTTTCTCAAGTAAAATAAAAAGGTTTTAAACAAAAAACCTCTCCTGAGCAACACAGGAAATTCAAATTAATAATTTAAACCTTTGCTCGACTTAAACAGCTTCGACGATTTCATCACGTTATGTAAATCAATATAAAAAATGTTTATGAATGCGGACGTGTTTGTGCTTGCAAGATCTCATCTCATCTTTCTCAACACTGTGAATTTAGTTTTAGCTCAATGGAAATGGTAAAATTTCTCGTTGTAATTTTAACGGAACATTCAATATTGTTCTATTGTATTTGACTAGCCATTTGACAAAAAATTTGAACAGGGTTTTTTGTTATAATATTTTGCAATAATATGCAATTATTGCATCATTCAATTACTTTTGTAATGGTCCAATTAGACATGGCTTAACAAGTGTAACATAGAAATCTGTTTAAAGGGATTTACGTGTATCTGATTATACACAACGTGGCAATGCATGGCAATGCTCATATAAAAAAAATGCATCTCTAGATAGTATGCATCTCTAGATAGAAAGTATAAACATAGAAGTTCTATTTAATTTTGATTTCAGCGTATTCTTCAATGCATTTGACGACTTGGCAAAACAAATGTGAAATTGTATAATTCTTTGACCAAGAATTCCTTTGATTGTTTTATTTTGACTAAGTGACTAAGTTTTGCATAATCGACATTTATTCTATGTGCTAGCCGCTTATTTACGATGCTTGCGCTGCTGTGTTATGAGAGGCTAATGTTTCAATTATAAAGAATAATTAGAAATCATTATTTTAAAAAATTTCATTGGAAAAAAAAATTTTTTAGATAGTTTTTTTTTCATACATCTTTTAGCTTTTCAAATTGGCCCTCTTGAAGAACGTCGCTAATAATTTGACCTCGGAATGTGAAATTATCTAAATCATTATGATATTTTTTTAATTTTAGTTCTCTAATTAACGTTATTTTGATATATTTTTATTAAAATGAAATATTAATTAAACTGGACGAATTATATGTTTAATAGAATAATAAAATATACGAAATTAATAAAAGCAGAACAGTTTTACTGTTTTAGCGATCTTTTTTACAAATTAATGAATTCAAATTTATGGGTGGATTACACCCAGGTTAGTAATGACGTTACTCCGAATAGCGTTAGTAACGGAGGGTTAAGTATTGGAATGTGTATTTGCTCGAATTAGTAAGTATGTTTATTTAGGATCTCTTCTAGTTCTGAATCTATATTCTGTTCTTTGTATAGAGTTCTGAGGTTGATCTCAGAGGTTGTGAAAGCCTCTATCTCAGCTCTTGAAAGTGCGTCTGCTACGGTATTATCGGTACCTTTAATGTGTCTGATGTCGTTGGAAAACTGTGCAATGAATTCTAGGTGTCGTATTTGTCTTGGGCTTCTCTCTGTTTTTGAATGTAATGCTGAAGTAAGTGGTTTGTGATCTGTGTATATAGTAAATGTTCGTCCCTATAAATAGTGTCTAAAGTGTTTAATTGCAAGGTAAATTGCTAAAAGTTCGCGATCGAATGTACTGTATTTTGACTCTGATGGTGATAATTTTTTAGAAAAGAAAGCTAGTGGTTCTGTTTCCTGATTGTGTTCTTGTTGCAAAACTGCACCGATAGCAGTGTTAGATGCATCTACAGCGATAGAAAGTTTTGCTTTGCTATTAAAATGATTAAGTAGCACTTCCTTAGTAAAACTTTCTTTTATCGTTGTGAATGCTTCTGTTGTGTTTTCTGTCCATGTTAAGTGGTATTGAGTCACCACAATAGAATGGACACAGTTATTAGTAATATTTACACACAAAATTTTTTGAGTATAAGAATACGTATTGAAAAGTGGCTGTGAAACAAGGGTAAATGAAATGGTATCGTAATTTATCACTGCGACGGGTAAAAAAATGTCTAAAATCCCGAAGTTTGAGCGCCACATACAATACAATTACAATTACAATTTAGAAAGTTATTTGAATCTCCCGTAAAATTTTGTACTTGTAGCTTACAGCATTTTGATTTAATATGAAGATATTTAAAAAAATTCACTGCCTAGGGGGGCGAGCGCCCATGTGGACACCTATGATTTTGTCCATGTATCTTTATTAATATCTTAAAATTCTTTGGTCTGACTCGTATAGTAGCTGGAACTGTAGCTACTTAGTTCTCTTTGTGTTTCTTTGCAGAAGTTTCTTGACATTTCAAAGATTTTTATTTCTTAAATCATATGAAAACTCATTTGAAGGGCTTTCTGCAAGAAGATTAGGTCTGTTTCCGTACAATCTTCAAGTAAAGTTCGAATAAGATTCAATCTGTGAGAACAATGCAATAATAAAAAAAGTACGGAAACGACTTCAAGCAAGTTTCGAGCAAACAGCTGATTGACAATAAATTAAAGCAATTGGAAGAATTGCAATTCAGCGTGCTTGAAGAAATTTTGCAAGTAAATTTCAAGCTAGTTTCGGGTAAAAAGAGACTTTTCAATTTCGTATTTAAATATGAGTAAGAAACAAAAAAACGTTTTAAAAATTGTTGCAGGAAATTTAAAAGAAAAAGTGTTTACCAAACTGTTACATTTCTTTCTAAATGTAGTGCCTTTATATGTTCATTTCAGTTAATGAAATTATGTCCAATTTAACTACACAAACAAACAAATATTTTAAATTAATATTTTCTACAGAAATTGTAGGTGTAAGCTTTTGATAAAAAAAAATCTTAAAATAGAAGAAATCATTTTTTTTAATTTATTAATATACTCTATTTGTTCTTAAATTTTTTGGGACGTATTATTTTTCGACCATAAATTTTGGGCTTATTTAATATTTTTCTGATATTTTTTTTTAATTGTAAAAATTCTATACTCGTTCATTATACCTATTCTTTTATACTCTTTTTTATTTTTTTTTAACTGTAATGAGTTTTTTGGCCCGAAAATATTAAAGCCTATTTAGTTTTTATAAACTATTTATTATTTATTTATAAAGCCTTGCTATTTTTTTATAAAAAATTGTACATATAGACGAAATCAAATGACAGTTTTTAAAAGAGTTCTTTAAAATTGACAACAGTTAGCAATATAAACACAACAAACGATATCTAAAATTAAACAAGTGGCACATATCTAAACAGTGTTTGAAAATGCCAAGACCTGGACATAATAATCTTCTTTAAACATGTTTAAGGATACACTCGTCTGTTATTACTAATGAGAACCAACTGAGGCTGAATCTAGCTGAACTAACTGACAAAGTAGCTTATTTTAAATAAACATTTTCCAAAAACATATGTAAAGTATAGAAGTCGATTTGTCATTAAATGCAAATAATGATTAATTAGCCTTTTACACATTGTTTTGTCAAAAATTTCGAACCCAATGCTCTTGTCTCGTCGTATTAAATTTAAACTGCAACTTTTAACAACATCCTTCAAAAACTTCTTTATTAAATAAAATTCAAAATCAATTTAATAGAATATAACTATTTTAAAATCGGATGCTACAAATAAATATTCGTATTCATACATACTTATACATATAGTTTATAAACTGTCATTCTATAGCACGAGTGCTTAAAATGAAAACAACAACAATAGAAATACACAAGAGTAGCTCAGCAAAAGCTTCCAATTAATGTTCGAATAAAGAAAACTTTTCCAATTGAATGATTGCGAAAACTTTCTGTGCTGAATTCCTCTCAGAACTATTGTTAATTCAAGAGCTGCTGAGTTTTTGTGAACATTGAGAAATTGTAATGCGAACAACTGCAAACGAATGAACGAACGTTGCAGTCGCCCTTTTCGTGCAAAAGTGCATGCACCTTGACACACACACATTCACATACACATCCTCAAACACTCACTCACTCACACTTACACCCACCCTCCCACTCATACTCACACTTACGCATACACAAATGCTTTGTATTGCAAATTATGCTTGAATTGAAAATCGCTCTTGTGTTAAATTAAAGCGCAGAACTTGAAGTCCTTTGAAGGGCCAAAGAATGCAGCAATCTAGGCCATTTTAAGCAGTCTTTCGACCTGCAGCTGTGTTTGTTGTTATAGTTGTTGCATTAGTTGAGTTTTACAATTGCACAAAAGTGCATAAAAGTGTAAATATTGAATTGGCAAATGTAAGCTAAAGTCAAAGGATAATATGCAAAGGATGCAAATTGCATGAATATCAATGTGATCAAAAAAATCGCTTTCAACTATATTGATAGTTTGGTTACATTCGATTACTCTGTTCGTATTGAGATGTAAGAATAATTCAAACAACAACAAAGCTTTTTACATTTTTGCAAAATGTTAAATTCATTTCGTATAAGAAAAAGGCATTTCATAGTTTGTAAAGGCTTTAAAAAGTTTTTATGGAATAGTTTGTAAAGGATTCAAAAACTTAAGATTTTCTATATTCTGGTGCATTTCGGTGTTTCGTGAAACATTTTTGGATTTCATGGCTATTACATGAAATATATTGCCAGTAGACAAAATAAGCAAAAGGCGTAAATTTAAAAAACTAAATATACCGAATTATAGCTAAGAGTTTTAAATCTTCAGTTGTGGCCATGAAACTCTTAGCAAGTTGACTTGAAGTTATAAATTATACACGGTTAAAAATCTTAGACTTTTTTGGATTATATATAGGACAACACCAAAAATAAGATTACTTTTTAATCCAAATAAAAGTTTAAAATTTTTCAATCCAAAAAAGATTAGTTTTTAAACCGCAAAAAGTTTAAAAAAGCAATATAAATATCAACTCAAAATAAAAAACTTTTCTGACCAACTCATGTTTTGAACACACGTCCTCTGTTGTGCTGGTCCATTATCTTATCCACTCGTCCATCTCAGTTGTTAAGAAAGTTACACTTATTTTGCATCATAACGAATGCAAGTAAGCTTGCAAGTGAGCAGAAACATGAGTTCGAGCTAAATTAAAGTAAAATATAAAAAAATATTCTGAACATTTCGTGATTTGAACACCCTTCCTCTGATGTGCTGGTTCAATCCCTTATTCACTCTCCAACTCAGTTGTTAACATAATTTCGCTTATTTTGCATCATGACGAATTCAAGTAACTTTGAGACCCAGCTAAACTAAACTAAAGTTTGGATTAAAAAATAGTACTTTTTGGATTAAAAATTCATTTAAACCAAAGTTTGGATTAAATAGTAGTCCAAAATTTTTAACTGTGTAGTATTTTCAAACAACGCTTGAATTCTAATATCAAAAATAAGCAAAACTTTAACTCAGTTTTATTTCGTAAGTATTAAAAAAATAATAAAATTAAAAATATTAATTTACAAAAGCGAAAACTTTGTTATACTCTATTAATTTAAGAAATTTATACAAGGCAGTTAAATTTCTTGTGTTTCTTAAGCGCGTCTGAAAGTAGCTCCCCTTCAACACATTTCTAAAGTTGAAACTCAAAAATAAGGACTTTATGATCACTTTTCTGTAGTATGTTTTAGCCAAAAAGAGAACCACTTTCTTCAATGTAAGAATATTAAACAAGAAATTAAAAGAAGAAGATAAATTAGACGAAGAAAAATAATAATAAGAAAATTGAAAATAGTACCCGTTTAATCTTTATTTTTTGAAAGATCAAATTTTAAAATTAGGAAATTATTCAAACGAAATTTCCTTTGGTTGCCCATTTGATAAAATACACGCCAACCTCCAATTTTGTGCCCACTTTTCAAAAACATGTTTTGACGAATTGCACAAATTTTTTTTGAAGATATTACAATTTTTTCACAAAGTTGAAAGACAAAAGTCATGTTTAGATGTTTTATTCTTAATTTTTATATATATCTTAAAATAACATTTTCTCAACACATTCCTAAAATGGGGTTTTTCAAAACTCTAAAATAGGGTATTTTGGATTTTTTTTTAGAGCATGTTTTGGCTTAAACAACCATAACGTTCTGCAGTGTAAAAAAAATTATATGTAAAAACGATATAAGTAGTTCCCATTTTATAATGATATTCAAAAGTAGTTAATTTCAAATGAATTAATGACACGCCCAGCTCCCATATAATCGAATTCTGTGAGTTGGTATATTTATCCAAAAAATTAACCCAATAAGCCACAAACAAAAGTAAAAATTTTGTATTATCCACCAAAAACAACTTTCCTAGAACAATTAAAGCGGATACACATAAATATTTTGTACAAAACACAAATTATTGTAAAAATTTACTAAATCAGCCGACCAACACGTCCACCTCCCATGTAACCTAAATTGGTAATCTTATTTTTCTTGTGAAAAAAAATGTTCTCGATCAATAAAAATTAATACGCATACAGGCCATTATTTTAAAACTCGCGCAGATATATCAAAAAATATCATTTTAAATCGTCTAAAAATTTTTAAAATTTTCTTTACATAAATTTTTAAGCACGTGTTAAGTTACGGACTTTTCTCGGAAAACAGTTGGATAGATAGTCTGTTAAACTTAAATAGTACATTAAATATTATGTTCAACTCAAAATAAACGCAAAAATATTACATTAAGTTTTCAAACAGCTTTTTTATTACCAACCACCAAGTAAACTAAATTTTTGACAGCACCAATTAGCGCGCCATATATTTCTTTAAATACAAAAACGATGGAGCAATTTTTTTAAATTTTACATAAACTATCATTCGTTCGAATCTGTGACATTAAATTCTAGAAGGTGTGCAATTTGTGTGCAAGAAAACTATATTCTTGGAAAAACTTAAATTATGATGTACGTAAATTTGTAAAAAACTATGAACTTTGCAAACAAAACAAGGCTGGTAAAAAGATTAAAAGAACCCATAAAACACCAACACTCGAAAAACCTTTTGATAGGATTCAGATCGACACAATCGGCGCTCTACCAGTATCAGTTTTGGGAAATGAATACGCAATTACTATTATGTGTGATTTGACGAAATACCTAATAGCAATTGCAGTTCAAAATAAATCTGCTAAAGCAGTAGCAAAAGCAATTGTCGAAAATAGCATTTTGATCTACGGCCCCGGTAAGGAAATACTCACAAACATGAGTACAGAATATAAAAATAATATATTTTGGAATTGTACCAGTTATTGAACATAAAACACTCCACTTTGACTTCTTACCACCATCAAACAATTTGTATGGTCGAAAGAAGTCACAAAACCTTTAATAAGTACACAAGATTTCACAAGATTCTATACTAGGTCCAATTCTGTTTAGCCTTTTTATTACTGATATAGCTCATTGCTGCGAAATATCAATTCATTTGTATGCAGATGATGCACAAGTTTATCTATCACGGCCCATTGGGCTATCTGAAGACTTGATAAGTAGAATTAATAGTGATCTTAATGCGATATCTTCCTGTGCTCGACAAAATAATCTCAATCTGATCGCTAGGAAAACTAAAGCACTGGCCATCTCCCATTGTTCATATCACCTGGAAAATATTCCTACCTTGGTCATGTCAAATACTGTCATTCAACTTAAGACTAAAGTCCCTAGTCTTGGTTTTAAGACAAACTCTACCTTAAGCTGTACTGATCACGTTAACTACACAGCAAGCCGGATGTATAATGTTTTGAGAAAACTACGGCAAACAGCTACATTTGTTTCTCAAGAAACTAACATGAAACTCATGTGAAACCTTATAATACCACATATGACTTTTGGTGAATTGGTTTACGGATCTGGATAGCGCATCGAAACAAATATTGCAATTAGCTCTAAATATTTTAACTAGGTATATATTCTTGAAACGAAAGGATGATCATATCTTGCAATATTCGCTTCAAATTCTTAACTGTAGTCTTTCTAATTTTTTTAAAATACGTAATTTAACTTTTCTTCACAATCTTATTTCTACTCGTTCTCTGAATTATCTGTCTAGAAACTTATGTTTTGCGAGTTCAAGTCGAAATTATAATATTATTTTGCCTTACTTTATATTTCGTGCTTCTTCTAGAATGTTTTTTGTTAGTGTTGTCAAACTATGGAATTCTCTTCCAATTGAAATTAAAACCGAACGTAGGATAAGGTGCTTTAGATTGGCAGTATGTAGATTTTTAACATAATTTATGTTCTTCAGTTATGTCCAATCAAAATACATTTTGTTATGTTCTAAGATAATTTAAGTTCTTTCTATTAAGTTTAATATCAATGTTGTTTACCGTAAAGATTTTTAGCGTAAATCAGCTTAAAATAGCTTGTCTTAAGTTCTTAAGTTATTTTCCTGTTAATTGATATTGCATCTGATGTACTAAGAGACCTTCAGTTTTATTTATACAAATGTTTATAATAAATTTAAATAAATAAAATAAATAAAATAAAATAAAAATAAGATCGTTTTTAGCACCCATCACGTCTGACTGGGATCATTGGCGTCGGAAGTGGGGGAAAGGGGGCAGGTACCCCCCCCCCACTTTTTTAGCTAGATAAACAATTTAAAAGGAAAACTTCAAAAGTTATTCAAAATATCAGTTTTTTTACAACGATAATATTTTTGTATTATATATTTTCCTCTTCTTTCTCTCTTCTTCATAAGCATGCTTGCGGATAACCATTTTCTTTCTCTGTGTTTGCAAAAAGATAGAACAAAATGGAGAGTTTCTACTGCAAACCCACCACTTCAGTTTAAAAGCACCCTTAAGTATGTAGCTTAATGCTTCTTAATTTTGCAACTCTGGTAAGAAAAAATTTGACATGTTCTTAGGGGCTTTCCATATTGGACGACATGTTGTACGATAAGTTAGATGGAAAACTAATGGGACTATTTGATTGAGCGTTCGAACGATCCAACTTGTAAAGCAACATCATTAATTGCAAGCTCTCAAGCAGAACACATCCGGCTAATAGCTAAGCAACTTTTAGATGCCCTAACAATTCAGCAGTAATTTTACATAATTGTACAATATTGTACAATCGGCAGAAAAAAATCAAAAATTTCGACTATCGTTTTAGCTTACGCATGGTACTACATGTTGTACAATCTGCCATGTTGGTCCAATGTTTTGGACCATGCCAAAGCCCCTACTGTGAATTAGCTGATGAAAATCCACCTCGACGCTTTGAACACACATCAAATCCAGTTCCTTCAGTACAGTTGCCATTATATGATCGGCTACGAAAAGATTATTTCGAAATTTTAGATCTTCTCTCAAAGGAGATAACGGCTAGTTTCGATCAAACAGGTTGATATTTGACTTTTTTTTATTTTTTGCATGTTAACACCAGCTTCACTCAACCGACTCACTTTCATTTAACATTCGGTGAGTCGGTTGAGTGAAGCTAGTGTAAATTGGCACTTTGTAAATCTTATAGTACATTTAAACAGATCTTGACACTCTGGAATCGTTGGAAAATATTGTAATCGAAGCCTTCAACGGAAAAGTGATTTCTGAACAAAATCTAATAACAAAACTAGATCTTTATGCAGATGACTTTTTTGCAGATGAAATTGCTGAAGCAATTGCCTGGCCAAACACCTTGAAATTGTAGTGGCATTGTATCCCAATTTGCGAAAAATTCGGATGCTGTAAAAAAACTATTAAATGAAGTTGAAAAACTTATTGCTTTGCTTTTGACTGTGCCTGCATCAGCAGCTTCATCTGAGCGTTTTTTAGTGCACTAAGACGACTTAAAACGTATCTTCGAGCAACTATGACACAGAAACGACTCACTCATGCGGCACTTATACACATTCACAAAGATAAAACCGAAGAATTGAATTCGATGGAGGAGGTGAAAGAGTTTGTTTCTCGCAAGGACAGAAAGAAACATTTTGGAATAATTGAAATTGATATAACTTTTTGTACCTTATTGCATTTAAACCATGTAAAGATATACCTAGTCTTGCTTTATAAAAGCAACCATTATTTCTTATATTTTCATATTACCATATGAAAGATCCTTTAAAGAATGATCTCTAATATTAAAATTGGAAGAACTTTTAAAAATAATGAAATTTTAATATTTTTTATATATTTTTATATATTTTTTATTTTAAACTAAAATAAAAAAGTTGTTTATTCACATTCATGTTTCTTTGAAGAAATTTTGGTGAACTTTTTTTTGCACCACCATTTGTACTGCCCGCCCATTTGTACTGCCCCCCCAGATGAAATAAGCTTCCGACGCGCTTGACTGGGATGAATGGATAAAATATTCCACGAATTGCTACAATATGACTCCTTCCTCAGTTCATGGCTATGCCCCATTTGAGCTAGTCTATGGCAAAACACCCAAGCCTTTTGATTTCACAACTGAAGAAACTTATCCAGTATATAATTTCGAAGCTTATGATAAAGAGTTGAAATTTCCACTTCAGGAAGCACACCAAAGAGTTTTTAAACTGGTTGATAAAGTAAAATTGATACCAAAATATTTTCATGACAAAAACTCAATAAATCAAACTAGAGATGAGCGATTTTTTGATACCAGTGATTTAGTCACCGTTTTTTGAAAAATCACTGGTAACAAAACAGTGATCAGTGATAAATGTCAGAGAGATGAAGCTAGTCACAAACTAAAACATATTATCAGAGGACCTTATCAGGTGATAGAAATTTATGAAGACGGAAACTGTAAAATAAAATGAGGTTCAAAGACTTTTATTGTACACAAAAACCGATTAAAATTTAACATTACACATTAAAATTTTTTAAATAATATGTACATCTCACTAGTTATGACTAATTATTAATGTGAAAATTAAGGAAAGCTTTTGTCGACATTGTCTGATCAAAGATCTCTATAAAATCTTTCTCTTTAAAAAGAGGGATGTAATGAGAAAATACACAACTGATTCATTGAAATGAATCACATTAAACTTTGATGAATAATCAACACTTGAAACTTTGATATTGCCAAAGCGCCAAAGTAATGAACTAAAAAAAGACATACTTTAAAATTAAGCAAAAAAAATTTAAAATACAAAACAAAATTTAAGACAAGCGTGTTTGGTTGTCAACTATAAACTCTTTTCTATTATGTTTAATTTGTTCTTATTCTTTCTTTGCAATAACAAAAAATACGTCGCTACTGAGATTAAATTAAAAAATTGAAATACAATCATATAACATTATTGCCAGACAAAAGAGACCAAGGTGAGAAAAACCCTGATCTTACATTTGATTGCTTGAAAGTATTGTTGAATTGTTTTTACAAATATTGAACATTATATGAAATAAAAACTAATTAGCTATTTTAATATTTAAAATATTTTAATATTTTAAGCCGCAATAAAACGCAAACATCGTCGAATGTAGTTAAAATTTGTTACTCGGGGGTCCCAGGGTTGGCTAATCCAGAATCTGACGTCGAAAATTCGAAAAAATTAACAAAAAATTAACAACGTTGACGAAAAAATGGCGGTTTATTTATTTTTTATATATTTAAGAACAATATTTTAAAATTATCTTCTGAAATAGTTCTTTTATATATTAAAGTTTTTGTTTTAAATTTTTTTTAACAAATGTTTTTTAACTTAAAATGTTTATAAGGAAAGTATATTTATAATCTTGGTTTTGAAAACAAAAACTTTTGTTTTAAACTCAGCTTTAAAAACATTTGTGTTTAGGTTAAATGAAATTGTTTCAAGCTCTTTTTAAAAACATATTTAAATTATAACACATATTTCCCTCTGTGTACCAATTTTAACTTGTTTTCATTTAAACATATTGCGAATTATAACAATTTACACTGTATGCCAATATATTTTTTGTTTGTGCTGATGGAGATTTTTTGTTATCAGGCGTTAGCAAACGTGCTTGATATGCTCGTAGTGCAGAGTTGTATACTGCTGTTGGAGATGTGAGTGGATGTAGTTGTTGTTTTTACAGATTGAGCTGTCATTGTATCCACTTCTGCTTGATGTTTGTTGCTATTGATGAATTTTGTGATGCTGATGGTCATAACAATTTATTTAGGCTGTAATCGAATTGATCCAAATACGACCTTAACTAAATTGGGTCAATAATGCAGTGCTTCCTAAATACTTTAGGAAATTCTCGAGCTACCTAAAAAAATAAAAAAAATAAACTTACTATTTCAGTCCTTGGAAGGACTTTGACCTAGCTTCTATTGATCAATTTTGTTGTGCGTGTTATTAAATGTTTGATCACAAATGACCGAGAACTGGACCTACGTGTTTTATGCCGACTCCGAACGGCTTATGTTCTCAAGAAGCTTTACATGGCCATTTTTTACTCTCTGAGGTTTGTCATTGTCTGCAGAGAGGTGACGACCGAACAGAAAAATTAATTCAATTGAAAAAACTTTTTGTCTGAGCTGGAATTGAACCCGGACTACCGCGGTATTTAACTTAGGTGCCACGCACTCTACCCACTAGGCTACGGCCGCCACGAGCCACCTAAATGCTTCCTTAATTAAGAAGCACTGCCTTATCGACACTATTTAGTTTAGGTCGCATTAAGATCAACTCGCACACAGCCTTAGTAAACTTTATTCGTTTTAGAGATAACTTTTTTTACATAACAACAAAATTTAAAGTGACAGTAAAACTTTCATCTCCAGTAACAATTTGTGCTTCAATAGTTTTTTAATTTCTCTAAAGGACTGAACAAAAACAATATTAAGCAAATCCATTTCAAATTGTATCCAACATATAATTTTTTACAAATTTTTGTTATTCCCAAAAAAATCGGTCAATGTAGTAGCTGGAAAACAAAAACATAACTTATTTTTACAACTACTGCTGCTATTTTTTTTTCTTATCACAGCCACACACACCACCTTACGAACATCAGAAAAACTTTGTTAATTATTTTCTTGCAAAAAAAAATCGGAATGTATCTTTCAGATAAAACTTTCTCACCATAAAACCAACATTTCAAAGTTTGTTATTTTTCTTGTTGCAGTTATTTTACTGCAACCAAACACTCAAAATTGTTGCATGCAACAAATACGTTTTATTTAACGCCATGATGCTTTAACAGCAAAAATAACGACGCCTCAACAACAACAAAAACAACGACACCGACAACAGGAAAACTCAATAAAAAATTTGGAAGAAAAAACTTTGCGGAATTCTCAACAGGCCGCAAAATGACTTCGAGTAGTAAGAAAAAATTGTAATAGACGTGAAAAAAGCATTATTGTGTACAAAAGAAAAGTGCAGCAAAAGAGCCATGAAAACCATGAAAAATTAAATAGATGCCGCAGTTACAGAAAACGTCGCCTTAACTTTTAGGAAAAACTACTTTGCATGAAATTTTTTGATTTTTTTTCGCCTTTATTTATTATTCCGTGGCTTTTTAGTTGAACCCAGGCGTGAGAGTGTTTTTTTATCTTAAAAGTTTGTTGATGATTTTAGAGACGATCTAAAAAAATGCAGTTTTTGCTAAAGAAATGCTGTTAAATATGACAGAACCTTTGATACTGGAACTTTAAAACTAATTCAAAACTTTTTTTAAACAAAGCACTCACCTAAGCCCAACATCTATTAGAAGTTGTAAGCTTTTGCAGCAGTGTTTGTCTTCCTCGTTTTGGTTTGGTTCGGTAACCTTTTAAAACGTCATCTGAAATGCGTATACATTCATTTTATGAGTTTGTCAACATCTTCTACTGGCTGTTATACAGTCCTGCTATACCTCTCGCAATCCTTTCTAGTGTCCTGTCCAGTTAACAGCACTCTTCTAGTCTTAATTAATTATCTCTGTTTGCAGCACATAAACTTGCATTCCCTGGGCTAGTTGTAAAATAGCAAACATGATCATAAAGTTTTAATTAAATTTTACTAGCTAATAGAACAAACGTAGAAATTCCATCAAATATTAAATTTATATCCCAAAGAAAGTAATTTATTATTTAGCTCTTAGCGACTTGCAAAATGCTGGTCGTAGCGCACTGTTATCCTATGGTTTGCTCCACGGCAGCCAAGTGCCAATCCATAATAATTTACTACCAAACTACTATGTACAAGCTACTACTTTATTAACAGCAACAACAACAACACCAAGAACTACAAACAAACTCATGATCAACTGTAAGTTTGCAGCAACTGGAGACCTCGAACGTGCACTTGAAAATTAAGAACACATTAAAATAAGCACTCTACAAGCTGGCTATACAAACAGCAGAGAGAGAGAGAGAGAGATAGGAGTAAGAAAGCTTACGAACGACATCGCGTAGCTGCGTTAAGCTGTGCTCCAAAAGAAAAAGACAAACATCACTAGAGATGGATGGCAAAAAGACAACAAAAACTAGCTGTAAATGACAAACACTTTATCACATTTGCACGTTCACAGAACAGAGTTAATGAAATGTCATGCTTGTTTGGAGCTCTTCATATTCCATCCGGACTTTAGCGTGCATTAAATTTATGACTTTTAAGCCACTTTTTTATTATATACGAGCAGTATTTTATTTTATTTTTGTCGCAGTTCGACAGAGAACAACAGGAGAACTCAATTAAAATGGGTGACTGAATAGATGGGTTTGTTGACAGTTGGAATACCGGTGGGAAAAGTGGCCAAATGTCACTCTTTTCCAAATAGTTAAGCATGACTTCTTTTGGTTGGAAAAGAAATATTCTATAATGCATAGCCAAGGGCGTACACTGGAGGTATTGCTTTGAGCAAAATAAAGTAGGAACTAAGAGTATAAAATTACATTTGCAACAAAACAAAAACATTTGTGTTGATATTTCATTTCATAAATTCTTGGTATTACTCCTACATAAGTATTTAGCTTTAATCTACTAAGAACTAATCTTCATTTGAATTTGTCTTTGTTTTTTCGGCTTCGCTTTCTTAAGTATTTATCTTAACACCGAGATTACTTAATTTTTATTTTTAAATCCGAATTTTAAAAGTGAGAAAGTTTATTTTAGTAGTAACTTTCCAATTTAAGTTAATGCAATAATAAATACATGGATTCCATAAAAAGTTGATAGTTATGAAACTATTAAAAATTTGCAAAATTTACGTAGCACAATGTTTCACCATTTGCATTCGAGAAGTAAATTTTTACTACACATTCAGTATTTAACATAAACTTGAATTAAAAATTACAAAATGCTGTTGTCGGCCTTTGTAGTCTAGTGAAGAGTGAGCTAGGTCACCGGTGAGGTCACCGGTTCGAGTCCGGGTTCAGAAATGGTTCCTTTCACTTTCTTTGTTCTTTACTACATTTAGGAATTATTGAAACAAAAAATTCCATAGCTAAATTGTAGAATATAAGTAACTAAAGGACAATAACAACTGAAGAATGGAAATACTTTCCGAGGTTAAGGCATAACACTAGCCTCTGCTATAAGCAATTTAAATTGTCTCTCACGTTTTTTCCGCCTAATCGATAATTCGCGTATGGCTGCAATCAATTCTTCCTCTAATAAGGGGTCGTCCATAAACTACGTTACTGATTTTCCGGTTTTTTTACCCCCCCCCTCCCCTTGCGTTACTTTTCGTAGTGCTTTTCAAAACTCTTCCCCCCCCCCAATAAAGTAAAGTGACATATGAAACTAATTCATTCGAATGATTATATATTTTGACTAGCTTTGACAATTTTCACTAGTATTAGTGTCTAGTATGACTAGATACTAAACCTCTGCACGAGTGCGCTTGAAATACATTTAAGAACACTGATTTGTGGAGCAAGCGTTGGTTATATTCGGCTTTCTTTAATTAAAACAAACGTAACACTACAGAGAGCACTCGTCACGTGAGCAGAACAAGAAGAAAAGAAAACCGAATCAATGTTATGCTTGAGTCGACAGAGAAGAAAGCAGCAGAACGAAATGACTTGAAAGTTATGTTATGAACAGCAGAACGCTTGGAGTTATGTGTTGTTTAGGTTTCATAGTTTCTGCATTTCCTTGTGAAGTAAAAATCATCTAAAACGGCAAAAAAAAGGGGATTTTCTTATTATTTATTGAAATTATAATAAGAGACTTTTTTATTTACTATGGAAATTAATTATTTTTTTTTCATTTTTCACAATATTTAATTCAATTAAAGTTATTAAAGAATTAAAAATAAATATATATTTTAAGTAACAACAAAAAAAATTAGTTAAATTTTATTGTGTTGTTTATGAGGATATTTTCTTGTTGTTTTATTTTTACTATTGGTGGTGGTTTTTGTTGATTATTGTTTCTTGCATTCTTATGATGTTGGATTGTTGTTATTGTTGTTTTTTCTGTTGATGATTACAATGATGATTAATTTGTAAATATGATTACTAGTAATGATGTGATTACGTTTGTTGTTGGCGTTGTTGTTTATGGTAGTATTGGTGTTGTTGTTGGTCTATTGCGATGATGTTTATGTTTTTCATTATTATTATTTTGTGGTATACTTAATAAAACTGAATGATCTACTAGAAAAATGTGATTTCGGAGGGTATATTCGGAGAAATATTTAAGGTAATTGAAAAATAACGCCAGTATTTTATGCCAGGGCCTTAGTCAGTAATTTTTTTTCAAAATTAAAATATAGGGACAATTATTTGTTTCATTTCAATTTTACGTTTATTTTTTTATATTTTATATACAGTTGCGAACAAAATAATAACAGTCGTCTTATATTCAGATATGTTTGGATAAATAATACTAGTATACAAATTTCGTATCTGGTAAACCAATTCTTATTCGTATATGTCCGTTTAACCCTGGTTTCAAATCTGTACTCAATTTCCTCCTATATTGTAACATTTTCAATTTACGGGGTGTTTAACGTTTTTGGCACGTGTTTAGTATTATTGATCTAGAATCTGAACTACTCATCATAAAAATAAAAATATCATTTTGTATTTTAAAAAAATATCAGCTCTTCAATCCATATATCAACACTATCGTGTCATGTGCGGTAGCAGAGCAAAAATTTTGAGATTATCCAACGAAATATCAACAAATTTTGTATCTTTTGTTTTACGATAATCGCCAGTGAGCTAAGCCATTTTGCAAAAACCTCAAAAATTCATGTTTTTCGTAAATATATTGGCTTGGTGTAATAGTTTTTGCAAACTTAAAGTAAAAATTAAGTGAAACAAATACTTGTACCTATATATTAATTTTGAAAAAAAATTTCATCAAGATTCCCTCCCATGGGTAAATCCTGACTACGGCCCTGGCATAAAATACTGGCGTTATTTTTCTAGTACCTTAAATATTTCTAAAAAATTCGAGTTAAAATGATGGAAAAAATACCCTCCGAAATCACATAAAATAATACTTAATTTGCAAAATATCACGATTTGAACATAAAAATCGAAAATACGCGTATATAATATGCACTTAAAACACTTAAATATTCGCTAAAAAAAGGTAAATATGCAAGTAAAATATTTTTCTTATTTTTTATTATCGGTTAAAAAATCAATATTGCATTTAATTAACAAAAAAAAAACAATTAATTTTTAAATACATATAAAATTAATTTATAAAAAAAAAAAGTAAAGTGCATTTAAAAGTACCTAATAATTCAAAGTTATCTTTTTCCAAAATATTTCGTATTGAATTTTAATGGTTGCAAATCAAAAAAAGTAAAATATGCAAAAACCACATGAATTTATTATATAAAAAATATACGCAATTAATATGCAAAAATAAGCATTTTTTTGTAAAATATGCAAAACCATGCATTTATTACAAAATATTTAAAAATATGCACTAACTATTAAACGCCATTTAGAAGGAATTTTCATGAATCGCAAAGATAACTAAACCATTTGCGCTTTAAGATGCCCAGAACGCATGAAATTTGCATGAAATTAATAGCCCTTAATATCTTTGCCAATGTTCTGCTGCGTTAGGTGTGATCGATGCTTTTCTCGCTGTTATCAATCAATTTTGTTTTATAAGGTCTCTATCCAGCTCTCAAGTAATTACTCAAGAAAAAAGTTACTTAAGTTTCTTGAGTGTAAAAAAGTAGTAGACAAGTAATTTTGACGGCGAGAGTTTTGACAGTTCCAGCATTGTATCACTTTGTATTGAAAATTTAGGCTGATTTGTTTTCATCAAACATTGAAATAAATTTGTTGCAATAAATATTGAAATAATTCATTAAATGAGTAATGGCTAAATTGCAAAGGTAAGTAATAGAGAAAAGCGTTTGTTTACATTTTATTACATTTTGTTTACATGTTGGCAGACCGCTTCTTCCGGACAGCTTTCGACCGCTTCTCGGAAGACATCTGCCCCTCAAAATTGACTGCTTCTTCTTCTCCCTCCGTAGAAATGTTCATGTGCATGTCTAAAATATTCTTTTATTAATTTTAAATCAATTAATCAATGATATCAATAAAATTATTTACCTTTGAATGTTGGTTGCCAAAATTTTACTTGAAGTAATAATATAACTTGCATATATTTCTTGACATTCACAGTGTTACCGTTGTCACTTTTCAATGAAAAAAAAGTAGTAAGAACAGAAAATTTTTCTTACGAGCTGGATTCTCTTTCAAGTAATTTTGACAAGGAAAAATTACTTTTCGATTACTTTTCAGATTTATGTATGAAAATAAGCTTTACTTGAGAGCTGGAAACAGGCCTATAGAACGAAAAACATCGTGTTCTGGTAAAGCAAGCGGCGAACAAGTTCTGTTTTGAAGCCGACGAGTGCTCTGCACTGCTCGGTTCTTGTCGTTTAATGAATTGGTTATGTACTGCTTGACTTAACAGAGTTATGTTATGTTCTGAACTCGGCACTGTTGGCTCTACTGTTGTAGAAAAAACGAGTGCATTTGTGCAGAGGTTTACTAGAAACATTAAAGGAACAATTGGAAAAAAAATCAATAATTAATATCATCTGTAAAAGCTATTCCATCTGCGATCCAAGGTTCGATGCTCTTAATCACTGGGATAGAAGAAGCTGGTAGTTTGTTGAGGATTCTTCAAAATAGAATTTTTCATCGGATTCTATGTCGACCCATTCAGGTGAATCCTCATTTCTAACGCAAAGAAATTCACCTGGTCTTTGACAGAGTACCCTTAAAGGCTGCACCCGAGCTGCACCAAGTTCTGTGTTTTTGTGTAAATGCTTTCTGAAAATTGATTTATTTAAATAGTATTTTTTATTCCGATTTATTGTAAACGATATAATACAAACTTATGGCAATTCATAAAAGTTTTAAAAACGAAATACAAGCCGCAGGTAGGATACGACCTTGAACCGATTTCTAGGTAGGATACGACCTTGAACCGATTTCTTCTTTCTGAGAAGGACAGTACATGTCAAATGGTATCTCCTTTGATCAAGAACATTCAGGCCTTAACGTCAAAGCCTGTCGCAAAAGCAAAGACCCAAATTTTTCAGACGTGTGCTGAGATGGTGAAGGAATACCAAAAGGTTCCTGTGTCGAAGGAAATGGTAGTGGAAGAAATCGTTGAAACAAAAGTTAACCATCAATTTAGACGATCAAACATAAACATGTAAGGTTCAAAATTTTTGAAATGATTGTGTTATTAATTAAAGGTTTTTCGTCGATTTTTTTAATTTTTGGTAACGTTACAATATCTAAACACCTCCCCCACTACCGTTACTTATCGTAGTGCATTTCAAAACCATTCCCCCCCCTCCCTAAATTGGTAACGTAGTTTATGGACGACCCCTAATATATCCCTTTCCTTTCATGTCCAAGACCAAACGTTGTTGGTATAAGGCGCATGCTTTGGTTCTTTGATATTTCTTAAAAAACCCATAAAAAATGTCGATTTATAAAATTTGGTTTTTTAATCGGTTTTGAACAAACTATCATTTGTTAAGTCGAATTTTATATTTTCAATTTCCCCTCTATTAAAAATCGGAAGGCTTCCATCTAAAAGTGATTAAGAAACATTGCCCACCGTATCTTTTGGAAGCTGAAGGGTAGTTTTGTATTTATGTTGTTTCCAAACCGCTTATTTAAGAATGCATGTGGAAACTTTTACTTATTGTCAAGCAATGACAACAATAATATCATTGTTTCCTAGCCGCTTATTATAGAATTCGATAGTCTAGTGGTATGCGACCCCTGACTGTCGCAAAGGGATCCCGGGCTCGAATCCTGGTCGGGCATTTTCATAACAAGGGAGGGGAATGTTTCAACATTAATTTTTAGAACAGGAGAGAGGACTGCTTCCAATTCATTTTTTAAGACAGCGGAGAGGAATGTTTCCCTTTAAAGGCATGCTATCTAAAAAAGTAATGGAGTGTCCAACGGAAGGGAATGCTTCTACTTTCCATGGAATGTTTCCTGTTTACATCCGGGAATGTTTCCATTTCCTGAAGGTCAATTTACAAAAAATGCTATGTTAAAAAAAATGTTGTTATTTAAATAAAAAAAAAGTATTTCAAGATATTTTTCGTTAAAAAATTATAATATGTATATACAAAAAAAAAATAACAGAAAATGCAGTGACAGTAATTTTTTTCAGGATTTTTTAACCCATATTTGAATTTTCAAAACTGTTACATTTTATAAAATTTAAAAATTTCTTGCAATAATTGCAAAAATTTAGGTCAATGACCTTTGAGAAATTCAAAATATATTAAAAGTGAAACTATCTATGTGAAGATTTTGTTTTGCAAAGGATAGAGAGATGTAAAACTGAGTACATGGGCTTAAAGAGAACAGATATCAGTACAAATTTCTGTACCCAATTTCGGTTACCAAATTTATTTTTTACTTAAAAGCTATCATTAAAAACTTTATATCTTGAGTTACCAACTTAAATGTTTGACGTATCGATATAGTCTCAATGAATATGCATCACAAAAAAGTAGATGGTAAAATTTTGGAGATCGAGAAGGGTTTTAGAATTGTATGTTATATAAAAAATATTTCACTTTCTATTTACCTCTGTATTTTTCGAAAAGTTTTGAATTTCTTTACTCTTTCCTGAGGTCATTTATTCGAAATTTTGTTTTGAAATATACTATAATAACCACTAGTTTTTTCTAAAAAGAAAACTAATCAGTGAAACTACATGTGTAAATTGAAGTCGAATACTTAATTCTGGGGCTGTGCGACCTATAACTCCAAAGCTATTCGATATCTCAAATTTGGGTTGTATGGGAGGTGTCACGCACCCTTTTCCAACGCCCATAAAATGCTACCAATAAAACTGCATGTGTAAATTGAGGTCGAATACTGAATTCCGAGGCTGTGTGACCTTAACTTATAATCTCATAACTCTTAAGGTATTCGATATCACAAATTTGGGATGAATGGGAGGTGCCACGCCGCCTTGAAAAACGCCATAAAATGTTGTCAGAAAAATTTCATGTGTTAATTGAGGTCGAATACTGAATGCCGACGCTGTGTGACCTATAACTCAAAAGCTATTCGATATCGAAAATTTAAGTTAAATTTTAAGTGCTACGCTCCGAAACACGCCATAAAATGCTGTCACTAAAACTGCATGTGAAAATTTAGTTCGAATACTGAATTCCGAAGCAATGCGAACAATAACTCCAAAGCTATTCGATAGCACGAATTTGATTGTATGGGAGGGACCACTCCCCTTTGTCCTACGCCCATAAAATGTAATTATTGAAAATGGATTTATAAATTGATGTCGAATACGGAATTTTAACGCTGTGCGACCTATAACTTCAAGGCTATTCGAACTCGCAAATTTGGGTTACATGGGAGTTGCCACGGCCCCTTCACAAATGCCTATAAAATTCTATCAATGAAACTGCATGTGTACATTAGGGTGACCGCAAAAAATCGATTTCAGAATTTTGTTCGTCTGGACCCCACAAAATGATTCCCCTTTCCAGATATTGAGATAGCTGAAATTTGAGCTCGATTAAAGGACGTTAACCCGTGCCGCTCGTCGCTCAAAGTTTGGAAAAATCCAAATTTTTGGCCAAAAACCTGACAAATGGAGCCATAACTCCAGAACAGTAAATAATAAAAATACACTTAATATCTCAAAAGAAAGCTTATGTTGTTCTTCAAAATTTATATTTTATACAAAATTGTTATTATTTTAAGTCAAACCTAGTTACAACAGCCTTTAGCCCCAAAAACGTGACCTGGTACCACTAGGAGCATACTTCGTATATTTTGTTATTTAAGCATAGTACTCTGTTCAGTTTCATGTGAAATTCCACTCAAATCTCTATACAAAATATGACAGCTGCGAAACAAGCGTGGAAATTTTCACATTATTTTCGTCAGAGCAGTACTCTGTTCCGCAGCGTGAAATTATCGCAACATGTTTCTGAGCAAAATTTTTTCACGACAATTTAATTGTACTGCCTATTTATTTTGAAGTGAAAAAAGAGAGATCATATGAAATCTTCCAACATAATCTCTGAATCTCTCTGAGAAACGTTGCCATAGGAATTACTCGCAACAAACTTTGCGTCAGAAATTTCACTCAACAAATAAATAGGTGTTGCCAGCGAAATTTCACGCAAAAGAACAGAGTACTAGGCTTTAGTGATAAATTTTGCTTTCTTTGGAACATTTTTGAGCTGATAAAAATCAGGTATATCATACATACAAAACAGACATAGAAAAGATACAGACGTAGTACCTACATGAGTTGATAGTTTTACATAGTTATCTAATCCATTCTAGAGCTTTTGATAAAGTAGTTTTTGAAAGGTCAGGGTATAATGCTCGGCATTTGCTTACAACTTGCAGGACATATTGTTTTGTTCTTCATTTTTTGTCAGAAGGTCGTTAAAGTCGGTTATTAATTTAACACCACTCTCAGCCATATCATTAACTACTTTTAATGTTTTGACAATTTTCAACCCTTCTTGAAAGTCATTATTTTGAGGCCAGGTGTTTGGATTTTGTCTAAGGAAATCTGTTTTTATATTAAATCAGTCAAAGAATGTAAACGTTTCTTTGGAAACTAAATTAACCAATCCTCCATCAACTACGTCTTTTAATTTTTCTTTCCTAACTTTTGGAGTTACAACCCTAGCGTGCTCTGATGATTCATCTGTGCTACTGAGCAATTTATTAGCCATTAACAACTTTTCATCGTCTGTAATGGTGGGATCAAAAAACGATAATCCAACCAACTCTGCATTCAAATACCATAAATTGAAAATTTGGTCAGTGCTATTTCTGCTATGTCGTTGTCACATTCTTTATAGTCTAAGAGACTATGCAAAATACCTAAATCTTGCTTTGGCGCAAGATGAGCTTTTGGAGCATTGAACCAAGGTTTACAATAAATTTTAACTAGGAAAATAGAAATCGCACGCACAGAACTTTCTTCTTCTTTAGACATCTTAAATTGACGACGAAAAATGAACATTTTTAAGCAGTAATGCCGAGTAATGCCTTTGCCATCCACCTAGCGTGATGAATGCCTCCTGGAGTTCTAAAACCCACGACATTGCCATCTAGTGATCCAACAAATACGAGAACCAACTGCAACAGCTCCTTGTAGTCATCTCGGGGGTTGCTCTCATTTAATTTGGTCTCGAATTCAGCAGTAACATTTGCAATTTCTTCTGGAGTTAGCTGCTTTTGTGTTAGATTGTCACTGATACCTGTGTCGAATTTTCCTTTGTCTATCTTGGGCCACGCAGTGGTGAATCTCTTGAAAATTTCTGGATGAGGTCCAGTTGTTGATCCCATTTTTGTGTCGAATACGCCTCTTAACATCATTTTCAAGATATGGTGACGGCAAGCTAGGTGTAACAATTCTCTTCCTAACATTTGCTCCAATAGGACGCATGCTCCTTTGAGTCTTCCCGTGTTGGATGCTGCAGTGTCGAAGCACATCGCCTTGACGATGTTGGGAAGACCCCAATCCTGTAGGCATTCATATACGGCTACTGCTTGCTCCTCTCCAGAGCTGTTTGCTGTTACAGGAACTCCCAGCAGCTCTTCCTTTTCGCCATATGAAATAGCAATAGCTATTCGCTCACTAATTATATTTATACCTTAAGCTCAAAAATGTTCCAAAAAAATTTATCACTAAATAACAAAATATACGAAGTATGCTCCTAGTGGTACCAGGTCACGTTTTTGGGGCTAAAGGCTGTTGTAACTCGGTTTGACTTAAAATAATAACAATTATGTATAAAATATAAATTTTGAAGAACAACATAAGCTTTTTTTTGAGATATTAAGCGTATTTTTATTATTTACCGTTCTGGAGTTACGGCTCCATATGTCAGGTTTTTGGCCAAAAATTTGGGTTTTTCCAAACTTTGAACGACGAGCGGCACGAGTTAACGTCGTTTAATCGAGCTCAAATTTCAGCTATTTCAATATCTGGAAAGGGGAAACGTTTTGTGGGGTCCAGACGAACAAGATTCCGACTTTTTTTTCCCCCATATGAGATCCGGTCACTCTAGTGTACATTGTAGTCGAATACTGAATTCCGACGCTGTTTGACTTATAACACCAAAGCTATTTGATTGCACGAATTTGGGTTGTATGGACGGTGGCACTCCTCTTGCCAAACGCCTATAAAATGTAATCAATGACACTGCATGCATAAATTTAGATTGAATACCTATTTCTTTAACTTCAAAGCTATTCGATGTAGCAAATTTAGGTTGTATGGGAGGTGCTACTCACCTTGTTCAATTCCCATAAAGTAACATCACTGAAACGGCACGCATAAATTGTTGTCGAATACCGAATTTCGAGGCTGTGCGAACCATAACTGTAAAGCTATTCCATTTCACAAATTTTTTTACATATTTGTGGGCGTCAAAAGGGGGAGTGGTAATTATTTTTCTTAAACCTTATCGTACTCGAAGCAAATCCACTGCCAAAATGTGAGCTTAATCGGACCAGTAGTTTCGAAGTCTTTTGATATTTTCTTAAAAGTAGGCGTACATATAGTGTAACCAAGCCCATTTTTACAGCCCTATTCTGGAAACTTGATAATAGTCAACCATTATTTTTATTATTTGTTTGTGTTTGTTGTAATTTTTTATTTCAAAACAAAATTTGAAGCTCAAAAAACAACATTTTTTAATGAAATTGTCAATATCTGAAAAGCAGTTGACAATTTTTATCAACATTTATTATTTTCGAGCTTCAAATTTTGTTTTGAAATAAAAAAATTACAACAAACACAAACAAATAATAAAAATACTGGTTGACTATTATCAAGTTTCCAGAATAGGGCTGTTAGTATAGTTTCCGACATTTATCATACGAACTTAATTACCAAATTTTAGTTTAATACGACCAAACCCTTCTTAAATATATCATTTTTATTGAATTGTGGGTGTTAAGAGAGGTGTGGCAACATTTTCTTTTTTTTAACCTTCGCGTGCCAATTACGATTAAGCCCGTAGAAAGAATTATCCAATTAGGTCCAGCCGTTTTAAAGTTTTTAGCATCCGAACAAATCACGATTAAGTTTTATACATATAAGATTTTTGTATCCGACAAAAAAGAGAAATGTAAAGAAAAATCTCTCTTCTCCTTTTTATATGTACTAGCTGATATACCCGGTGTTACTCGAGAGTCATTTATATAAAAATTTTAATATACACTTTTCGATTGAATGTTTTTGTAAATTTTGGAATTTTGTAAGAACGTGTTAAATTTAAGTTTGAGACTACTATAAAAATATTAGTTAAAAAATTTACCAAGCTTTTTTAACGAAGAAATAATTTTATCACTGTTTTTTCACAATCAAAAACTGTTTTGTAGTTCTAAACTGAATTTACTGGCTACTGGTAAGCATGTTACTTGCACTTTGCTAATGAAAATCAAATTTATAAAAATCTTCCTAAAATTTTTTAGTAGTTTTTCCAGTTGGAAAATAACAATAAAATTGTCTCTAAATAAAAAATTAATATAAATTGAGTCTGATAGTTGATGCAATTTCTTAAATCTTCTGAATTACTCTTTTATACGAAAAATTGTAAAGTCGTTTTTTAATGTAAATTAGCAAAAAGGTGTAAGTTAAGAAAGCAGTCGCTTTTTAATTTTTATTATAGTATATACAGCAACCTGTAGCAATATTATCGACGTTAACAGATTGACATAAATCCAGCTGAAAAATCTGCAGGAACAGTGCAAGAAGTGCCATTATGTTATTTGCTGCAAGTTTACGCTGTGTGCGAAAAGAACTAAATTGGATAACAGTTACCGACTTTTATAATATATTGGAATCGTGTCGGTAATGCAGTACTTAGTTCTAATTTATAATATTTTCCAGCATACTTTTCAGCATACTTTCGGTTAGTACGCAATTGAACCGAAAAATTTGTTCAATGCAGCCAAGCTTACAACCATGTCGGTAAATTTAATTGGCGTGGAAATTCGACTTTCAACAATAAAGTTCAAATAACACATTAAACATGAAAAAATTAACTTTTACAGTATTCCTATTTACAGTCATCTTTTCGATGATACAGTGATATATAAAGAACATTTAAAGTACCATTGATAAAGAACTGTGTGACAACGTGTGGGTGAAACAATAGTGAGAAAAATGACAAATCACAATAAAACAGATTTAACAGGAGGGGGGCGGGGGGTGGGGAGGCAAACAGTAAGTTTTTATATACACCAAAATGTTTATAATTACTCTAGACACACAACTTCATTCTCTATATAGAGAATTTTAAAACAAAACTCATAAAACATATATACACTGACTTAACGGTACAGTTCAACCTATTTTTGTGAAGTGATTTTATTGAACTTTTGAACAAAAAAAATTTGAATGAAATATATTAATGGACAGCGGAGATATTTGCATCGAAAGACCAAACTTTGATTTTCATGTCGTTTTTTTCTCATTCTTAGGCAACGATGTTTTATGAAAAAGTCGTTATACTGAAAATTTCTCCAATTTTGAAGATATGTGAATGTTTTTGATGTCAAAATAACAAAATTTTTTTAAAATTAAATACAAAAAAATCTCCGACAGTAAAAAGTTTTATAATAACAAAATTACCGTTAGTTGAAAAATTTCAGAGGGGGCGTGGCAAAAACTAAGTATGTAACATTTTAAGTTGGGATGTACTTAATACGTATACCTAGTTTGAGCAAAATCCGTTGAGCCGTTTAGATTTGTATAAAGGTCAAACAAACAAACAAACAAACAGAAAATGAGTTTTATTACTATAGATAGTCAATTGTATGAAAAAATAGATTTTTAGCCATAACTTTTGATTGGAAAGAGATATTGGGGTAATTTTTTCATATAAATTATTTTTGAGACTTGACTTTTTTGTAAAAAATATAAAAACAACATTTTGGAAAAAATAAATTTCGCGAAAAAAATCAAAGGGGGTACCCTTGTTGTTTTGATGACAAAAACAGTAAAATAATTTTTGCGCTTAGCTGGAAGAATTTTTGCAAATAAATGCTATGTCATATGAAAGGTAGCCAGATGTGCAATTTTTAATTGATTTCGTTTTTACAACAACAACAATTTTTGAGTCATTTTTTGAGTAAAAAGTCAATATTTTGGACCTTTTTTGACATAATCATAAAACATATATACACTGACTTAACGGTACAGTTCAACCTATTTTTGTGAAGTGATTTTATTGAACTTTTGAACAAAAAAAATTTGAATGA
The DNA here is from genome assembly GCA_963920525.1 of Dichetophora obliterata. Lineage (NCBI taxonomy): Eukaryota > Metazoa > Arthropoda > Insecta > Diptera > Sciomyzidae > Dichetophora > Dichetophora obliterata. The sequence continues at coordinate 40,870,107 of OY986438.1, read as the reverse complement.
AATATATTAATGGACAGCGGAGATATTTGCATCGAAAGACCAAACTTTGATTTTCATGTCGTTTTTTTCTCATTCTTAGGCAACGATGTTTTATGAAAAAGTCGTTATACTGAAAATTTCTCCAATTTTGAAGATATGTGAATGTTTTTGATGTCAAAATAACAAAATTTTTTTAAAATTAAATACAAAAAAATCTCCGACAATAAAAAGTTTTATAATAACAAAATTACCGTTAGTTGAAAAATTTCAGAGGGGGCGTGGCAAAAACTAAGTATGTAACATTTTAAGTTGGGATGTACTTAATACGTATACCTAGTTTGAGCAAAATCCGTTGAGCCGTTTAGATTTGTATAAAGGTCAAACAAACAAACAAACAAACAGAAAATGAGTTTTATTACTATAGATAGTCAATTGTATGAAAAAATAGATTTTTAGCCATAACTTTTGATTGGAAAGAGATATTGGGGTAATTTTTTCATATAAATTATTTTTGAGACTTGACTTTTTTGTAAAAAATATAAAAACAACATTTTGGAAAAAATAAATTTCGCGAAAAAAATCAAAGGGGGTACCCTTGTTGTTTTGATGACAAAAACAGTAAAATAATTTTTACGCTTAGCTGGAAGAATTTTTGCAAATAAATGCTATGTCATATGAAAGGTAGCCAGATGTGCAATTTTTAATTGATTTCGTTTTTACAACAACAACAATTTTTGAGTCATTTTTTGAGTAAAAAGTCAATATTTTGGACCTTTTTTGACATAATCATAAAACATATATACACTGACTTAACGGTACAGTTCAACCTATTTTTGTGAAGTGATTTTATTGAACTTTTGAACAAAAAAAATTTGAATGAAATATATTAATGGACAGCGGAGATATTTGCATCGAAAGACCAAACTTTGATTTTCATGTCGTTTTTTTCTCATTCTTAGGCAACGATGTTTTATGAAAAAGTCGTTATACTGAAAATTTCTCCAATTTTGAAGATATGTGAATGTTTTTGATGTCAAAATAACAAAATTTTTTTAAAATTAAATACAAAAAAATCTCCGACAGTAAAAAGTTTTATAATAACAAAATTACCGTTAGTTGAAAAATTTCAGAGGGGGCGTGGCAAAAACTAAGTATTTAACATTTTAATTTGGGATGTACTTAATACGTATACCTAGTTTGAGCAAAATCCGTTGAGCCGTTTAGATTTGTATAAAGGTCAAACAAACAAACAAACAAACAGAAAATGAGTTTTATTACTATAGATAGTCAATTGTATGAAAAAATAGATTTTTAGCCATAACTTTTGATTGGAAAGAGATATTGGGGTAATTTTTTCATATAAATTATTTTTGAGACTTGACTTTTTTGTAAAAAATATAAAAACAACATTTTGGAAAAAATAAATTTCGCGAAAAAAATCAAAGGGGGTACCCTTGTTGTTTTGATGACAAAAACAGTAAAATAATTTTTGCGCTTAGCTGGAAGAATTTTTGCAAATAAATGCTATGTCATATGAAAGGTAGCCAGATGTGCAATTTTTAATTGATTTCGTTTTTACAACAACAACAATTTTTGAGTCATTTTTTGAGTAAAAAGTCAATATTTTGGACCTTTTTTGACATAATCATAAAACATATATACACTGACTTAACGGTACAGTTCAACCTATTTTTGTGAAGTGATTTTATTGAACTTTTGAACAAAAAAAATTTGAATGAAATATATTAATGGACAGCGGAGATATTTGCATCGAAAGACCAAACTTTGATTTTCATGTCGTTTTTTTCTCATTCTTAGGCAACGATGTTTTATGAAAAAGTCGTTATACTGAAAATTTCTCCAATTTTGAAGATATGTGAATGTTTTTGATGTCAAAATAACAAAATTTTTTTAAAATTAAATACAAAAAAATCTCCGACAGTAAAAAGTTTTATAATAACAAAATTACCGTTAGTTGAAAAATTTCAGAGGGGGCGTGGCAAAAACTAAGTATGTAACATTTTAATTTGGGATGTACTTAATACGTATACCTAGTTTGAGCAAAATCCGTTGAGCCGTTTAGATTTGTATAAAGGTCAAACAAACAAACAAACAAACAGAAAATGAGTTTTATTACTATAGATAGTCAATTGTATGAAAAAATAGATTTTTAGCCATAACTTTTGATTGGAAAGAGATATTGGGGTAATTTTTTCATATAAATTATTTTTGAGACTTGACTTTTTTGTAAAAAATATAAAAACAACATTTTGGAAAAAATAAATTTCGCGAAAAAAATCAAAGGGGGTACCCTTGTTGTTTTGATGACAAAAACAGTAAAATAATTTTTGCGCTTAGCTGGAAGAATTTTTGCAAATAAATGCTATGTCATATGAAAGGTAGCCAGATGTGCAATTTTTAATTGATTTCGTTTTTACAACAACAACAATTTTTGAGTCATTTTTTGAGTAAAAAGTCAATATTTTGGACCTTTTTTGACATAATCATAAAACATATATACACTGACTTAACGGTACAGTTCAACCTATTTTTGTGAAGTGATTTTATTGAACTTTTGAACAAAAAAAATTTGAATGAAATATATTAATGGACAGCGGAGATATTTGCATCGAAAGACCAAACTTTGATTTTCATGTCGTTTTTTTCTCATTCTTAGGCAACGATGTTTTATGAAAAAGTCGTTATACTGAAAATTTCTCCAATTTTGAAGATATGTGAATGTTTTTGATGTCAAAATAACAAAATTTTTTTAAAATTAAATACAAAAAAATCTCCGACACTAAAAAGTTTTATAATAACAAAATTACCGTTAGTTGAAAAATTTCAGAGGGGGCGTGGCAAAAACTAAGTATGTAACATTTTAAGTTGGGATGTACTTAATACTTATACCTAGTTTGAGCAAAATCCGTTGAGCCGTTTAGATTTGTATAAAGGTCAAACAAACAAACAAACAAACAGAAAATGAGTTTTATTACTATAGATGTTATATTCACTAAGTACATTAAGAATTTTTATACCCGATATTTTTCAATCAACAATCTTTTATCTCGTAGACAGAATTGCTATTATTATAACATGTATTAAAAGTGTTTTTATATATAAACTTTAACAAAAAAATTACACCGAAATATACGCAGAACTACTATTTTTAAGGAAATTATGAAAGCACATACGAAAGATACGTTGAAGAATTTTTGAAAATGATTTTTTTATTTCTTTGCAAATTTTTGTGGTTTCCATTAATGATTTCTTCTTATTTTTTCAACGAATAAACACAGAACAGTCGCGTTAAAAAATTTTTGTCAAGAAATAAGAGATAGAAGTGTGAAGGCGTCAGATTTCCCGTGCAATGTTTTTTGAAGCGAACACTTCTTTAGGCGCGTTGAACGATTTTGGTAGAGGGTAAATCTTTGGTTTGCGTCATTGTCTTTTTCCGAGTAACTCTCGTCATCAATACAGACAGCAAAGATAACAAGATAGGAAACTTAGAAAATATAAGCAAGCAACCATCAATAAGTACTTCTGCTGACGTATCGTTCTTTCTCCTCCCTTTACTCCGCTGCGAAACATTAGCTGCATTCCCGAGGCACTAGATCAAATCAAATCTCAGTAAAACAACGTTAGTTCAACTTTATATCAATTTGTCATCGGAGTCTTGAAACAGCTGTTTTAAGAACAATAACAAAAGAAAACAACAATACCAAAACGCCCATTGAGCGGTGAAACGTCAAAATAGGAAAATGAATAGTTATTTAGATTTGCCAACTACGTTCATTTTGATAAAAAATGCATGAAACTTTTCAGCATTTTAAGATCAGAAACAGAGCTAGAAATCGAGCTGGTTTTAATTTTTGTTTTTGTTTTGTGAATAACGGGTCGTCCATAAACTACGTTACTGATTTTCCGGTTTTTTACCCCCCCTCCCCCTGCGTTACTTTTCGTAGTGCTTTTCAAAACACCTCCCCCCCCCCTAAAGTAACGTGACATATGAAATTAATTCATTCGAATCATTATATATTTTGACTAGCTCTGACAATTTTCACTAGTATTAGTGACTAGTATGACTAGATACATTAAAGGAATAATTGGGAAAAAATCAATAATTAATATCATCTGTAAAAGCTATTCCATCTGCGATCCAAGATTCGATGCTCTCAATCACTGGGATAGAAGAAGCTGGTAGTTTGTTGAGGATTCTTCAAAATAGAATTTTTCATCGGATTCTATGTCGACCCATTCAGGTGAATCCTTATTTCTAACGCAAAGAAATTCACCTGGTCTTTGACAGAGTACCCTTAAAGGCTGCACCCGAGCTGCACCAAGTTCTGTGTTTTTGTGTAAATGCTTTCTGAAAATTGATTTATTTAAATAGTATTTTTTATTCCGATTTATTGTAAACGATATAATACAAACTTATGGCAATTCATAGAAGTTTTAAAAACGAAATACAAGCCACAGGTAGGACATGACCTTGAACCGATTTCTTCTTTCTGAGAAGGACAGTACATGTCATACGGTATCTCCTTTGATCAAGAATATTCAGGCCTTAACGTCAAAGCCTGTCGCAAAAGCAAAGACCCAAATTTTTCAGACGTGTGCTGAGATGGTGAAGGAATACCAAAAGGTTCCTGTGTCGAGGGAAAAGGTGGTGGAAGAAATCGTTGAAACAAAAGTTAACCATCTATTTAGACGATCAAACATAAACATGTAAGGTTAAAATTTTTTTAAAATGATTGTGTTATTAGTTAGAGGATTTTCGTCGATTTTTTTAATTTTTGGTAAAGTTACAATATCTAAAAACCTCCCCCCTTACCGTTACTTATCGTAGTGCATTTCAAAACCCCTCCCCACCCCCCCTAAATTGGTAACGTAGTTTATGGACGACCCCTAAAATAGAGCCGCGCTCTAGATCAACGATATATATAGAGCTAGCTGTAGGCTAAAATAAAATAAATTACAAATTTTTGATATTTGCTTTTTGTTTGACTGGCCGTGAAGTCTCTTTTAATTCCTCCACTTGAGATCTTGCTACCAGGCAAACAAAAAACATAGCAAGCAAAGTGCTGTTCATTTTCCTTCGCCAATTCGGTTCATCCCCTCTAACGTTGCGCAACCGATGTGATACTGCTCTTCTCTGTTCATCGATGTAATAGATTTGCTTGGTAATTGTTGTTGTAAATGTATTTTAGTTCAGCTACAGATCTACATACATATTGACAGAAAAACAGTAAATATCCTTCATGATTTCTTTATGAAGGAACGATTTGTCAGCAGATAAACTTATTAATGGTTGCTTGCTGCCATAGTAGAATTAGACAAGGTAGTGTTAGGGCTGAATGTGTTCTCTTTCTAAGTGACCATAACTGTCAAACTCATCCATTTTGATATATTTGCCAATTCTTGCTTTCATATTGCATTCTCTTTGGTTGCAGATTTTGTGTGAAATGTCAACTTCGTTTTGACAGTTCCGCCCTAACACTACCTTGTTTAATTTTGCCATGCTTGCTGCATTTGCTGAGCGCCTGTTAGCCAATATACAAGAGCGTGTATTTGAGTTTCATGACCAACATAAAACATTTGTAGTTTTATAAATGTCGCCAGCATATTCTCTTATTGGGACTTGAGACATGGTATAATAAGTAACAGGTAGGAGTGACATTTCGTGTTTCAACCATCGAATGTCAAGCAAAAGAAAACAAAATAGAGAACGTGTGTCTCACACATTGGCCGCATTTAGAGGAGTCACCTGTTGTGAATGGATCATTTGATTGCAAAGGTTTCTCACTCAAATTTAAAAAAACAGTTGTCAACTATTGACTCCGCTGAAAGCTGCCAATGTGTGTGACACACGCACTTTCTATTGTTTTCTTTTGTTTGAAATTGCAGCTCGTGAGCAAATAAGTATTTTTCAAGGCTACCTAATAATAATTTTATCATGATTGAGACTGCATCGTCCAAAATTTTTTGTTTCTTATTTCAGCTACCATAAACCTAAAGTATCTTTTTTAAAAATATAATGCAATGATTAATGACGCAAACAGTGAAAATAATGTAAATGAAATTCAATGAAATGTATGTAAATACAAATTTTATGTATGTGTGTATTATTATGTATTTTAAGTGCATATTAATTATTTCAATAAGTTTGATTTATATTTTTGTTTATTTAATCATAATTTAAAATATAATAAAGTGATAAAAGATGAAAAGAATGTGCATTAACGATGAACCGGGTGTACGGATAAACCGAATCGGGGGCAGAAAATAAACTGCACTTTGCTTGCTATGTTTTCTTTTTTCCTTGTAGCAAGATCTCAAATGCAGGCATTAAAAGAGTCTTCAAGAACCATCAAACAAAATATCATATATATAAAAAAAAGTAAATGTATTTTATTTTAGCTACAGCTCTACATATACATTGAAAGAAAAAATTACATATCTTTTTTTGAGGATTATTTTCCATTCAATAGTGCTCCCTGTATTCTATTTTTATGTCGACAAAATTCAATTTTTTTTTTTTAAGATCAAAGAACCAAGGCATGCGCCTTATACAAACAAGGTTTGGTCGTTGACCTGAAAGGCAAGGGATAGATTTATTTAGAGGAATTTTTGGGAACCATACGTGAATTATTGATTAGGCGAAACAACCGTGAAAGACAATTTTGAATTGCTTTTAACCGAGGCTAGTGTTATGCCTTAACCTCGGCAAGCATTTCCAGCCCTTAGTTGTTCCTGTCCTTTAATTCCACATTTTCCGCATTTAAATGTAATAATATAGTTTGGTGTAATTATAAAATAAAAATGCTATCTGAATAAAAAATATTTTGAAAGAAATAATTAAAGGTTGAGGGGTGAAAATATAAAATTTTTTTCCGATTAGCATGAAAATTCTTATATAGCAGTAAGGCGGTCCGTGGCAGGACAAAGTCTTCCAGGGAATACTAATATTTTACATATATGTTTTCGCTTCGGTCGGCAGTCCCCTCACTGCTATACTTTTTTTTTATTCTGGCTCATCCAGCAGATTTCTTTAAGAAATCACTGAGACAAATTCATCAATGAATCCGAAGACTACTGGGAAGGGTCTATTTTAGACACAAACATGCATACACAATCTCATGCTCTCACAGAAAACTCGCGCAGGACAACGCAATAGCGGCAGAATAACTGTAATGGCGAGACTGCGTCCACTGCTGCGTCAATTAATTAAGCTTCAAATAAAAACTGAACCAACACACATTTGACTGCAGTGAATATAAAAACCAGGCACATACATACCTACAAAAACTCATTCAAGCCTTCATACATATACGTATGTGCATATGTACATTCAGCGTGGCGCGTTTTCCCAAAGGACTTAATACAATGGCGCTCATTTACAGTTTCAGTTACTAATGAATTTATTTGCGTTATTAAAACAACAATAAAAACAACAACAACAACTTAAACAACAACATTGAAATAACAACACCAATAACAGGAGCTACAAAAACAACACCAACCATTGCTAAAACAACAATTACAAAAGACAAACAATAACTTAAAATGCAATGAAGAAACTTTACAGTAACGTATTTTACAGCAATGCAGCAGTAGAGGGAATTGATTTAGTAGAGTGAGATGGGCATAGAAAAAGAGTTAAATGAAGAGAGAGAGAGAGAGGGAGAGAGAAAAAAATACAAAAAAAACGTAAGGCTTTATAGGCTGGTTGGAACAAGAAGTGGATTTTATAACTATGAAATAATATGGCAGTAAAAATTAACAATAATAATAATAATAACAACAACAACAACAGCAGCTACAAAACGAAAACACAAACAACAAAACAAACAAAAGTTATTAACAAAGATCAACAGCAGCAAACAACTTCACATCCTTGCAGCAGTCACACACCCATAGGTTTATGCTCTGCTGCGAAGCCATGCCTCAGACAGGAACTTCAATATTAAACTAATAAATAAAATAACCAGCTTGGCAGAAAAGTTGAAATAATTAACAGCAGTTTCAGTGGTGAGCCAGCAGTTGTTAAAAGTAACGAATAACGATTAGATTACAAAATGGTTGATTTAAATCTACGATAGTTACTCTCTAATAACGTTTTGTTAAAATTTATAACAACAGTTGTAAGCAACAGGTAAGCTACTTACTCTGTTGTAAATTTACACACTCTTATATATTTTTAGTGAGTTTATAAAGAAAATTATAAAACATAATTTAAAAACTCCCTCAAAATATTCAATGAAAAATACTTCTGATGATGCGTGAATATTTAATCCTGACTTCCCGAAATATTATAATCCTGACTTTTTTTTCTCCCTAGAACAATCCTAATACATATCTTTTCAAAAAAGATTATAAGTGAAATTTTTCAAGAAAATTTTTTAATAATATTTGAAACATTTTTACTATATATGTAAAAAAAAGGTCCATATAAAAGTGAATTAAAGGCTTTAAATATTCTATAAAAATATTTCTAATAATTATAGAAAAACAACAACTATGTTTTATGTATTGCACATCAATATATTAATACGCAAAGAAATATATTCACATGCAATTTATATTGATGGTAAGGTACTTTTCTGTAAATTTGCAGAATATAATATACTAGAAAAATAAAGTTATATATGTAAGCTGAAAATTGTCGAAATCAGTGGTTCCCTAGGGGTACCTTCCCTGGACTTATATTCATTTTTCACCTAATTTTGTAGCCTTTTTTTAGACGGCCAAAATATGTAAATATGGGGTAAAATTTAGGGCTAGACAAATATAAAAATAAATGTATATTGAAAATGGTTTGAATCGGTTAGACCCTTGGGGTAGCTCTCTTGAACATAAAATAGTTTTTTTACATGGTTTTATATGGGAGATACAAACAAAAAATTATAGCCTACTTTCAATATAGCCAATATTTGCATCTACGGTAAAAATCGAGCTTCCAGTTTTTGACTTGCAGTTTTTCCCAGACTTTTGTCACGTTTTTTTTTATATTTTGACCTATAACAGCCAAACCATTGAGATTTTTGTCTTAGTATTGGATCGAAAATCTCAATGGTTTGGCTGCTATAGGCCAAAGTATCAAAAAAAAAAACGTGACAAAAGTCTGAGAAAAAACTGCAAGTCAAAATCTGGAAGCTCGATTTTCACCGTAGACGTATAGTCTAGTGGACTTTTTTGCAAAGTACAATCCCAAGAATCAGAAACGCGAAGCGCCCATTAACACTTTTTTCCTTCCATACTAATCGCCCCACTCTAATGTACACTGCTGGGTATATAATACTAGCGATGTAATAGTATATATAACTGTTTCGTTTCTTCCAACAACATTTTGAATTCAATTTAATCTATTGGACAGCAACTTGCCATTACTCTTAATATAATAGAGAATTTTACTATTAATTCTTTATTTGTACCAGTAATTTCAGAACTTAGATCAGTGTTAGCGAAAAATAGCCTTACTGTATTGCCGTCCCATAGCCATGCTCTGGTTTATCAACCAAGAGACCCATTTTGCTCTTAAAATCTATTTGAATTTTTCTCTTATTATTTTCTACTAATTCTTTATGTTCTAAACCACATATTTGCCAAGTTTTTATTGGTAGTCGGTAGCTAATGTGCGGTAGGCATTCAAAAAATCGAATCCAGCAGTGGAGGGTTGAAAAACCAAATCAATAATTTTCAGCAGCAGGAATTGGCTACATTTTTCTTCTTCATTTCTTTTGGAGTAGCTCCGCAAATATAACACTTTGATGAAACATTTGTTTTTGAAAAAATATTGAAAACGCTCCCATCTACGATGTAAATGATTTACCCAAAGTTCTCCAATAATGTAACGTCCATATGTACGCTGATGATGTACAACTGTTTCTTAGTTGCTCCCGCAATAATATTTATAATTGTGTATCTGCCATCAATAATAAACTTGGGCGCGTAACAACATGGGCAAATGAAAATGGCTTGTGTCTCAATCCAAGGAAGTCAAAGTGTTAAATTATTTTCAAAAAAATAATCGATGTTTTAGAATTTCTAAAAATTATGCTCAACAATTCGGCAATTGATTTTGTTGACTCAGCAATCTTCAACAGAACCTTGACTTGGAACTCACATATTGGCAATACAATTGGCAGGGTTTATGGTATGCTTAGGGTATTAAGGATTTCACAATCATTCACACCACTTTATATTAGACTTCTAATCGCAAAAGTTTACATTCTCCCTACCATTCAATATGGTTGTGAAATTTTCGCTCATTGTGATTGCACAAGTAAGCAAAAACTAAAAGTAGCACTTAACAAGATAGCTAGATATGTTTATGGTTTAAAACGTTCTGATCATGTATCTCACTATGCAACACAAATATGCAATATAACCCTGGAAATTATTCTAAAATTGCGAACTTTACTATTGCTCTATAAATTGTTATACATAAAGGAACCTTCTTACTTGAATAACTGTTTTACTGTCTCGAGATCTAATAGGTCCAATTCATTAATACAATTTCGTCATTTCTGTCTAACATCTGAGAAGCAATTCTATATTTATGCAATTCGTCTTTGGAACTCGTTGCCTCCTTTTTTACGATCTATTCAAAACGCTGTGTGGTTCTACGCAGTTCTATGTTGCAATAATTTTCAATTTTTAACTATCATTTTTTTTTTGTGTTTTTTTGAAATCTTTTCTAAAAATATATATAATTTTTTTCATTAGTTTTCAAATTAAATTATCTCATTGTTATAAGTTGTACTACAATTACTTGAAATGATCAGAATATCGGGACAATGCTTCCAACATTTAGTTAGTAATATTAGTTTAAGATATATTTATTTTCATTCTTCTTTTTTTCCATTTATTTCTTATGAAAAATGAATTGAGATTGAATAATTTTCAAGTTTTTTACATAAGTCACAAAATGCTTAATTTATACGATGCCAGTGCTTTAATAGTAAGGTTCTTATCTTGTTGCACTGTTATATCAAATAAATAAATAAATACAAATACAAATACAAATACAAATACAAATACAAATACAAATACAAATACAAATACAAATACAAATACAAATACAAATACAAATACAAATACAAATACAAATACAAATACAAATACAAATACAAATACAAATACAAATACAAATACAAATACAAATACAAATACAAATACAAATACAAATACAAATACAAATACAAATACAAATACAAATACAAATACAAATACAAATACAAATACAAATACAAATACAAATACAAATACAAATACAAATACAAATACAAATACAAATACAAATACAAATACAAATACAAATACAAATACAAATACAAATACAAATACAAATACAAATACAAATACAAATACAAATACAAATACAAATACAAATACAAATACAAATACAAATACAAATACAAATACAAATACAAATACAAATACAAATACAAATACAAATACAAATACAAATACAAATACAAATACAAATACAAATACAAATACAAATACAAATACAAATACAAATACAAATACAAATACAAATACAAATACAAATACAAATACAAATACAAATACAAATACAAATACAAATACAAATACAAATACAAATACAAATACAAATACAAATACAAATACAAATACAAATACAAATACAAATACAAATACAAATACAAATACAAATACAAATACAAATACAAATACAAATACAAATACAAATACAAAAACAAATACAAATACACATACAAATACAAATACAAATACAAATACAAATACAAATACAAATACAAATACAAATACAAATACAAATACACATACACATACACATACAAATACAAATACAAATACAAATACAAATACAAATACAAATACAAATACAAATACAAATACAAATACAAATACAAATACAAATACAAATACAAATACAAATACAAATACAAATACAAATACAAATACAAATACAAATACAAATACAAATACAAATACAAATACAAATACAAATACAAATACAAATACAAATACAAATACAAATACAAATACAAATACAAATACAAATACAAATACAAATACAAATACAAATACAAATACAAATACAAATACAAATACAAATACAAATACAAATACAAATACAAATACAAATACAAATACAAATACAAATACAAATACAAATACAAATACAAATACAAATACAAATACAAATACAAATACAAATACAAATACAAATACAAATACAAATACAAATACAAATACAAATACAAATACAAATACAAATACAAATACAAATACAAATACAAATACAAATACAAATACAAATACAAATACAAATACAAATACAAATACAAATACAAATACAAATACAAATACAAATACAAATACAAATACAAATACAAATACAAATACAAATACAATACAAATACAAATACAAATACAAATACAAATACAAATACAAATACAAATACAAATACAAATACAAATACAAATACAAATACAAATACAAATACAAATACAAATACAAATACAAATACAAATACAAATACAAATACAAATACAAATACAAATACAAATACAAATACAAATACAAATACAAATACAAATACAAATACAAATACAAATACAAATACAAATACAAATACAAATACAAATACAATACAAATACAAATACAAATACAAATACAAATACAAATACAAATACAAATACAAATACAAATACAAATACAAATACAAATACAAATACAAATACAAATACAAATACAAATACAAATACAAATACAAATACAAATACAAATACAAATACAAATACAAATACAAATACAAATACAAATACAAATACAAATACAAATACAAATACAAATACAAATACAAATACAAATACAAATACAAATACAAATACAAATACAAATACAAATACAAATACAAATACAAATACAAATACAAATACAAATACAAATACAAATACAAATACAAATACAAATACAAATACAAATACAAATACAAATACAAAAACAAATACAAATACAAATACACATACAAATACAAATACAAATACAAATACAAATACAAATACAAATACAAATACAAATACACATACACATACACATACAAATACAAATACAAATACAAATACAAATACAAATACAAATACAAATACAAATACAAATACAAATACAAATACAAATACAAATACAAATACAAATACAAATACAAATACAAATACAAATACAAATACAAATACAAATACAAATACAAATACAAATACAAATACAAATACAAATACAAATACAAATACAAATACAAATACAAATACAAATACAAATACAAATACAAATACAAATACAAATACAAATACAAATACAAATACAAATACAAATACAAATACAAATACAAATACAAATACAAATACAAATACAAATACAAATACAAATACAAATACAAATACAAATACAAATACAAATACAAATACAAATACAAATACAAATACAAATACAAATACAAATACAAATACAAATACAAATACAAATACAAATACAAATACAAATACAAATACAAATACAAATACAAATACAAATACAAATACAAATACAAATACAAATACAAATACAAATACAAATACAAATACAAATACAAATACAAATACAAATACAAATACAAATACAAATACAAATACAAATACAAATACAAATACAAATACAAATACAAATACAAATACAAATACAAATACAAATACAAATACAAATACAAATACAAATACAAATACAAATACAAATACAAATACAAATACAAATACAAATACAAATACAAATACAAATACAAATACAAATACAAATACAAATACAAATACAAATACAAATACAAATACAAATACAAATACAAATACAAATACAAATACAAATACAAATACAAATACAAATACAAATACAAATACAAATACAAATACAAATACAAATACAAATACAAATACAAATACAAATACAAATACAAATACAAATACAAATACAAATACAAATACAAATACAAATACAAATACAAATACAAATACAAATACAAATACAAATACAAATACAAATACAAATACAAATACAAATACAAATACAAATACAAATACAAATACAAATACAAATACAAATACAAATACAAATACAAATACAAATACAAATACAAATACAAATACAAATACAAATACAAATACAAATACAAATACAAATACAAATACAAATACAAATACAAATACAAATACAAATACAAATACAAATACAAATACAAATACAAATACAAATACAAATACAAATACAAATACAAATACAAATACAAATACAAATACAAATACAAATACAAATACAAATACAAATACAAATACAAATACAAATACAAATACAAATACAAATACAAATACAAATACAAATACAAATACAAATACAAATACAAATACAAATACAAATACAAATACAAATACAAATACAAATACAAATACAAATACAAATACAAATACAAATACAAATACAAATACAAATACAAATACAAATACAAATACAAATACAAATACAAATACAAATACAAATACAAATACAAATACAAATACAAATACAAATACAAATACAAATACAAATACAAATACAAATACAAATACAAATACAAATACAAATACAAATACAAATACAAATACAAATACAAATACAAATACAAATACAAATAGAAATACAAATACAAATACTAATACAAATACAAATACAAATACAAATACAAATACAAATACAAATACAAATACAAATACAAATACAAATACAAATACAAATACAAATACAAATACAAATACAAATACAAATACAAATACAAATACAAATACAAATACAAATACAAATACAAATACAAATACAAATACAAATACAAATACAAATACAAATACAAATACAAATACAAATACAAATACAAATACAAATACAAATACAAATACAAATACAAATACAAATACAAATACAAATACAAATACAAATTCAAATACAAATACAAATACAAATACCGTTATCAACAACATTTCAAATTGAACATGAAACTCACGGCCGCTTTCAAAAATAATATTAAATAGTAAACCCGTGTGGCGTTAAAAAGCCAAAATCAAACATACATAGATTTTATTTTAAGCTATTGAATAGATTTTCAACTGATCTAAATTTAAATGAAATTAATTTTGGCCTTTTTGCAATATTCGCAGTATTTCTTATTAAATTTTTGTGTAAATTTTTAAAAATTAAAAAATTTTCAGACCAGTAGTTTAGAAATCTTTTTTCAAGTTTAGGAAATCATTCCAGCATCATTTTGAATCAAAGTCTTTGATATTGAATATATCAATTCATAGTTTTTGCTGTGAAATTATAAAAGATTATTTGTCAGTATAAGAGTTTTATAGCTATTACCCGATAGGTGGCGCTAAATACCTCACATATTTTTAGGCATATGCTGAAATTAAGAAGAGAAAAAGCAATATAACAACAATTATATGCAAACTTTAACTTGCTATAACTTAAAAAATATAAATTTTTAAGAAATAAAAAGTCCAGTTTGCACGTTTACAGGTCTTCAGCAACCAAACCATACTAAATTTGTTAAGATTGGACTTGTATTTAAAAAGCCTTATGCCGGACAAAATTTGCATTTGCATATCAAAATGCCAATTTTTAAACATATTTCTTTAACACTAAAGTCCTTCAATCAAAAACATTACCTCTCGTCAAAGGAGAAGCTTTGTTTATAGACTTCGATGAAAAAAAAGCTCTGCGCGTGGTGAAACTGACGAAAGGGTATGTAGAAAAATGAAACAAGAGTTAGATAAAAATTCAGGATATGCTAGTATAAAATAAATTTAAAGTTTAGTAATGGTTTTTTTTCTAGGCAAAATTTTGTGTTTATTTTTTATGTCTTTGTTTGCTGTTTTTAGGTCATTTTTGTCAGGTTTTAGGTCATTTTCTGCAGTTTATTGGTATTTATTGTCATTTGTTAGGTCATTTTTACAGTTTTTTATGTCATCAAAATCCGAGCCCTGAAAATCAGTAATTAGAAATCAGATAATCAAGAGAAATTTCAGATAACAATGAACATTTTCTTTTCAATGAACTGTGATCTATTCTTTGAATTTTGATATGATTTTATTATGAGTTATTTAAATTAAATAAGTTTTGAGGAGGGCAGCAAGAAAACAAAAACAGACCCTGATAGAGTCATTCACTAGCAGACTAGACAGGATGTTTCGGAAGAAGCTTAACTTCCTCCATCAGTAGTGTTGAAAGATAAAGCTGTGACCAACCCACTGTTCACTTCTTATATGATTTGATACTTGTTAAAATAAATTCCTCCCATGAGATTGCACGAATTTTTTTCTCATCGCCCATTTTAATATGATTTAAAGGCAATTATGATATTCTTAGATCACAATGCTTAAAGCTCTACCAAGATTTGTGTCTGTTTGAAAATTTTCGAAGTTTGATTCACTCAATCTCGAAATATCTATAGCCCTATTACGGTTCACAACACAACAGTAATTGCTGTCTTCAATATATAAATTTCTATTACGGTAGACAACAAAGCAACTGAATACATTCCACTGTTGTCTGTCAACAATGCTGTGTCTTCAACACACTTACTACGCAACACAGCAGTTGTGCTTTATTGTCTTGTTATCTGCCAAATTTTAGAGACAGCTAATTTGGTGTTGTGTTGAAGAAACGAGATAGATTAAAAATGAAAATTTTATTTAAAATTGCGTTTTTCTTTATTAATTATGAAAATTTCACAGAAAATTGATAATACGTCTCCTTGTGAACAGAATTATATTGAATTTAGCAATTGAATTCGAAATTGTTTGTTTGTTTACTTTTTTATTTTGACAGTGACCAGTTCACAGTTGCATCGAAACGTTCTGATTAGATTACGTTTTTTTTTTTTTTGAGAGTAAGAAAATTTCTGCGATGCTACCTTTTTATTATTTTGGAATATTTATGATAGAAAGAAGTGCTATTTCATTTAATTAGTGGCAAAAAAAAAATGGTACACCAAAAATGGGTCGCTAAATCTGAATCCGTTGTCAGAATTTCAAAATTATAAAATTTTGAAATAATAGGGTTGCCACCTAATAATATGTCTTTTCATATGTCCCTTACTTGAAACTTCGTGCCGTTCGCTTGTAAGCTTATTTATATTCAACTACAAGCTATGCTTGATTCAAAATTATCAAGCTCAAGCTAGCTTAAACTTGTATTTCAAGCAAGTTCTTGAAATAAGCTTCAAGTAGGCTTGTGCAGTTCTCTGGTTGCTACTATAAAAAGGGTCCGTGTTCCCGGTTAAAAGGAGGGGAAGCGGGATTTTTTTTTCAACACCATTATAATCTTAGTAAAAAAATGCTTCCTTGTACTTAAAAACATTTTAAAATCCAGCTATTTCATTATACTAGATTTAATTCTTTTTTTTAACGCCAGTTGAAATTAACGGGTTTAAATATGGGCTCACAATATTTCCTTCTCATATCGCAAAAAAATTCTTATCAAGATAGTACTTTTTGCTATTTAAAAAATACTTTTTAAAGAGTACTTTTTACTTTTCTCCGAAGCAACCCTGGACCAGTCAAGCAACGAATTCTACATACGTTCCACAGTCAAACGTGACAACAACGTATTGTTTTGTACGTAATAGTTCGAAACTGTTGTGTCTTCTTGACTGTTGTATCTACTCGTAAGAAGACACAGCTGTTTATTGCTGTGAAGCGTAATAAGCCTACTTATTTTTGTGGTGATTTTTGAAATTTTTTTAATTATATATGTAATGAGTTTCAAATATAATTGGGGAGAGGCATTTTTCAGCGAGTATATAAGAATAATTAAAAAATTGGTATAAGTAAAAAAGTAAAAGAGTCCAGTAAAATTCCACCTTTGAAATTATTTGATGAATCTCTTAGCCCTTTCTCTCAACTACATCTGGATCTCCCAAAATAAGAGCTCCAACTTAAGCACATAACTCGAACTACACGTGTACACGGAAGTTCGAACTCCTTGAGGTTCGTTTTTGAAACGTATCTGAACACATACAGCCATTCTTTTTAATGAAGAAGTATATTGAATAGCATTCCTCATAATCCAATGATCGATTTTGTAACTTTTTAAAAAAGTCATCTTCCAGCAATCGCCAGAAGGAGTGAAAGAAGATTTCGCTTGGACGATCGAAAAGTGATCCATCTTCCAACGATCGCCGAAATGAGCATAGGAAGATTTTGAAGATTTTTCTTGAATTGCGCATTCTTCGCTTGGGCGATCAAAAAGCAATCGACCTTTCAACGATGACCGGAATGAATGAAGGAAGGTTTTGAGAACTTTTCTTGAATCGTGCAATCATCACTTGGACGATCAAAAAGCAATCCATATTCCAAAGAACCCTTGGCCAAATCGAAAGTGCTTCACAAAATCAATTTCTCTTCCAATCCTCTTTCAAACGTTTGCAGAGATTATACATATAAACAATATTTATAATAATAAATAAGAATAACAAAAATGTTTTTCTTGCCAACTTTTCTCTATCGATATACTCTTATTCCTAAAAAACTGAAAACTACGTCTAAAATTAATGCAAAATTTTATTATATTATAATTTTTATTATTCAACACCTAAAATTTGAATTATTTCACTTGAAACTTGTATGAATTACATTTCGTAAAACAAAAAGTAACCGGATTTTGAGCCCACGTCAATTTTCATCATGAAAATTTCAGGTGTAGTTTAACAAACTCGTACCACGAGTTAAATTCAAGGACTGCATACATTTCCCTATAGCGACAATGCTTGGAAGGTGGCTTTATAACAACAGCAGCAGTACAAACAATAACAAGATAAACAAAAACAACAACGCCATCATCACTAGAAGATTAATTAAAAGTACAACAAAATAATTTATGCATTTTACAAAACTAAAACCAGCTCCTATAACAAACGATACCTGTTTCGGTGCTGGGTTGGTGAAGCTGTCTGCAGCAAGGTTCGATTTCATTTAGCTAGCTTACATATTACCTTGAAATCTGTTATCGATACATGTGCGGAAGGCGGCAACAATGGGTGTTTGTGATAAGCAAAACATGTTAAGGCTAAAAGCATAAAATTAAAAATTCTAAGGATATATGCCAAGGATATGCATGTGTGTGGCCTGCAGTTACAGACAACACATACTTTGGCATGTTTGAACATTATTTTATCAAGTATTATAAATTTTCATAAAATATAGCAATTGGGCTGGAATGTGCCAAGAGGCACATTTTCCAGCAAACGTGTTACAGGTTTTAGTAATGGAAAATATGCCAAACCTTGACCTAATGTATTGACATTGCTTTTAATTTATATTTCTTTCAATGATATAAATAATTGCGCTTTTTTCAGAGAACAATTGTGCACTAAATGCTGTAAAATAATTATACATTACAATACGCTGCACGTTTTCTCTCTCTTGGTCATGTACGTCCAAACAATAGCTGCTAAATAGGCACTATTGCCTGTAGTGCACCGAGAGAAACAAAGGATATATGTACATACATACATACATACTATTCGTATAAGCCATGGCACAAATATACAAATATTACTAGACAAATTATATCATGCATTATGCATATGAATTAGTTGTTGCTGTTGTCCATCCGACATGTATGTAAATTCAACACATTTGTATGAACATTAAGCTGGAGAAGACAGCGACATGAGCAGTAGTTGATTGGGTATAAATTAATTTTAAATCAAAGTCATGCAAAGTTGCTGGCTTAGCAAAGATTAAATATTATTTGGTGGTAAAATATCATAACAAATCCATCAGATAATTGATTAATGTAGATTCCGCAGATACGTAAATGTATAAACAAACTTTTATTGAATTTAGCTTAAATCTATCAATATTTTGGCAAAAGAGATGAGGTTTATTCAAACCATGATATTGAAAATTTGATGTAAAAGTGATGTTTGGCTTGTGTACAATTGTTTGCTGTTTAAAAAAAATCACTTTTTATCCTCTAAGATGCCCTAATTTGTATTTTTTCCCATTTTGTGAATTTCTGACAAGAATTTTTGTAGAGCTTAAATTGTTACTCCTTCCAGCAAATGCCGCTTGCAAATTAAAACTTCTCAAACAGCTCGGATCCGACATGCTTTGCACGCTAAATAAATCTCAAGCGCACATGTGTGACGCTCAATAGCGCACACTTGGAACTCAAGACGACATTGAAACGCAGCAGACAGTTTGAAGGAAAATACAAAAATCCAAATAAAAAAACCCACACACATTCGCACTCAACCTAAACACACACCATGCGGCAAGGACAAGTATGTGAGCAAAGATGACAGGATATTGCAAGTTGGCGATGCGCAAAGAACACAACCATCCATCTACAAAATAATTATTTCCAGTGTTGTGCTCGTCGAGAGTAACACGAGCAGTAGCAGTGGTAGTAGCAAAACGCTAAGCTGCAACAAAGTCAAACAGTACAGTCAAATTGAGTTGACAGTTGATGCCAAGCAAAGTGCGCTCTTGAAGTTTTTAATTAAAATTGTTTTTTTTTTTTAAATCGTCCTGTTTTTTTTGCTGTTGCATGGTTATTTAACTAAATAGCTGCTCACTTCAGAGTTTTTTGTTGAAATACTAACTGATTAGTTCATAAAAATGCAAGAATGTTGTTGAAGTGGCTCAGTGAAGTAAACTAAAGTGTAGTATATTGCGCTAATAACATATTAAAAGTAGTTAGAATGCCATCGTTAACTACATTTGAGGAAATTGGGTGGAGTAGTCAAACGGAGCTAGCAACAACTCAAATTGACACCATTCAATATATAATTATCTCGAACAATACCATATAGATATTAGATACAGTCAAATCCTACTTTGCGTCCGATTCTCCGTGCCCCTCTCATATGAAAGGTGCTTGCGTAAAAAAAGCGAAACGCCCAAAAAAGTCCACACTTTTCATAAACTGAATGAGCTGCAGTTAAAAACGTGTTTTTCGGGCCCTCAGAGATAATGTGAATTTATTCATTTTCATACTGGCATTAAAGCTCCACGAATATTACAAAAGACATTTATCCCCTCCTCCATGAAAAATTCGTCGCTAAATCCAATTCCGTACTCAAATTTGGCATAAAATAATTTTGTGGTCACCAGGAGCAAATAAACGCGAATATCGTTGATTTTTTTCCACTCAGTTATTATTTCTATTCTCTCAATCTGGTAGATAATGATGTTCTTTTAAAAATTAAACACTTCAGGTGTGAAGCCTGTTTAATGTTAATAATATTTGAACAATACAAATGAACAAAGCAAATCGAACAATATTAAAGTGAAATATGATTTATTATATGAATGTATTTTTCGATAAATGTGAATTTGTTGTAGTAGTATGTCTGCGTAAACTATTAAAAATATTTTTAGTTCTGTTGTATATTTGTATATTTTTTTGAAGTGCTCCGACGAAGTTACAAAGCAAGCATTTAGCCTCTTTTAAGACTCTTTTTAGACTCTTAGTTATGAGGATTTATCATCATTATGCTCTCAAAAAATACTCTTTTTGAGTTTTTTTTTTTCCTATATCAAGGGCACCCCAATATAACTCCTTTTAGTGAATCTTTTACTTTGCAAAAAAATATTATTTTATGACTTTAACTAAATACTCTTTTATTACTCATATAAAAAACTATTTTATGACCCTTAAAATCCCTCATTAAACCCTCATAATAAATACTCATTTATGACTCATATAAGTGACTCTTTTAGAACTCATATTAAAAACTCTTTTTAGGCTCATATTTAAGACTCTTTTATGTTATGAGTCATATTTAAAGACTCTTTTGTGACTCATAACAAAGACTATTGTATAACCATTATATTTTTTTCATAAAAATAGTATAGACTATTTTATAACTTAAATAATGTCTTTTTTTAACACTCTCAAAATAAAGGCTCAAATAATTTTGTTCATAACTTATATGTAGCTAATTGCTCCAGAAAATTACCAACAGGAGTTCGAGAATTGAAAATTACCTCATTCGCTTCCTCAAATTATTCAGTTTTTTCTCTCATCTCCACCTATAAACGAATTTTTGTATTTTTTAAAAGTTAATTATGTCCGAAGACTCTTTCTTGCCCTGTTTTCTTGACATTTTTATTCAT
Organism: Dichetophora obliterata; assembly: GCA_963920525.1. Taxonomy (NCBI): domain Eukaryota; kingdom Metazoa; phylum Arthropoda; class Insecta; order Diptera; family Sciomyzidae; genus Dichetophora; species Dichetophora obliterata. The sequence goes on along the minus strand of OY986438.1, from coordinate 40,847,954 downwards.
GACAATTCGTGGAGAGTTTATAAGAATTTACTTGATTATTTGTTATAATAAATATGTTTAAGAGTTCAACATGAAATCACTTCCACGCACTTCGAAGTTAAAACTCACAATGAATATTTCAATTTTGTTTATAGTGCTTGCTGCGCACCAAAAACGCAGCAATCTATTGCAGCAAGAATGGAATTCCCCGAATTTTGGCGCTAACATAGTAAGTGTCTACTTTATAAAGGAATTCGCAAGAATCACAGGATTCATAAAGCATGCATTAAAAGGATTCTCCTATGAGTATTTTTTTTAAGATCTCAAGAAACACGCATAAAAAATATTCTTTTATGACTCCATTTCATAAACACTCAAAAAAGTATTCTTTTATGACTCCATTTTATGAACACTTAAAAACATGCATTAATAGAATTCTTTTATGAGAGATTTTTATGAACACTCATAAAACATGCATAAAAAGGATTCTTTTATGAGTAATTTTTATGAGCAATCATAAAACACGTATAAAAAGTATTCTTTTATGACTCCTTTTTATGAACACTCGTAAAACATGCATAGAATGGATTCTTTTAAGAGTTCCTTTTATACATATAAAACATATGTAAGCATATTATGTACTCATAAAACAGGCATAAAAAGGAGTCTTGCATGAGTCCTTTTTTATGATCACTCATAAAAAGTATTATTTTATGACTCCTTTTTACGAACATTCATAAAACATGTATAAAAAGGTTTCTTTTATGACTCATTTTTATGAACACTCATAAAACACTCACATAAATGACGCATTTTAGAGTCATATTCTTTGAGGGCTCATAAAATGTTTTCTGGGTAGTTTCTCATTGGATCCCGTCATGAGATTGATTTCCCTCTCTGCAGAGTCATTAACGACGGAAATATTTCTGACGGTTTCTTCAGCTTCCAAAATTTTCGAATTGGTTCATAGGCTAAGATCGATTTGCAAGAAACTGAGGTTGTCCGCCTCACCCAAATTTTTGTCCAAATACAACGAGTTGAAAAAAAAGTAGCACTTACTTTTATAGAAAAAGTACATTCATATAATAAACCATATTTCGCTTAAATATTGATCGATTTGCAACATTTTTTCTTTAAATATTATTTACACTAAGCAGGCTTAACAACAAAGTGTTTACTTTTTAAAAGAACATCATTATCTACCATATTGAGAGATTTGAAATAATAACTGAGTGGAAAAAGCCAACTAATTCGCGTTTATTTGCTCCTAGTGACCGCGAAATTAATTGCATGCCAAATCTGAGTACGGAACTGAATTCAGCGACCAATTTTACATAAAATTTTGTTGTAATATTCGTGAAGCTTTAATGCCAGTATGAAAATGAATAAATTCACATTATCTATGAGGGCCCAAAAAACATATTTTTAGCTGCAGCTCATCCATTTTATGAAAAGTGTGGTTTTTTTGGGCGTTTTACTATTTTTATGCAAGTGCGGCTTTTTTTTTATTTTAATATGCCAAGATATATATAAAAAAATTTTAATATCTCGTCAAATTCCATGGAAGGTTGTTCTGTAGCTCGGTTCCGAAGCTTTTCTCATCGCAGTTCTCACCAGATTTTCCCACATTGACGTCAATCTTACTTGCACAGCTGAAAAAATCTAAAAAAGAAGGATTTGGTTAATCTCTACCAAAACTTTTATGTTCTTCACAAAAGTCTAATTTTGCTTGACAATATTTTATCCTAAACCGCGGTTTTGTATAGGACCATAAAATATTTTGAAAATTAAAAGATATTTAGTGAACCATGCAGATAGCCACGGTTTTAATGCCAAATTTACACAAAAGTGTAACAAATGAAGGACAATGTATTATTGGTGAGTTTTTTAGTTTATTTATTTCTGAAACCAGCAGAGATATAATTGTACACATAGAGCTCTGCTATTCGTTATACTTTCATGTGTTCCCTCTCGCTTGTATATCTTTTTCATCACGGATCACTATTTACTCTCTTATCAATTACAGAAGCAATAACTGTGAGGTCAGAAAAAATCACTTTTTTTCTTAATACTAATAGAAGCGAGAGCGTCTTTGTTCTCAATAAAAATTTCATGAAATTCCATTTGGATCTATCGTTGTTTGACCCATGGCGAATAACATGGTAGGGTAAGTAGCTTTGACAAGACCTATCGTTAATGTCGAAGTGTGTTTTAGAGTTTCCAATATTCTTTATTAATGTTACTTCTTGGATAAACACTTGGAAAAAGAATTTGTATGATGGGTAAATAAGATTAAATGAGGATATTAGTATCTATTATGAAATAAATAAGCTTTTAAGTAGTCTTATAGCATAATCTAGACTAATTTATTATTGCCCATAACTTTTTGTTAGGTTTTTTTTTTAATTTAAATTTTTTATTCAAGAATTTGATTCTCACTTGCGATATAAAAATTTCTTTATATCGTCTTCTAAGCAATGGACACGGAACATAAATCAAACATTTTTTTTTTAAATTGGAACAGTGCTCAATTTTAAAACCATTAAACTTACTTGCAACGACGTCAATGCATTCGGCATCGAACGTTGTTTTTTGCAACAGGACCACTTTGTATCTAATGACTGCAACGACGGCACTGCATTCGGTTTTAAGCTTGGTGGCTTGCAGCACGCATTACGTGGAGCGTTGATGAAATCGGTTTCTGAAAAATGTTTTTTACAAACTTTTCCTGTCAATTCCAAGTCTAACTGCATTATTCTGTATCACGAACAAGCACACCAACGATGAGAAAGTCACGAGAAGCAATACAATTTTGTATGGAAAAATGTATTGCTTCTCGTGTCTTTCTCATCGTTGGTGTGCTTGTTCGTGATACAGAATAATGCAGTAAGCTTCAAGACTCCACCCACTTTCGCTTCTTCACATCACCACTTTGAACACTAAAAAAACTAACATTTTCTTTATTCCACGTTGTCCGACAAATTGCACAACTTCTTTTTGCCATTTTTTTTTTCATTTTAAAAGTTATTAAAATATATGTAACTTCACACAAAATTCTCTATGAAAACCACAAATACACGCTTATATTACCAATTATAAATTTGAAGTGGAATTTTCAAGCTGGATTATAACATACAAAAATATTTCGCAGAATAAGTCCGCTTCAGGCTTGCCTTGAAAACAGAAAACCTGTACTTTCCCGTTTTGAAGTATTTTTAGATATCATCAGAAACGCTTAGGCAAAATATGAATTTTTCATTGGATTTTAATTTGTGATATGGCAGCACCATAATTTATGATTTTGACATTAACGATAGGTCTTGTCAAAGCTACTTACCCTACCTCATTATTCTGCCATGGTTTGACCAACTATTTGACGAAAAATTTAATAATGTTTTCCCTGTTTTTCTTTTCTAGACGGTCTCTTTGATTACGGTGTACTTTTTCTCTATTTATGATACAATTACAAGGTAAGCGCAGATTAGAGAGAAGTCTGACAAAAGTTGAGCTAGATGTTGAAGTCAGCTATTCGAATTGTAGTGTTCCTAGTTGTTGTTGTTGCGAACGGCATTAATCTACTCAGAACTACATTTTAAAATATTGGCCAAAGAGTTGTGTTAAATCTCGTTTTCGTTTTGTTTGAAAATTTGAAATGACTAATTTTGTCTTTTGTTATTAGTGTGCAGATACATATGTTATGTACATTGTACATCATTAATGTTAATTTTGGTTTTTTTAATAATACTACTTTGGTTTATATTAAAATAATTTTTGTTTTTTGTCTTTATTTGAAGTACGGTGTGGCTCTTTGGAAGGTTTTGAAAATCTTAATGTGGCTCTTAATGGCCTCCGGCGTGCCCCTCGTGTAAATAGCTTCAATAAAAGAGTTCAAATTTAAGAGTTGATCGTAACTCGATCGCGGGCTGTTGTTGTAGCCACATAAGTTAGAAGGGAAGGGAAATATAGTTACATGATGGGCTACCCTGCCACTAAAGCATTTTTATGCTTTTCCGCCTTTGTTTTACTATCATTTTATAAAAAAAATGTATTAAAATATTCACTGAAATTTAAGTTAAAAACTCACAATCACAATTATTGAAAACAAAACAAATAAAAAATTATATGTACTTTTGTGTTGTCAAATAATTGTTCAGTTAGTTTTAATAAAAAAAAAGATATGAGAATACAAGCGCTGTTTATCGTTATAAATTGTAATTGTTGTAAATAAAATGGATGATAGAGTTATACTTACAATTATAGTTATTATAATGGTCATAATAATAATAATAATTATATAAACAACTATTAAGGAGCTTCATAATAAAATAAGAATTTAAGAAGTATAAAATGTAAACAGAAAAAAAGGGGAAAAGAAAAAACACTAAAGATCGGAAATATTTCCAACAGAAATATAGAAATATTTCAAAGGAGCAGAGTAATAGATATACAAAATGGAAAGCAAACATAATAGGAAAAAAAGTTAAAACAAAAGAATGAAAAAAAATTAAACATTAAAAACCAAAATGTGCAATAATTTTAAATGGAAGTAGAGTAAAAATACAAACAAAAATTCCAGAAGGAGACAGAAATGCAAAGTAGAAGAACAAAAGCCGAAAATTAAAGCAAACAATGCAAAAATGCTAATAAAATAAATAACAGAGTAAATACATATGCAGAAACCATGTTTACAGCAATCAATAGACAAAGCCAAGTGATGAAGGGGATGGGTAAGGCGTTGCCACAGAAGTTGATTTTGATCCAATCATAAGGAAAATAAATTAATGAAGATTTTTTATTTATTTTACATTTTACTTAGTATTACTATTTAAACTATTTATTATAAAACAATGAATTATTAAATCTTACCCATATTACCAACGTTAAACTGTTTTCTTCTAATCGGAAAAAAATAGCTAAGCTGTTAATAAATGATTATTTATGGAAATTTAAGCCTTTCTACTACCCCAACAACAATCAGTTCGTACGCCTGAACATTTGTTAATATTAACACTTTCAACTTTTATTTATATTAAGAAATTAATATTTTTGATACAGTAAAGATTGCTGTATTCTTAAAGCTTGAGATGTCATTTCTAAGTCCGCGTTTATAGTGGACGTTTTAACGAACTGATTGTTGTGGCATTTAAAACTGGAAAATGCTAGTACAAATTGCTGCTGCAAGGAATATGAAAAATACCTTCAATATTTTATAAAATTCCGACAATTCGTATTTAACTAAAAAAGCTTATAAAAAAATCCATAAATTTTTTAGGGTTTTTCCAAAAAAGAGTCTTCTTTCATTTGACACCCAGATTATAATTTTTTAAAGGTTTTAAGTGTTGAAATAAATTTTTTAACTATTTTTTTAACTTAAAAGTTCTTTTAAAAAAATTCTGACGTTCTAGCAAAAAAGTGCGAACTTAGTTTACTTTCCTTTATCTCCAGTTTCACGTGTATATGGTTTACTTCGTGTATGGTGTGAAAAGTACTGTCGTACGGTGTCATATAAATAAAACTTATAGAAACACCAATGTTTTTGAAAAATTTATAATAAATACAATCATCCTTATTCTTGAACCCGCGTCGAGTAAATATCGTTGTCGAGAGCTAACTTTCACCAAGGAATCGTAGTCGAACATCATTTCGAAGATAAGTTTCACTTCCGGCAGTAGAATTTCACCTTATTATTGAAGACTCGCAGCCAAACTGCTGTATCGGTGCTTGGAATCTCTCATAGACTTCTTGCCTTCTCCAAGACTAGTCCTTTATACTTCAAAATTAATTAAATCAAACATCAGACGAATAAAACTCAAACAATTAACAAATACAGTCCAAGGAATTCTGAAAGTCCTCTATAGTGCATCAGTTCATCGTTGTAAAGCATTCATACATTATTTATTGAAACAAAGTAACGAAATGCAAAATTTGCTTTTTTTTAATTTACATCTAAGTAAACGTCCTTGTGGCCCCAGCATTTAACTTGGATCCGGGGATCACTGTTTTGAAGATCAAGTTTTTTGACAATCAAATCTTATTAAATAGATACACGAGTGGATATACCTAGACCCTAGTGACTAGTCCACAGTAATGCGCTCAAGTATTTTTTTTTTTTTTAGACTAAGCCAACGCTCAGGGGATGCCCCCTATAAATGCGTAAGCATTGTGTTGATTCTGAAGATGGGTGATAGTTAGTTGGAGGGTGGATAGATGGAGTAGTGTCGGTGAATATTTGTTTTAAATTTGCACAGCTTAAAACTGGCGGGAAACACGCTCGCAGGGAGACTATTCCACAACTTAACCGTGCGACTAAAGAACGAATTATCACGGTAATGCGAGGTTCTATTGGGCATCGATGCAATGGTAAAGGGGTGGGCTTGGACCTGGCAAACACACGAGCTGGTGGCGTCAGGCCATGTATCTCCCTTGAACACTTCTCATGGTAATACCTATACAGAAGGCTTAGGCAACCAACATTGCGTCGATGCCCAAGAGAGTTGAGAGAGGATGAAATACTTTCATCCCCTATCACATATATCGCACGACGTTGAATTCGATCCAGAAGCTCCAAATAAGATCTTGAAGCCACTGCCCAAATGTGCGAAAAGTATGATCAGAACTCACAGCTTGATAAAATCAACATCTCAAAGTATACGAGTCCCTTCATGCAGTAGAACCAACAAAGTTTGGAAAATAGTCTGAGCGTTCGCAGACGACGTAGCAAAGAGCCGATATCGAAACTTGGCTATTGGAATGGGTGGGAGTTTAAATGTTCCACCAAACTATACTTAATGGCAAATTTGCCGGGTTGACATCATACCTTCCACCTCTCAAGTTGTGAAAGGAAATATAAAAACTAAATTCTTACCCACTTCCATACTGCCATGTCTTTTGTAAGTGGCCTACATGAGTTGAGCTTATCGACGAGGTCCTTACAAAAGATATTTTATTCATTGATTGGCCTTTTGGTTGAACCTCGAGCTATATCTTCTGTGGTCATCATGTCATCCACCAACAGTTTGAACTGCATCCTTGTTGTCTGCTTCTTGGTCCAACATATGATTATTTATTTATGTTTTAATGTCAAATTATTTGCAAAGTTGTTCTATTTCACATGATGATTTCTACTTTTGTATAGATTTTGACGATCTAAAATGTAAATCTTTGTTCAACGTCATTTGCTCATTAATAGAGTGAACAATCACTGCCGATAAAACAATTCGACCGATGCCGAAATTAAAAGCTTCAATAAATGAACAATTTCGTTTGGACATCGTTTTGAGAGTGAGTGCGGGTTCAATACTAAAGGGGAATAACTGGTACCGCTACACGCACCGTTTGGTGTATTTTCAAATTTCTTTATGCTACGTTAATAATATTCTAATAATAATATTCTACGTTAAACTTTACTTAGTATAAGAAGACTTTGATCTCTTAGCTTGAGTATCCGAAAATGTTATTTATTGCAGAGCTGGGTCAAAAAGTACTAATTTCAATTCAATTCCAAATCCTTGAATTTTAAAATAAAAAAAAATTGTCAATTCCATTACAGGAATTGTAATTGTTAATTGAACACCTTAATTCCTTGGAATGGAATTGGAAAAAAATGGTGAATTCCATTACAGGAATTGTAATTGGTAATTGAAAAACTCAATTCCTCAGGAATGTAACTGAAAGAAATCGTCAATTCTATTACAGGAATTGTAATTGTTAATTGAACACCTCAATTCCTTGGAATGGAATAGGAAAAAATGGTGAATTCCATTGCAGGAATTGTAATTGGTAATTAAAAATCTCAATTCCTCTGGAATGTAACTGAAAGAAATCGTCAATTCCATTACAGGAATTGTAATTGGTAATTGAACACCTCAGTTCCTTGGAATGGAATTGTAAAAATTGGTGAATTCCATTAAAAAAATTGTAATTGGTAATTGAAAAACTCAATTCCTCAGGAATGGAATTGGATAAATCATCAATTCCATTACAGGAATTGTAATTGGTAATTGAACACCTCAGTTCCTTGAAATGGAATTAAAAAAATTGTCAATTCCATTACAGGAATTGTAATTGTAAATTGAATAATTCAATTCCTCATAAATTGAATTGGAAAAAATCGTCAATTCTATTACAGGAATTTAAATTTGAAGTTAAAACTTTAATTAATCTTGCATTAACTCAAAACTGCTTCATTATGTATTAGAAAACTTTATATGACTCCCACTGTTAGTTGCCAAAACCGCCAACATTTTTTTCTTAAAATATTTTAAGAAAATAAAAAAAAATATTTTAAGAAAATAAATAAAATCATAATATTTAGGTAGCTATAAATATTACCGTCATAAATATTTTTATTATATTTGTACATGTAACCAGAAAATGCAGCTTAGAGCTTTTATAAGATATAGTTAACATCGTTAAATACATATCGTTACCAAAATGCACAAAGGTCCGAAACGACAATTTTTTCAAACGGGGTTTTTTTTTTGCAAATTCTGATAGCCTATACTGAAATACACAGATGCACAAAATTGTATGACGTATCCTGAAGTAAAAAACAACGTTTTTATAGCAAAACACAAAAGCTCTCTCTCCATGTAGTGAAATCCTTTTATGCACAAAAGCCCTAACACAAATATCTTTGCATATGCTTTTCTAGTAGGCGACGATTTTGTGTTTTAAAGTTTTCACGACATCGAGATCGTATTTGGATATTAAATAAAATACATTCGGGTGAAGAAAAACCGAGAAGAAATGGAGGTAATGCGAGATGATAAACGCAAGAATATCGCACATACTCTTTCTGCTCTTTTTGGTATTCGATTCGGCCAGGTATGCGAAAAATATTAAATTTAAAAAGTATCAAAAACTTACAAAATTAATTTATTACAGGAGATCCGACGGTCACAATGTTACGCGCCTTGACATATGACGAATCAGTAATAATATTTATAAAAACACTTATAACTTCCGAATATGAACATCTTCTTAAAAAATCCAGAAAACGTTTCAAATCAATTGAACCCGATCCTTTGCATGCGAAACAACTACCTTTATCTCAAAAAAAGTATGACCATCTCCAAGAACTCAAAAAGTTATTGCCTTATGATTGTCAAAGCTTTTACAAATATTGTATTTACCATTTTTACCATGAGTCAAGAAATTAAATGATATAATTATAATATCATTTATAATATCAAAAATAAGTTACCTAAAATAAACAGTCACTTTAAAATAAAACATTTACTATAGCGCCCTTTGCTTAAAAAACTCTAATCGGTCCTTAAGCTCATTTTGTATTCTTTTTTATGTTAAAATGAATTACAATTGAAATAAGCCTTATTTCTCATACAATATCAAAAAGCCCTAACCATAATTTTTTTCACGAAATTGATTGAACAAAAGCCCTAAGTGACTTAACTTTGAAACAAATTAACAAAAAAAATTTTCTCCAGGATCGCATTAAACTATCTATTTGTACTTAAACTGCATTAAAAAAAACTACAAAATGGTTTTTGTTTAGAATTTACAGTGTTTTTTGCTTCTCCTGCAAAATTTTAAAAATGTCGTTTAGGGCCTTTGTGTATTTTGGTAACGATATATTCTTATTAATACATTAACATGTACAAACCATACAAAAAACTAAAAAACTCCACGATCAGAATTTTTTTTAAATTATAAAAAAACGATAACATAAGAACAATAAATAATGTAAAATCTTGGACTAATTTTAGATCCAATCTTTGGAACTATGCATTTCTTATTACTTTCTCAATTGCATTTCTTATTTAAAAGGTTCAATTTATTAGAAATTGTTTTAATAAATCCAAAAATAATATTTATTACATGTTGGAATACTCTAAGAAAGCAGCGTTCGGCTTGGTTTTGTTCTTATGTATGTTTATCATTTCTCTATACATGTGGCTTCAAAGAGCAGTTGGTAGAGCCATAAAATTATAACCTAAGCATAAAATTGTAATATAAATACTATATAATACTTCCCACCATGAACCCAACTTGAATTTTCCCAGTCTTTTTTATATCTTCTTGTCCCTTCGTGATTTTTTGGTATTTTAGCGTTCAAAATGAACAAATTCAAGCGACATCAGCTGTTCAAATGTTTTCTGTTTTCCTAGCATCCTCTCTCAGCGAATTAAGATTTAAGATTTTGTAAAAAATATTGTATAACGAAAAAAATAATTTAGTCTCTTTATAAGGGAATCTCGCCGAAAAATGTTTAAACCGCCACTTTTTCGTCATCTCGCCAGATCAAAATTCTTCTCGCTAAAGTGGTCGTTCAAACCGCTGGCATCTCTGTATCGAAGATACCAATTTTTTAATTTAATGCCACATTTTGAGTTAGAACAAAATATATAGCTGCTAAGCTACCTGGTTCAATCCCGCCTACTTTTTGCAAGGTGCTTGGTACACAACATCCACACCCCTGTACAAAATTTCATTAATCTACTAACAAAGCTATGTTTTTCAATTCTATTCCTAAGGTAATTGAACGTCAATTACATGTCATCTATCTTTGTTTTTGTCTCAAGAAGACCAATATGGCCACTATAGAGGTTATTGACCTCAGGTGCACCTTTCTAGTACTTACCATCTGGAGGGTAGGTTCCTACCATCCTAATGTACCATCTTAATACCAAAAAAATAAAGCTCTTAAAATATCATTAATCTTTTGTTCAAGAAGTGTATCAATATTTCCAACTGAACTATTTTTAAAAAATATTCTGAAAATTTTTTGCCAAACGTAGGAGCAAAATTTATTTATTTTTTTATTTTTACAATTTTTTAAGTATCTCAATAGAAGAATTATGTAGATTTTAAACCATAAAATTTTGACGTGATTCAAGTTGGCTATGTTTCTGACGGCTCTCGAGTTTTGATAAAATGTGGCTCATGCGTTGTTCATCGGTGACCGCCAAAGCAGATTCATGTACTACATGTACAAAACGCTCGGTGTTTTGAGAATGTATCCATGCCATTCTCAAAACACCGAGCGTTTTGTACATGTAGTACATGAATCTGCTTTGGCGAAATTATATAAATTTACTAAAGAAAATAATCAAATTAAGTTATTTTCATTGATTATTGCAATGCTTCTAGCTGGTCTTGCGTGAAGAACTGCAAGCTTGGCGGCTCCGTCAATTCAAATTTAGTCCAATTTATTACATTGAAGTATGAGTCGGTCTCGAAGTTAATGAAGTTATCTTTTTGAGGACTATACATTTGGTGAATGCATTCTGCTGCTTCCGTACGAGCTGCTAAAATCTTCTCATAGCCATCTGAACGCAATTGAGGATCTTTGGTCTGTAATCATCGTTAACAAAATATTCTCCGGGTGGAAAAAATACGCATTGTTTTTTATAAAAGGACGAACAGCCAGTTGAATATCTTCTGGCAACTGGCGTATCCATGAGATATATTTGAAAACGTTGCGACTTCCATGAGTTGCCAGTGGTTGGTTTTTCAACAAAAACCAGAGTGGCGTATAAACTTTTACGATGAATTCTGCTAGTTTTTTAATGTAATCGAAGGTTGCGTGCACGTGATATAAAAACGCAGAATTCGTGACGCTGTTGTAAGCCAGCGCGCTGTGCACGTGATGAGAGCCCTGGCCTTTCACTGGCTAATTTTTCATCGCACATTCCTGTATGCACGGCTTGAACCATACGAAATAATACAGCTGGTCGCCTCAAATATTCCAACCTTCAATGTTTTCCGGCATTTCACCCATTGGAATTCGGTCAAAATTTTGTTTGACCTGACGAAGCAGAATAGCAAAGAAATGTTCAAATAATTATTATGTTTAATATTTATTTTTTATGTTTAATTTTTAAAAAATTTATTTTGGGTTTTTATTTTTTTTTAAATTGCTTTTAAGTGATAAATTTAAATTTTTATTCTTGATATTTTATTATGTTGACTTTATATGATTTAAATACAAATTCTTAATGTTTGATAGTTTAAATCATACTTGATTTTAAATGCAAATTCTAGTTGTTTGGTAGTTTAAAATCGTTTATTGAGCTTTAGGTCAAAGTTAGAACAATTAATTGTTCTAACGAATCTTTCCAAAAGAACAACAACAACAAAGTTTTTTCAATATGAAAAGGAAAAATTCACTAGCTGATTTTATTGCAATTTTGGCCATGCTAAAGGCTTCATCAGAAATCATTGTGATACCCGTGCAAGCGCGCAACAGCGCACTGCACCACAGAGGCGATGAGATTTGAAGTGTCAATTTTTCAGTTTTTCTAAAATTTTCAGTATTTTTGCTTTACTTTAGTCTTTATGCTTATGTTATTATTATGGAGTCCAACAGTCTGTTGGAAGTCTTCCAATAACAAAGCATGGTTACTGAAGTTGTTTTTAGATTTTTCACTATCAAACTATCAAAGAACTAGAATATGTATTTAAAATCAAGTATGATTTAAGCTAAATAACAAGGCTTTTTAAAAATCAACATAATAAATAACAAGGTCATTTAGAAAAAACTTTAATCTTAATATTTTATTTAACAAATCATGTGTTCAACTTACAGGTATGCAATTTTGAATACCTGCTCCAATATTTCCTGGCCAGATTCCAGGTCCCTTTTGTTTGCTAAGCAGAGATCTTAAAAGGGCATTAAATGGTAGCTCGTTTAAGTGAAATATACACACCAACCATTGCAGCGGTCTCTGTAAATGGCGTTCCACTCTTGCAATAACTCCTCTTTTGTAGCCGGTGTTGGTAGGTGTTCCGTCGCAACTAATTTCAATTAAGTGATCCATGCTAAAAAAAAATCTACATGATTCATTTATTGAGATACTTAAAAAGTGATAAAAATAAAAAAAAATTTTGCTCCTACGTTTGGCAAAAAGTTTTCAAAAATTTTTTTAAAACAGTTCTGCTGGAAATATTGATATACTTTTTGAACAAAAGATTAATGAGATTTTAAGGGCTTTATTTTTTTGATATTAGAGTGGTACATTAGTATGGTAGGAACTGAGATCTGGAAGGTAAGTACTATAACGGTGGTGCTATACGGTGGCTATAAGTACTATAACGGTGGATCAATGACCTCTATAGAGGTTATATTGGTCTCATTGAGAAAAAAAATTGATATACCAAACTTAAAAATCCGACTGTAAACACCAGAGATATGAAGAACTATGTCCATGCACGACCCCTATGTTCGATCAAAAAAAAATTTTTTTCGTAATTGTCTTTCAAAAATGCGTCTTATTCGCTGGTATACAACGCACTTTTTTTTTAGGTACGGTCTAATATGCATGTATATTAGGGCGGGTCAATTTGTATGGACGAATTTTTTGGAGGTCTAGCTCAGCGAAATTCGTAAAATACATGTAATTTCAAGACTTTTTCTCCACTACAGCATATACAAATTCTGAAAAAAAGCTGTGCGGACTTTCGTAAATAGATTTTTTTCTCAATTATAAAATATGAATGTATGAAATTTGAAAGAAGTGTATAAAATGTGTATAAAAAAGATTATTTGTGCTGTCATTTCTAAGGTAAATTTGGGCGCTGAATCTGAATCTGGCATTAAAAATACATTAAATCCAACTATCAATAGAAAAAATCGTGATTTTTTATCAAAATATCTTTGATAAAAATCTTTGAAATTTAAATTCCTTATATTTTATTTTTAATATTTTATATTTAATATTACATTTCGGAATACAAGCTATATCATGGAAACCTCACCGTCATCATCACAACCCGAGCTGGACCGTAAAATAACTTCAATATTGCAGCATGATAAAACTTTATTTGGTGAAGCGAAAGAATTGAACGTTGAACGTCTACCGACGTATGGCGATATTTTGTTACATTATTTTTTCATGCAAGAGCACTATTTCGAAGACAACCCACACATTTCATTCCAATCAATTACTCGTCATGTGGCGGATAAAATTGTTGAAATTTGGAATAATCTTCCAACGCCAATTATTCAGAGAAAATCCATTTGCAACAAATTAGACCGATTCATGGCTCAATATAGAGAAGCATCAAAAAACAAATCCAAATCACCCGATGTTCTTGTTGATTTTCGTGGTTTGCTAGGAAATTTGCTTTGGGTTTCAACATGTAATTGCAATTTATTAACAACGGATTGCAGATGTCAAAATACACCACTACCACTATTCATGAAAACATTTTTTGTGGACCAGATGACAGATAGAAATGTCACTATTACTGAATTTCTTCAAACGCTACCACAACCAAGTTTAACAACAGTAACAACTACAGAAGTGACTAGATCAGAGGTGATTTGGCAACCTGAATTATCAATGGGTGCAAGTAGTATGGATTTTGAATTTGAAGAAGGAGTGGCAGCTCCAGGTGCTGTTCGAGGGCCGTATATGCAAAACGTAACCTTATCAAACTTTGCTATGGAATGCGATAGATACGGTATATCAAATAGAGCTGCGGCTGCACTCGCATCTGCACTTTTGAAAGATTTAAGCGTAAAAGATAAAAATGATCAAACGTTAATTATCGATAAAAATAAAGTTCAAAGAGAACGCAATCGTTGTAGGAATGAGGTCTTGAAAAAACGATTAGACACTTCCACGTTATTGGCATTTGCTTTCGATGGCAGAACAGACGAAACATTAGTTACCGAATTTATCAACAATAAAATTCATACACGCAAAATTAAAGAACCGCATATAGTTGTTGTAAGAGAGCCAGATTCCAGATTTTTGGGCCATATTATTGTGGAAGAAGAAACCGCAGAAGCAAAAACGCATAAACTTATTGAATTTTTTGATAAAAACGGCTTGTCATTAGATAATTTGGTAGCTATCTGTTCTGACGGTGAACCTGTTAACACTGGAATTAGAAGTGGTATAATAAGACTTTTCGAACAACATTTACAAAGCCATTACATTGGAGTGTATGTTTGCTGCATTTCAATGAGTTACCGTTTCGTCATTTATACAATACACTAGAAAAAAGTTTCACGAAAGGGCCAACTACGTCAACAGGACGATTAGCAGCGGTTTTAGGCATTTGCGATACGATACAAGTAAAATACGATTATTTTGAGTAAATAAATTATATAATTTAACGAATTAAAAAAAAATTCTGCTTTTCAGGTTGTCAATAATTTTGAGATAATTTCACTCCAAAATATGCCACCATCATCACCAGATTTTGATGAACGTTCTTTCTCAACAGATGCAAGAAATCTTCTCAAATTAGCAAACGCGATTTCAACTCGCTCAGTATCAATTGATCTAGCAAACATCAAGTTGGGACCAATACATCATGCTAGGTGGTTAACAAAAGCTGCTCGAATTTTACGTACGTACATAACTACGGACAAACCGTCAAAAAACTTGCGAATTTTGGCCACATACGTGATGAAAGTGTACATTCCAATGTACTTCAACGTTAAATATTACAATTCAATGGCATACGGAAGTGTTTTATTCTTCAAATTTATACAATGGACGAATTATCTGCCACCGAATTTACTTTCCGTTGTTCATAGTGTAATGTCAGCCAATTGCTACTTTGCTAGCTCTGAAAATGTTTTGCTAGCAATGGTTTGTCACAATGTGAAACCTATACGTCAAATGGCAATCGACAAAATAAAACATATCCGAAGTGATCTCGATCGGACAACATTGAGAGAATACAAAAAACCGAAAATCAATTTTGACTGCACCCACTTTTCCAACATGATAGATTTGAATGATGATGATATTCTACACGAGCCGCCATACACAAGAGACATTCCATTGCAACATTTGACTGAAGATTATTATGATTCTGATGAGGTTATGATTAACGTCGAAATACCATGCCACATTCAAAGCACCGAACAAAATGTCCAAGAGATGACTAGAGCATCCAAACACGTTACTGAAAAACACAAAAGTGGTTTTATTGCGACATCGATGGAATCGAGAGAAAAAAGGCCCAAAACTAAGAGCAAACGAGACTTGGAGTACTAGAATTGGTACTAAATAGTACTAAATAGTAAACGAGAATTGGAGTAATTTAAATGGGAGATTTGAATTCAGCGCCAAATTTTCCAACATTTTTTTTATTTTTTGACCAAAAATCACGATATTTTGATAAAAAATCACGATTTTTTCTATTGATAGTTGGATTTAATGTATTTTTAATGCCAGATTCAGATTCAGCGCCCAAATTTACCTTAGAAATGACAGCACAAATAATCTTTTTTATACACATTTTATACACTTCTTTCAAATTTCATACATTCATATTTTATAATTGAGAAAAAAATCTATTTACGAAAGTCCGCACAGCTTTTTTTCAGAATTTGTATATGCTGTAGTGGAGAAAAAGTCTTGAAATTACATGTATTTTACGAATTTCGCTGAGCCAGACCACCAAAAAAATTTGACCCGCCCTAATGTATATGGGCATTTCCATGGTCTCGCACGGGACAGTCGTACGCAGTTAAATTGAAAAAAAAGTAGTAATAACACGGATTTATATTTTGATAATGGTCTTAACTTATAACTCATAGTAAGCTCTATAAGTGGTGCTAAGGTTGATTATCGGTAATTTTTCCTTTTAAAAATAATTGCCAAAAACAACGGGGTTCGCACGGGACAAAAACGGAAGTTTTTTTCGAGGACAACAACTCAAGCGCCGAATTCAGCGAAGTCAGAAGGAATATTTCAAAGAGTTTATTTTATGGATATTGTGCATTGGTGTTTCTTTTAAATTGCTTTTATTTTACCCAATAATATTTAACACTTATTTTTTAATTTAATATTAAGCTCGGTCGCACGGGACAGGTCGCACGGGACAGTTTTTTCCATTGCAATTTAATTGGGTAATTAAGTAATTAGGTAGTTAAGTAATTATGTAATTAGGTAATTAAAAACAAATTCAATATATTTTCCTTTAATTGCATCAACCATTTTTTCATTATCTTTAGCCAATGCCTTCCATTTTTAATAAAACAGAAATGTTTATGAAACATTTACTAAACACTTACGAAAAAGAAAAACTACATTTGTGAAACAGTGCAGACGATGTGATCATCATGGTTAATAATTTTATGTACAAATTGCTTAAATTAATAAAATTAAAATGTTTCTCTTAGATAATATCATAAAATAATAAGTTTTTAATAAGTTTTAATTTTTTGGTCACGGTAGACTTTCCTGTGGAAATACCCATATAAAGCCTTGCATTGCAAGTGTAGTGCAGTTCTGCCAGAATATTTCTTTGGAGGCTGTAGCCAAAATTAATAAAACATAGGTTTGACAGCACTGTTGTTGAGTCAATGATTCATAGATACATCTATGCTGGTGCTTTAACATTAGCCAATTACACAGTGAGTTTTAAAAATAAAACCATTTATATTGAAATGGTTTGACGCCTTTCATTAAAACTGAAATTGTCTCTACGTACTTTGATTAGAAGTATTTTTTTTTTTTTGCTCTATAAAATATATTTTTGTATTTATTATCAACTTCATTTATGAACAGGTTTCAATTAAATTCCTTTGAAATCTGGCTATCATGTTAATAGTTTTAAATAAATTTCAATAAAATGCACTGCAAAAAAACAACATCCAAGCAACATTCAAGCTGAGCTTTTATCGCGCATAAAAAGCTGGCTATAATTAAAAGGCTTCGAAATCTAGGCAGCATTTGATAGCAATTGTTGAAGCATACTTTTTCAACAGGACATGGCTAGCTACTCATTTTTAAAATGTGGTCGCTTGTTGTTGTTGACCACAAAGTGTGTAATTTTGCATGTAAAATGAATGTAAAATAAGTGGCAGCAAATTGCAGCGTTGTCCACGCATCGCAGCACAGACCGCGCCGTTTGTCATGTTAGACCAACAACGAAAGCAACAACAACTACAAGAGTACTGGCATGCGGTGGACGATTTAACACATAAGAGGAACCAACGAGCTATTCATATAATTAAAAAAAGGAAAAAATTTCAATTAACACATGAGGTCACGTGATGCACATACACACAAACAGACATAACACACTCTCAAATACGCTGGTGAAAATATTTAATTGAGTGCACAAATTTGAAGTGTAATTTTTAACTGAAGTACAAGTATGTAATTTTCTGTTGATGAATTTGCACGCGCTTTTGTAAAAAGCAGTAATTTTTTTAATAATTTTTTTTGGTTTTCTTTTTGTTATAACTGAGCACTTAAAAATATTTTAAATCAGCGTGGCAAATATTTTAAAAAAGAAGTGTTTGTTTAATTTACTGTATGAAATGTGCTACAAGCAAATTGTGTTAATTTGATTGAAACACAAGCCATAAAGCGAACAGCATCAAAATAACAACAACATAAAAAAACCGCCAGTAAAATAAACACCCACAAAGATTTGAGCTTATTTATTGTCACTGCGGAATGGGGAATGAATAAAGTTCATCCCTTACTGCAATATAATCAACTCAATAAATTGGTTATTTCGCCACAAAACTCGGGGGAATTAAAAATCCCCGACTAATGCTTTTATGGCGTTAAGCATGAGTTCTGTTGATGCCATCAAAAATTTGTTCATAGAGTTGACCTGACATGGTTTTGAGTAACTTTTATGCAACTTGCAGCAATTCTAACTAAATTGCCCCATTTGTCCTAACAAAATCCTGCCAAGCATTAGTGAAAATCTCTGTTACTTATATTCATTACCTTGCATTGACTTAAATAATGTTGAATCAGCAATGAATCCACCTATAGGCTGGTGCGTTTACATGACGCAATTACATTTGGCGCACGTGTCGCAAGCACTACTTTGTCACACAGTCAGACCGAAATGATTTTAACTGGCAGTGGATGGGTTTGACTGAAGTTTTGTGTTTATCAACTGTAGACCATCTTGAGACTTTCCTAATTTTTTTTATTTATTTTTTTTTTTTTTGTGTCAACTTAATAACAAGCGGCAGTAACTTTCTTTCTGCCTATAAAGAATTTTATATCTCAATCTTGTCGCCACTGAAAGATTTCATACACAGTCTTGTTTGTTTCTGCCATTTTAATGGGTACAACATTTCTAATTTCTATTTTGCTTCCTTTATTTAATTAGCTTTTGGTGTGTGCTTGTTTTTGCAATTCTAATGTTTTCTTTTAGATGTTATCCAGATATTTTGATGGCATTATAATATGTGGTTTAATTTGATACAATTTTTTTAATACGGCCATTTTATTAATCGAAAAGCAGCGATAGTTTGTATTAAAATATACATTCAAAAAATTTATTAGTAAAATTTCTACAAATGATATTAGTAAACAAAATATTCGCACATTCTACAAATATGCGTACAATATACAAAGTATTTGTATTGTGAAATATTTACGAATTCATTCGTAAAATCTTTCTAATGCCTGATGTAGTATCTACGAATATATTTGTTTCGTATACTAATAATATTCGTAAGCAAAAATAAATCAATTCGTATTAGTGCATTGTTCAAATGATTGAGTACATATAAATAATAATATTTGTAAATTTGTCGTACGAATAACTTCTTAATTTCTTTCATTACATTTGTAGTATTTACTAATGCTTTTGTACTATTTACGAATGAAAAATAATATTAGTAGAAACAATCCATTCGTAGGCTGATCGTACGAATTATTAGTAGAGTTTAAAAAACTGAAAACCGAAATCGTTCAGCCTTGCTGGTAGAACATCTACAAAACATAAGGAACTGTATGATTGTCAAGTGACTGTAGCCCAATGGTAGAATGCGTGACCCGTAAACTAAAGAGCGGAAGTTCAAACCCCAGCTCAGACAGATTTTTTTTTTGGCTGGTTTTAACGAATAAAATATTCGTAATATGTACTCATATACGTTGATTCTACTAATCCTATTCGTGGCTGAAAACTACGAATAAAATTCGTAGAATGGACGCAGTTATTAGTAACATTTACACACAAATATTTTTGAGTACACATATGTTAAAAATGTTAAAAAAAAAACGATTAGGACAATCTCTTATAATTACATCATTTTCTCATTCGAGTGTGATTGTGAGCTTGTCATAAAGTTCTCTGAATTCAAATAAAAAAAATTAAGTAAAATAAATACTTATCGAAAGTCATACTTTTAACAAAAATGTTTACGTATACAACAAAAATTTTACAATTGGGTGAAATTTTGTAAAAGATAAAATTGGATAAAAGGTTTTTCTAAGCAACTGCTTAAATTATCTCGCATCAGTGAGGTTATTTAATCCAATACAAGTTAAAATTCTCTTCTATAAAACAGTTCATCGAAAAATAAGATCGTCGTTTAAATTTTTTATTAAAAATATTAGGTATTTCTGGATAAATATCACTCTTAAAACTGATTGAAAAATCTCTACAATAAATGTCGAGAAATTTGAAAAAAAACCACACTTTGCAGCGAGTATTTTAATTTTGTCTGAAAATCAGCGTCTTTTTCCAAAATATGTATATTTAGTCTACTATTCACGCTATTTGAGCGTGTTTTCGCTCAGAGAGTCTTAAAATATGTATATCGCTCTCTACTTTTCACGCTTTAGCGTGTTTTTGCTCAGAGAGCCCTTAAATATATACATTCTCTACTTTTCACGCTATTTCAGAGTGTTCTCGCTCAGATAGTCCTAAAAACGCTCTAGCAGCGATATTTTACGCTTGTCCTTAAGTAAGCACCTCTGCTGACGTTAAGTCATATGATTTCAAAGAGTTTATTCGAACAAGTGTCAAATTATATACAACTTAAACAGTAGATTGGTCACAGCTTAATTACTCAAGCTTACTGAAGTAGGAAAGAGTAGAGCCTTCTGTTGAGTTATTGACTCTATACAGAGTTGTTGTTGTTGCCATGTTCAAAACTTACTTGAGAGACTTCACGCATTTCTAGCTGTTTTTTATAAGCGCAGACAAGATTGGAAGAAATAATTTTAGTAGAGAGTTTTTACAAGACAGCGAAAGAAATAAATGTAGGTGAGAGGATTCACGCATTTTTAACGATAAATATTTATAATTTTGCTCTATGGGATTTAACGACAATTATTGTAGTTAGTTCTCGTGAATTTTTGTTAGAGTGATTTAAATCTCAGAAAGTGCTACAAAAGTATATTAATTAGGTTTAAAAAAAGGGCAATGTGTGTGGTGACTGCGTACACTTTTGCTCGTTTGGGCTTGTTTTAGTCCACTTATTTTTTCAACTTTTTAACAAGGTACATATTTGTATTAGGGACTTTGTATCAGGGACTGTTATTATTAAACTGTATCAAAAAACTTAAGCATTAATCATTATTTTATGATTTTTAAGTTTTTGCCTAGATATAAAAATAGTAATCTGAATTTATCTTTCAAATCTTAAATACAAATCGCCTTTTCATTCACATTTTTTTTATTTTGCTCAAGCAAAAATATCATTTTCGGTTTCTAATTTTGGTCAAGGACATGGTTGCCCAATTGGACTAAAAGTGATCCATTTTTGACATTTGGTCCGCTGCTCTCTTTTACATTATTATGCATTACTCTTTCCGTAATTTTCTATCAAAAATTATACTACTTTTCTGAACTATTTCTGCATTTTGTCACGAGGGCACTCTGGATTCGTTTACAACAATTCAACGCTGATGCGACTTAAAGTGAGTTGGCCGACTGAAATTTGTATATGGTACGACTGAAGGTGAAATGGCAGACTGAAGATCGTTTTGGGTATGACTTAAAATAAAATAGCCGACTTAAGTTGGTTTTTGTTATGAAAATGGCAATAAAAAGTACGACTGATTTTGATGCGTTCATAACTACTGTTAAACAAATTTCAATATTTTTAACAAAATTTCAGTAAAAAATATCAATTAGACCGACTCTAAGCAAGTAAAGGGTAGCCTACCCCCATTATCCCCCACCGGTTTCGCCTCTGGCGTCACCTCTGGTTGCGTATTAGCTATAGTACAACAAAATATCTAATCATAATTTCTGGATGACATTACATATGGGCAAATCCACAGAAAAGTCAATAGTGAC
This sequence comes from Dichetophora obliterata, assembly GCA_963920525.1. Taxonomy (NCBI): domain Eukaryota; kingdom Metazoa; phylum Arthropoda; class Insecta; order Diptera; family Sciomyzidae; genus Dichetophora; species Dichetophora obliterata. Next base: position 40,825,979 of record OY986438.1, on the reverse strand, counting down.
CAAAAAATTAAAACTTTTAAAAAACCTATTATTTTATGGTATTATCTAAGAGAAACATTTTAAATAATTTTATTAATTTAAGCAATTTATACAAAAATCCATTTATCATGATCAGGGAAGACAATTATATGCAAATGCATATAATATATGCTTTTGCATATTTGGACGTTTTGTTAATAATTTTGCATATTTATAACGATTGTGCTTATTTGTGCATATTTTTACATATTTTTAACTTTTCGAACAGATTTTAGCTTGTAATCGGGCAAATTTTGATACTTCCTTCACATCTGGCAACATTGTAATTTCTTTGATATTATATATATTTATAAAGAGATATTATATTATATATGTATAAAAAATATTTTGTTTAAAAACTCACAGACAATGGATCCATACGCCGAAAGTCTCCTTCCGAACGAGGTCCCTTATTTTAAATGGTGCCCAACTACATCCTGCGATGTCGAGCGGTCTTTCTCACAATACAAAACATTGTTGGCTGAAAATCGTAGAAAATTTCTTTTTGATAATATAAAAATGCATTTAATTGTTCAGTGTAATCGCTGAATGCAATACACTGTTTTTGCTATAAGCACCATATAAAATAATGGACTTCGTCCGGAAGGAGACTTTTGGCATTGGCTTCGAGCTACCAAAAAAATATTCATTAAATGATTAAAATAGAATTAAATTCTTACTTTATAATTAAAATTATAATTTATTTAAACTGAAATATTTACTTTTACGCCTTGAAAGGGCTATTGTTTTGTTTTTTTTTATGAACTATTGAATAAAATTTTGAATAATAAAATTCCGACTTCGACATTTTTCGTGCTTATTTGATGACATATTTTGCCATTTTTTAGAGCATATTTGTATACTTATTTTAGATTTTTTCGTGCATATTTCTGTCTTCCCTGATCATGATTATCAAATCAGCTGCACAATTTCACAAATATAGTTTTTCTACTTCGTAAATGTTTAGTAAATGTTTCGTATGCTTTTTTGTTTTAGTGAAAATGGAAGATAATGAAAAACTGGTTAAGGCAAGAAAAGGACATTATATTAAATTTGGTTTTTTATTAATAATTTTCATAATTATTTAGCTAATTAATTACTTATAAGTAAAGCTTCTTGAGAACATAAGCCGTTCGGAGTCGGCATAAAACACGTAGGGCCAGTTCTCGGTCATTTGTGATCAAACATTTAATAACACGCACAACACAATTGATCAATAGAAGCTAGGTCAAAGTCCTTCCATGGGCTGAAATGGCCAGTTTATTTTATTTATTTTAATTACTTAATAACCCAATTAAGCTACAATGGAAAAATGTGTGACGTCCGACACGTAACGTCCGAACAAATAAAATTGTTAACTGTGACTTTAAAAATAAGATATATGTATTATAACAAATAAATATTTTTGTTCTTTAATACTTTCAAGAAGCGATCGACCATTTCGCAGAAATATTCTAAGTTCGAGTGTTAGTCTCACAAGAACTTCCATTTTTTGTGACGTTCGAATGCACGAAAAAATAACAAATTTTAGTAAAACGTAATATGCAGGGTCTTATAATTATAATAAATTATACTCATGGAAGAGCTATTTAACCAGATACATCTCAATTGAAAAACTATTAAAAAAATTTGCGAAATTTATGAACAAATATATGCGAATGTGACGTCCGAACGCTAGGATTTGCGCATGCACAGGTTGTCCGGAGAGGGAGTACGAATATTTACGGAGTTGAAAGCGGAGGTCGAGTTAAACAAAAAGTTGTATGAGAGGGAGGAGTATATTTTCTCACCCTTATGAGATGCGGGGTTAATGGGTACTTCATGACTTTGATTCTACATTAGGTGCAATTTTTAAGATATTGCAAAATATCTTAAAAAATGAGAAAGTTGATTATATTTTAAAAATTAAAAAAAAACTAAATTGAAAACATAATGATATTATATTTTTAATTTTTTTATTTATTAACATCTACTGGGCTTAGCCCTTACAGATTACATATTAACTTATGACTATTGACTTAACATAAAATCGTAAATAACTCTCTTAAAACTATCTCTTGTCGTGCAAAAGTCTATATGACTAGCTGCAATGTTGCAATTATTGTAGATAAACATTTAGAGATTGGTTCATTATTGCCATAGTTAGTTCTATGACATCTTATATAAAATAAGTTTATTTCTATAATAGCTCTCAAGGTAGTATAGAACGGAATAAGTTCAAATTGTTCAGGTAAAGCTATATTGTTATGGATAACTATATCTTTTATAAAAATAGCATTCTGTGCTTTCCTTCTCTGAGATAAGCTTTAAATATTTAGCAATTGGCAACGCACGACGTACATTGGCATATTTTCGGGATTATAATATCACCGTTAAAGAAATCTAGTAAATCTCTTTCAGATTCTTTCAATGCGAATGCTATTACAGTCATAAATAGGATCCCATATCATGTTTAAGTATTCCAAGAGAAACCTTACCAGACTTACAAATAACGTTTTTTTGTAAAAGTAACTAAGAAGTCTTTCGGATGGCGTTTTAAAAACCCTAATAATGAGTTTGCTTTAGATATAATGATATAAGCAATTAAGATATAACCGTCAAAGTAAATGCCAAAATCTTTAATAACTTCTACTCGGGAAAGTACATTATTCCCGATACAGTAGTCATAAGAAATTGGTAATTTTTTCCGAAAATACGTCAATACCGTGCATTTATTAAAATTTAGTCTAAGTCCGTTTATGCTGCACCAATGAATTAAGGCGTCAATATCTGATTGAAGCATACCACAGTCAGATAGACTTTTTTACTGACATGAACAACTTTAACCCTCATCGGTCCCTCGATAAATACATCTAATCGGTCCCATTGTATGCGCGCACATAAAAATATATTTTTAATTGTAAAAAAGCTAAAAAAACTAACAACCATTTATGTTTTGTGATTTTTTTAAGTTTATTACATTGTTTCTTATCATCTTAATACATTTGAACTTCATAAAGGTAGATTTAGAATGAAATTAATTAGAATATTACACATATTAGAAAAAAAAATTGAATTTTTAACTTTTGTCAATTATTTGTACATATTTCGCATAAATTGAAATTATGTTCAGCACAAGTGAAATTTCTACACTTTTTACAGCGTGTAGCAAAAAGATTTTTCTTATTTTTATATATATGTGCAGATGTAGCATCGGCCTCGTTTTGATGTACTTGGTAAATGGCGAATCTCCCGAATTCTTTGAATAACACTGGAAGCATCATTACTTTGAGGTTGTTTTTTACGTTTAGTGATCTGTTTTTCAATCCATGAAATTCAATCCATGCTCCTCGATAAAAAGTCGACGACGAATATTATGGTTCGTTTTAGAATTTTTCCAATTCGGGAACAATGCAATGAACGTCACGAATGCATTCAACGCACTAACATCAAGCATGTTATAAAATACTGCCATTGGCCACCGACTGACTTTTCGTTTGCATGTGTACGTAGCCACCATTTGATCCATAGTATCAACTCCACTCTTGGTTTTGTTGTAGTCTTCAATGATGTTAGGTTTCTTCTTTTCACTATTCTCATTTATGCTGACAACATTGTGGTATGTAATGAGCAATGTCACAAATCGGTACCGGTGAGGAACATATGACAACATAACTGCTTGCAATTTATGTTTATATACAACTTCTGTATGATAAATTGGATTTTGACGCATGTCGAGTAGAACTGAAGGAATTTCAGTCCCATTTTTCCTTATTGTTCCCAAAATAGTCATGCGATTCTTATGTAAATCTTCTGCCAATTCATACGAAGTGAAAAAGTTGTCACACGTTACATTTCTGTCAGAAAGTCTTTCCACCGAATCCAAAACAACACGCCGTCTGAGATTACGTTCAGGAGTGGCATTACGATTCCGACCAACATAAATTTGTGCGTTGTATGCATACCAGCTTTTTGAGTCGCATAGCACCCAAATTTTTATGCCATATTTCGCCGGCTTGGATGGAATATACTGACGAAACGGACATCGCCCACGATACGGAACTAACTGTTCATCTACGGTAATATTTTTTCCTGGTGTGTATACAACTTTCAAATTATGATTCCATTTATCATATACATTTCGAATCGGTGCCAATTTGTCACCTACAGAAGTACTTGTAGATGCAGTGTTGGCCATACGTTGTTCAAAGACATTGTTGCTCTAAATATTGGCCGACCAGTTTCGTCTCTCCAGTTTAGTGACACATTCACCGTATGACCGATACACACCAGAAAGCAGCAACAATCCAAAGTATGCGTGCAGAGTGTCCAAATCAATGTATTCCCAATCGTCTTTGTACTTTCGCACACCATATCAATTCGTCATGTTCAAAATAATATTCTCAACCGATTCAAGGAATATGTGAAATGCAGACGAAACATCAAGTATAGTAGCAGCTGCTAATGCTTTTGGACCTGAATTATAACAGAAATGAAACATATAATGAACATGAACCCATAACAAAGAGGGTAGGTTTTTACCTGAAGTGAAATTTTCTGCACGTCGAAGTGAATTTCTTCGATTTATTTCAAATGGTTGCGATGAATATTCAATATTCTTATTTTTAGGATTTGCTGCATTTTCTTCTGCTAAATTTTGCTAAAGTGGCTCAATGTTGTCTTCATCCGAATGCACGCTAACTTCACTTTCATCATTCTCCTCGTGTGATAATGCAAAATCATCGTCACTATTACACGGAGATTTGCCCGCTTCGCTCTTCAAATCAAAATCCATTTCTAGTTCATCTCGCTGCCTTTTTTCACGAAAAACTCTATGCATTTTTTATCAAATACTTCGAAACACAACCAAAATTCAAATAAATGCGCAAACAAACTTCACTTATGTGTGTTCCAGAACAAACTGAATTTCATAAAACGAAAAAATAAGAGCGTGCTATAAATCCACACACAAAAATAAGCGGCAATTCCAGGTACGTGCTTATGTGTATGCGCGCAAATACACAAGGACCAATTCGTAACTATAGCTGCACAGGCAAATACAGTAAGGGTGCAAATTCAAAAACGGGTTTTTTTGGTTGTTCAGGCAAAATAATTCTACTTTGCAAAATACAAGGTCATTCCGCTGAACCGTTTTTATTTTATTCAAGGTTAAAGATCAAAATTGTATGCGTGCGCATACAGGGGACCGATGAAGGACCCTAAATGACTACCTTGAGGAACGCCTGAAATCACATTGATAGCCTTAGAAATACAACCGTTCACTCTAATAAAATGTTTCCGATTTGACAAATAAGAAGCGATCCATTTTTAGAAGTAAGAGTGAATCCCTAACTTTTCGAGTTTCATTAACTATATAGCGTGGTCTATGCAATCAAACGCTTTAGTGAAATCAGTGTATAAGATATCCACTTGTTAGCCTTCTTCTAAAGCTTCTATGCAAAAATTTGAGAAAATTGCCAAATTCGGGCAATCCGTCTGCCAGCAAAAAAGCCGTGTTGTTGGGTTGATATGTAATCCTTTGACTCAAAAAATACACGCTTGTTAACAATTTTGTCTTAAACGTTTGGTATAACCGAGAGTTTAACTATTGGTCTATAATTTTCGATACAGCTCTTTCGACCGGATTTAAAAATTGGTGTAATATAAGCTATTTTCCATTCATCTAAGAAAATACCCATTGAGAGGGACCTATTAAAAATTTGAGTTAAAACCATATAGATCGAATGTACACCATTTTTTAAAAATAGTGGTGGAAAAAGGTCGTGTCCTGTCCCTTTACTAGAATCTAAATCTTACAGAGATTCCAGAACTTCTTCTCCGGAAAGCTGAATCTCACCTAAGTTAATAACTTGAATTATTTTTGAAATATCGCACCAGCTAACCAATGAGTTAACATTATTAAAAACTGTGGTGTTTCTTATCTCTACCTTCATATCTTCTACGTTTGGATGTGTTCAAAGGCAAATACGTTAAAGAATATATGTGCAAAATTTAAAGTTGATATCTAAATTACTTTGTATGTTATATTCGACAGTGTAAGAAAAAACATGGTTTGAAAACAACTGGATTAAAGTTTCTATTCCTACTTTCGGTACTTTCGACACTTATCAATTCACTGACTTTCTAGGGACTTTTCAGGCTTTCTTAATTAAAACATTGAAACTATATTCTTTAGGTTAATAATAAAATTTTAAAGCAAAAAAAAAATGCAAAAATTTAAATTACTGGAGAGTCTTCCCCCTTAAAATCCTCTAATCATTTTTTCAAATCCAAGAAACTGCTGAGAAGCTTCCAAGAAACCTCTAAAGAACACCATATGTTTTTAGCAATTTTTTTCCTTTTTATTAATTAATTAATTTTTCCCACTTGGAACTAGTGGAACTTACTAGTTTTTATTGTCCCTACAAGACTTTGCATGGTTTGTAGCAATTATTTTATGTTGACAATTTTCTTTTTTGAAATCCTCAATCCACCATAAATCTTTCTCACTCGTTCCATATCCTGCGGTTGTTCAGCCATTTTATTAATAAACCAATACCGTCTGAAAAACATTTTCATACAACATGAAATTTATTAAAATTCTTTTTCAATTGCCAAAAGCAATTTTTGTCCAGAAAATGGAAGGAGAGTGAAAAAATAAAATAAAAAAATTGTTAGCTGCAAATTATAAAGTATCAACATAGCTACAAAAAAGCCTTGCGAGGAATTGAACCCGAAAGCTGAAAAGTTCGTGCAGCCATGCATCAAAGCGTAGCTTTTACAGATTTACAGAACTTAATTTTTTGTTGTGCTTGCATAAGCGTTGTTGACCAGCAGCAAGCTTCGAACTCTCTCTAAACAATTAAGGGGGATATTTTACGAGACTCACAGAGAATGTCCTGCGGCGCAAATAAGTTGCCGATTGTAGGAAATAAAACACAAAAAAACTCAGCTAAAAAGAACAAGCAGCGCACAAAGGACACACAAAATGTTCCTCAGCTGTTGCCACTATTTCAGTGCGTTTTAAATAATATTCAGTATGGCTTCTTTTGCAGCAAGTTTTGCAACTTTTTTCTAATTTTTTTTTTTTATTGTTTGAGCTATTTTGGTGTTTTACACAACAAAATCAAAAAATGTAGAAGCGCTTCGGCTACGCAACGACAGCAGTAGCTTAGTTGGTCCAGCTTTTGGAATTGCCTTTAGGAGTATTTTGTAACAAAAGTTCACTATTTGAATATTTTTTTTTGTGTTCCGAGTTTCTCTATGCAAAAAATAAATGAAATTTCTTTTGCGTAAAGTCGAACAAAACAAACGTTAAATTCCAATTGAAAATTTGTGAAATAGCCGTTAGGCAAAAAAGTGCGGAATAAGTGAGTGAATGAATAGAGAAAAAATATACTCAAGGCAACACATGAAGAAGCCTGAGAAAAAATAAAGCAGGAGCAGCAGGAGAAACAAAAATTAGATTTTGTTTTTATTGTTTGAATGGTTTTTGTGAAGAATGTGTTTGAAGAAAAAACAAAATTATAGTGAAAGTACTCCTCTCAACTCCACTAATTATTCGGAAACTATTTCAAGTTTTAAGATCCACTCACTAAAAAGAAACACCGAAACTACACAAACACTGAAACTAAAATATCCGCCATTTTGTACCGGACTTCCTGCCTGAACGCACTGCACACACACACACAAAGTATAAAACGAAAAAAATGCTCACTTCCGTTTAATTCGAAGGCAAACCGCGTGCTAACGACAGCAGAGTCTAGATTCCAAGCCATCGGCGTGCGGTTGACAGCAGAACGAAAAGAAAATGAAAATTCAAACCAGTCTGAGAAGAGTCGGTGGACACCGAATACGAAACAGTTTTGTGGTTTCGATGCAGTCGCCGGTTTTGTAAAAACTTTCCAAATTAAAAGCAAAAACAACAGACAAAATGTTAGTTCAGTATTTTTGTAATATGTTTTATTTATTCTCTTTCAGAGGCGCCACAAACGCCACATGATGCTGGCCGGAACGATACGACAGTTTTGACAAAAAGTGAGCTCAGCAGGCGCGCAGATTGTGATGCAGTGAGAGAAAAGTTTTAGTCAGATTTTGAGTTTTATATTTTTGATGTTTTTGAAAATTACCATTAGTAAGTTTTGTCTTTTTGATGACTGATAATTTTTATTTTGATCCTTTTTTTCTATTTCTTATTATATTTTACTTCATATTTTTATTTTATTAAGCCTGTATGACACTTCATTTTTTTGTCCAATTTCAAAATCTGAAAACAAGTAGCGCGTGGGCTAGTCAGATATATATTGTTGGAAAAGGATGAAAACACACATCGTGCCAATTTTTCCCAACTCCGTAACGTAGTTATCTTATCTCTTTATTCTTTTATCGTATCTCTATATTATACACTTAATATTTGATCGAAACTTAACGAGTGACGAATTGAGAAAAACGTCAAGAACAAATAAGCATTAAAAATGTTTTCTGTACTACATTTTTTCCCCCAATTCCTACTATATGCGTAAACACTCACAATTCTTGCATTTAAGCTTTAGCACTATTTTCACTGATCTAGTTTCATTGCTATGAATGCAAATTGGACAAAACAAAGAAGTATACGTTTTTTATTATTATTAATTATATTTTCTATTTTTTAATAATTTAATTTCTTTTTATTATTACTTCCTTTCTTCATTTAAAAATTTATTGTAGGTTTTTATTTTTATTTTTATTTTTATTTTTATTTTTATTTTTATTTTTATTTTTATTTTTATTTTTATTTTTATTTTTATTTTTATTTTTATTTTTATTTTTATTTTTATTTTTATTTTTATTTTTATTTTTATTTTTATTTTTATTTTTATTTTTATTTTTCTTTTTATTTTTATTTTTATTTTTATTTTTATTTTTATTTTTATTTTTATTTTTATTTTTATTTTTATTTTTATTTTTATTTTTATTTTTATTTTTATTTTTATTTTTATTTTTATTTTTATTTTTATTTTTATTTTTATTTTTATTTTTATTTTTATTTTTATTTTTATTTTTATTTTTATTTTTATTTTTATTTTTATTTTTATTTTTATTTTTATTTTTATTTTTATTTTTATTTTTATTTTTATTTTTATTTTTATTTTTATTTTTATTTTTATTTTTATTTTTATTTTTATTTTTATTTTTATTTTTATTTTTATTTTTATTTTTATTTTTATTTTTATTTTTATTTTTATTTTTATTTTTATTTTTATTTTTATTTTTATTTTTATTTTTATTTTTATTTTTATTTTTATTTTTATTTTTATTTTTATTTTTATTTTTATTTTTATTTTTATTTTTATTTTTATTTTTATTTTTATTTTTATTT